>KZ308588.1:373726-482564 GCA_000376725.2 Ladona fulva
TCCCGAATGGCTTGGAGAAATGTTCTGCCGGGATAGCTCAACGGACAGAGCACCCGACCGGCAATTGGGAGACCCGGGTTCGATTCCCGGCCCCGTCAGACTTTTTTCAAGTCCATTCTTCCTTGGGACCTCTGATAGCTTAAAATAGCTCCTGGTAGAAAATCATTTAATTTGTTCTTGCCCAAATATCCCTATAATTCAAAGAAAACTTTTCTAAAACTGTAAAAAAAATCACCAACGGCTGAGATAAGCAAACTGGATAAAGAGAAGAGAAAGTTCCAGGTCGAAAAAATAATGACTTTTAAACTCTTTCACTGGAAGTACGTAAACAACGTTTTTAATATTCTTCTTCCAAATTTTCAAAATTTATTCAGGGTAAGTCTCCTCTTCTTCAGAAGCGTCCGTTGTCAAATCCAAAGACGTTTGTGTTGCACTTTTCGCTCTCTCGATCGTAAACGACCCATTTCTGTTGGTGGGTGTCCCACAAGTGATGTGGTTAGCTCATTTCTTTCCAGGCGGTAGAGATAAGATACTGGAATGGCCCGACCATTCATGTTTGCTGCTTTGTGTCAGCGCATGCATCCCCTGAAACATTCGTCAGCAGAATCCACGTTCGTTATCCGAAAGACGGCAAAAATATCTTCGTTGGCTGAGAATTCGTTAGCAGTTAGCCAAAGTGCCTTCATGCCCTTGCACGAAGAGTTGTCAATTTAATTTTGAAAGTACCGCTAATTACGCCCAGAAAAGTAGCTAAAAACTCGCTGACCTCGTTCTAAAATAAACTTTCTGAAATTCTCTTCCCAATAAAGAATATTTGTTCTGAAATTACATTAATCAAATGTATAATGTGAATATCAAGTCTTACATTAACTGAGTGTAATGATAATTTAGTTTTAAAATAAGTCCAACATTCCATATCGTAAGTTTTCTCGACGTGACAAAATACTCCATAGATGGGGCTTAAATAGAGAAAAGTCGATAGATTCAGCGACAAAATCCTTAAATTGGCAACTATTACAAATTTAAGGATTTTTTCGCTGAATGGACAATGAATAGTGCGTCTTCCTCTTCATCTATACTTTCCACATTCCACTTTGTCTTCCTTTAGTGATTTTTATTCTATCGAAAAGCAGAACATAGTCTCGAAACCCGTTACATGTCAAAGAAATTTAACTCTTGGTTGATGGGACGATGCCAAAATTTAAACCGAAACCAATATCCTTTGGATATTACTCTAAACTTCCGATAGCTACAATGATATTCAATTTAGTTACTGTTCTTGGGCATTAATACCTGACGAACATAGAATATTTTTTAATGAAACATTTTGTAGAATGATTAATGCAAAATACTATAAAATAGAACACGATATCCTATTTTCTGAAAAACATGAGTAACATTTTAAAGGAAGGGACCTCTGGTTTTATGTAAACATGTACCTTTTTCATATAAATCCTAATATGCAGAACAAAATCCCAAAGAATCGAACCCAGGTCTCCCAATTGCCGGTCCGGAATGGCTTGGTCGGGAATGTTCTTCCGGGATAGCTCAACGGACAGAACACCCGACCGGCAATTGGGAGACCCGGGTTCGATTCCCGGTCCCGTCAGACTTTTTTCAAGTCCATTCTTCCTTGGGATTTGTCCTGGGTGCGCACCATCTTGCGCAAAGTCACCCTTACCCGTTTTCCTGCTAAACAAACGTTTGGGATCGTCAATTTTTAAGCAAAATTTACTATAAATTCCTTCCTCCTCGACTTCGTGGTAGGTTTCCATGACAAAGAGAAACAAACNATTATAATATGTTATTATGTTATGGTTATGCATTATATGTTATATTTTATGATGCGTTATTGCAGCAATAAATAAACATCAATTGTATTATTGTAATGCTGACATTATTTTCAACAGACCTCTGACGACACCCGCGCTGAAATCGCCCCTTCGGTGTGTCAAGTTGGTCCTTAGGGCCATATTTATTTATCATTTATACATATATATTTATTTATTATTGTAAAATTTCGCTTCAAGTTGACGCTAGGTGAGGTGGCGACGTTAACTTGCGATTCAACAACTCAAACAGTATCAATAGGTTTTACTAACATAAACACAAATAAATTTAACATAAGTAACCCAGTCCACTTACAAACTTCACTTCTTAACTAACAGTTTAAACAGCTATAACTTACCTATCAGAGTATAGCAAATACAAAACTATGTATAGCTAACAAACAAGTATAATATTTCCTCAAAATCCTTACATGCACTAATACTGAATACAGTGTAATACAATTGTTCACAACAATATTACTGTTCACAACAAATTAACTGTTCACAATAATATAACTATTCACAACAATCTTCATTCGTTTTGTCAAAAAATATTCAACAGGAGCAAGCATTTTTCGACAAATTAACCGAATGTGTACACTTAATTTCGAGTTTCCGGGACCAAATATTATGATTCTCTTCTTTCTAGAAAATCTTTCGGTAAATTACTGTTCCATCGTCCGATTTTAGTCACACCAAGTGAGGTTGTCAGTTGTCAGTGTCACGCCTTCTTTTCCAGACCTTTATTCTCGCTTTTTGTGTGAATTTTCAGCTTCTTCATCACTTTTAATACACTCCACGACAATCCGCTCTCTTTCAAATGCGTGAATTTGAACATTTGAATCGGAACCAAGAATGACGAAGCATATGGTTTGTGAAGAAACACAATAATGGAATCCACCCAAGCAAAACAATTAATTTGCGTTGGCCGCGTAAACAAGCAGAGGTCTCCACAAGTCATTATGTCTTGCTTCCGTCATGCCAAGATATCCCAAGAAATACAAAGAATTAGCAACGGCACAGAAAAGGTTTGAGTTGATTGAGGGATTTGGAAGTCGAACATTTTCAAGGGAAAACGTTCGAAGCTGTGCCAATGTAACGAGAGAATTTCACGGTACAGTGGTACCTCGACGTACCAACTTAATTCGTTCAACACCGGAGTTCGTGTCTCAAAAAGTTCGTATATCGAAACACGGTTTTCCATTGTATCTTATGGTTAATCAATTAATCCGTTCTGTCTTGGAAATTTTGAAAAAATAACACTTTTGTATACAGTAATACTATTATTTATATTCATCAGATTTTTAATTTTACTTTAGGGATCTTTCCTGGAAAATTTTCCACACATTTGTAAAGTAATTTAAATACTGCGTATAAAATGAACACGAGATAATCTCACGGTCCTTCTCTCCAAGAGCTATCTTCGTAGAATCAAAAGAAAACCTCATATGAATCACATTATCTTTCTTAGACTACTATAATAGGGGAATATAAAGACGATGCACGTAAATTTCGTCAAATTGCTTAAATTTTTGTAAATTCTCAAATTAAAAGTAAAATTGCAGAAGGGACAGAATCATTGCATGGTCATCTACGTGCGCTTACGCATACAATACTCGGAGTTATAAAGGCAACACGGTTCGTAAGTCGAAGTTAAGTTCGTATATTGAGGTTATAATGGAAGACGAAAAAAGTTCGTATGTCGAGCGGTTCGTAAGTGTATTAGAGATAGCAATCCCTGGATTAGCTAGAACTAAATCGTTGGATTTTAGAATTGATGTTCTATCCCTTACCTCGTAACCGCTGAAAAATGAAATATGTTGCGTATGGAGTAATGTGAATATAATGCCTCAAATAACAGATATTTGTCATTACCCATCTCATCTTATATTTCATTAAGGATCACATCTTTTAAACACACGAATATAAATTTATTGTTTCATGAATACAAGTTCAAGTTGCTATGAGATATTATTATTTCTTAATCTACTGCATCACTTGCTCCCACAATAGTCAAACCGTGAACTTATTCCACAGGACAGAAACATATACATCATCAGTTCTATATCTTCATTATTGGTTTTCTGCCAAATGGCAGGTCCTTGGCGTCATTAGCTTTAAAATAATTTCCTTCCCAAGGCTTTAGCTTTAAATTTTGCGTATCCTTCTCTTCCTTTTACTTCGTCCAAAAGCTTTCTTCTCCTTCTCCCTCTCTTAACCTTTCCCTCCACCGCTCCCTCTATTGCCATTTTCAGTAGTCCTTCATGCCTTAGAAAGTGTCCAATCCAGGTTCTCTGCCGTTTCTTAATAATACCCATCAATATTCGGTCTTCTCCCACGCGCTGCAGGACCTCCTCGTTTCTTACTTTATCACTCCAAATTATGCCTTCCATTTTTCTCCATGTCCACATTTCAAACATCTCTGTTCTCTTCCTGTCCATTTTCCTAATCGTCCACGTTTCAGACCCATACAGAAACACATTCCAAACGTAGCATTTCATCAACCTCTTTTTCAATTTCATATCCAACTTGCTTGTCAATAACCTTTTCATCTTGTTGAATGCCGTCTTTGCCATTGCCATGCCTCTTTCTTTAATTTCTTTTAAGCATTTCCAGTCACTTTCCACTACACAACCAAGATACTTGAATCTCTCCACCTGCTCTGTGCCCTCTCCGTCCAAAACCAATCCTATTCCTATATGTGGTCCGTAATAATGATATGAACAGAGTGTCCGCTGGAAATCCAGGAAAACTCAGGGAATTTGGCGGGTAACCTGGAAAATCTTTTACTCTTTACGAATGGTTGTTCCGTGGCCTTTGTTTTTGGCTGTGTGTTAGTTCGAAGAAATTCCCTCAGAGGAAGAAACGTTTCGATGACAGTGTTGTTGCGGCCAAATTAAAGCGTATAAGACGTAGATGTACTTCTCTTCCTGCGTATAATGTTCGGCAATATCACAGATATGCTACTTGGGATCGCACTTAATCGCCTGGGGTATCTAATTTCCCTTTGGGTGAGAGAAACAGCGAAGAGATAAGAATTTGTTTTCTACTTGAAGGGTTTTGGTTATTAGTTGACGTCGCACTTTGTAGGTGGACTTTCTCAGTGAAACTGAAATGATGCTATTAGGTATTATATTATATTATTATTCAGGTATTATTTTAATGAAACAATACTCATGAGTATTTTTTCAGAATTTGCTTTCGTTTTCTAGTATAATTATACTCCTTTAAGGGAGGATCCCCGTCAATAACTTGGGAATAATAAGAATTTAATCGGGATGGTGCACATACTCAGTAGTATTCACATATTCACATATACTTATTCCGAGGGGAATAAGTGAATATCGGAAAGGATGTAATTGTAACAATTTAAATGTATTGGATGCACGTAAGATGTGTTTTCTATTCTGTTCCTTTTCTTATCTACTTTGTATCCTTGTTTTCGCTATGCTTCTGTTTCACTAAATTGTGACTTTGGAGTTTTAAGAAAATTTCTTTTATTATTAGAAAAACTTCTAAATAAATATCATTACTTACTTAAAATGACATTGTATTCAGGATAGCAGTAGTATGTTAGTGTAATGTGGAATAAGTTCACGTATTGATTGTTGTGGAAGTAAGTGATGCAGTTATTTAAAAAATTATAATAATTCATAATCTAATAATCTGAGTATTAATTCGAACACAGCCACATGCTTTGTCCTCTGTTGCGTTAAATGTATTAATAATAATAATAAGCAATCCCGGGGTTGAATAATTTCTCTCCCTCAGAACCTTTTCAGGAAGTGGTATTCTCGTGAAAGACCACATCCAGAATCGAACCTTTTTTCACTGGCAATACGCGAAGGCTTGTCAAGGCCGCGGCCGTAATTGTATAAATAATTTACGAAATTGTTGATAAATTGTCGACCACTTCGGACTTTGGTTACAAATTTCACAGCAAATGAAAGAGGTGGAATGCGCTTCTTCCAATAAATAGCGAATTCTCTTTCGAATTTCACAAAAAGCAGTTGAAAGGTGCAGTGATTCGTAGTGAAATGTGTAGTCTTCTCCTCAGAACTAAATCGATTTCTTGTTTACTGCGAAAACATTGTCAAAATAATAATTCGCCCATGTTCTCTGCAGAAGAATTTAAATTTTAGAATCACGGAAAACTTATTCGTTATCGTTCTAAGTCAGTATTCCAAATTAATAAATAGCCAGTGTCAGTGCTGTTTCACTTGACACTTCTTTCTAAATTGAAGTTGTTCTCAATTCAAGCCTTAACTTTAGCTTTTATTTCCCTAATTCTTCCATTTCTGTCGAATTACCAATGTGGTTGGTTATCTTCCATTCGCCCGTTTTGCTTAGTTAAGGACAATATTTTTTCGGACACATTGAATTCGCTAATCCTGAAAATGCTAACCGAATTTGTCTCAAATGTTGTCTAATATCTATAGATTCCTTCCATCAAGTGCCATCCGACGCAGTCTCGGCAGTTTACCATCCAATGGGCAAAATACTTTTACCAGAGAATGAAAATCGCTGTTTTATCCCCTTGATTACTACGAATAAGAATCGCTTATTTCCCACCGCAGAGGATATTTGCAACTCGCGAACAAATACGCGTTATTCAGATTAATAAATGTTGGTCTATTCCTTGCCATAACCATTCGCTGTATTTCTGTCATTATGTAACGGGCCTTCAACGTTGCACTCCTCTCCGCCATTAAAACCATTGTAATTTAGATTGATAGTTTTCTACGTCGGAAAACTATAAATCACGTAGATTTAGTTCAATAATTTTAAAAGAAATACAATTGTTGAATTAAATTAGTCTTTATTTAAATTAGTCAATGAATTAATTTTTGAGAGGTTAAATGTAGAAAGTTCAAGTGGGAAGACACAGTAAAGACAGAGAATATTTGAAAATTTATTTTGAAACCCAACCCAAGACTAAACGATTCTCCTTGTTTTACTTTTTTACACTTGTATTTCAAATGCTCGTATTAACTGTTGATGGCTCTGCTGTAATGTATTCCCATTCCTTTACTTGCCAGTCATAGACAAAAAAAGTATTACAGATTAAATTGATGCATTTTGGATAAACTAAGGGGCTCAGAAATGTATTTGATATTATTCACTGCCGGAGGATTGTGATACTTAACTTCATTTCAAAGTTTTATGTAATTCTCAATAATCTTTGTAGGTCAATGCACAGTAAGATTTATTTTAATAATTTTTAAATAAATACAGTCGTTAAATGCTACATCCTCAACTATGATTAAGAATGTTTCACTTACTGCAACACGTAAGAATCGGATTTTCGTTAGCGACACGAAATTAAATTTTCGTGTTCATTTCCAATGAAATCCAGCCCAACTTCAATGTCAATGTGACATCGCCACTCTCTATACAATGGTTTGCAGCTGATGCATTGGAATCTATAAAAGAGAAGTACCTAACTTTCTCGCTTTTCTTTGAAGGTGTATATTTTTGGAGGGATAAACAGACATCCCCGTAAAATATGACCTACATCTTTCTCTCATTTAACTAAGTTTTTGTTTTAGCGCTCGTTAGACTATTGTCATTAACTATACAGTAATGTATGCGGACTACGGATCAAATTGTTGGCAAAAATGAAAGGGCAACGATGTGTGTGTTTTTAGGAAATCGTTGTTGACTTGACGAAGGCGCTAACTTTAGATCCCCAGTCTCATCCTTGACCACTCTCAAGTGCGTTGCATCAGCCGAGGCATAGCTGATGGACTGCCAAAAGACTATTCCTTTCTTTATTCGCCTACTGCATCTTTATTAAGGGCTCTTCAGGATATGTCGCATCTTTTAGCTAATCGGAGGCATTTTACGAATTTTAATGTCGTTGCGAAATGTTTGCTTGCCTAAAGGTTTCGATTCGATCGAAATGCTGGCGATTTATGCGACATCCGAAGCCCTCTACCGATCGTTCACCGAATGTCAGATGTGAACCAGAAACCTGCCAGCCTAACACTTGTACCGTTCGCCCGCATACATTATTCGCTTGGAGATTAAACTAAGTCAATTTCAGTACGAAAAACGATTGTGTCTAGAGTTTCCTCCTTTGTCAGTTTCCACTCATTTTCTCCTCAAACCATTGTTTCTCAGTTGGGCCTCGATATTGTGACTTTTAGAATATAAAATGAGGTTGCCAAGGAAAAACGGACCTAAAAATGTCAGACAGGACCAGTACTCGAACCTGGAGTCTTCCTATTTCCGATGCTTTAACTAATTAAAGACTATAGTCCGTCGAAAATAAATGTTTTAAGAAAATGTCAATTGAGAAATGTTTTCCTATAACAACGTTTTAGAGTTAGTAAGTCGGTAAATTATTCACGGAAGTTTAATTTGTAACTGCAAAATAACTAAAAATTATCAAAAGAATTTAAAAAAAGATAGCTTAATTGGTTCTGTCGGGAAAGAGGAAGATTTCAGGTTCAAGTCCTGGTTCTGTCACACTTTTTCATGTCCGTTTTTCTTTGGGATTTTTCCTAAGTGCATGCCTTCACGTACAAAGTCACCCTTTTGCTCGTGCAAAATGAGGTTGTTTTGGACACATCTCGACGTAACCTTCAATGGCTTGGTTTTGCTATTATTGCGAGTGCCATTCAAATACTACTAGAATATATGACTACTGAATGAACGCTGCAGAGACCTAGACTTCACCTAGACGAGGTGCATCCCTCGACGTAAAATTTCGCTGGTTTTACGAAATTGCGCATCTCGCACAGGTCTTTCGAAGCTGCAAAATTGGTTTCCTACCGTCGAGATGTGTCCTAAAAAAATTAAAAAAATTAGAACTACATGATCTTTTGCAAGGTCGGATGTATAGATAGACAGGAGTGCTTGGTAGTCCACGTGAAATAAAGCTTTAGCCGCATCAAAAGAAATGCAGCCGCCACATGTCCTCCGGTGTTCAGCGATTGGTGATAAACTGCAAGAGCCGCATGACCGGCGGAAACCAGGCTGTTTATAGGAGATAAGAGCTTTTTCCTCGATAGAAAGGATATGTCGAAGGAGAATTCTCTCAACTGCTTTTATCCGCTCACTAGAGAAATCGGTCGGAAGTTACTGAGTCTTCAGATGGTCGGGAAAGGTCTAATTCTGATAATGGCGTTGATGGACCTTCGATTGAAGTTTTCCCGTCTTTTCTGCTTTGTATAAGTGAGTGAGAATCGTCCTTGTGCGGAATTTTAAACGGAAGTGAAAAAATCAGACGTGTCCGGGACTCGAACCCGCGTCTTTCCGGGCGGATGCTGTTCCTGCGGTTTCTCAAACGTGCGCCTCTGCGTGCCTTCCTTTTTCTGTCCTTTAGGGAATTGTTTCCCGACATTCAATCTACTCGGCAAAATAAGCTGAAACCTACCAATCCATTGGCGAAATTCCTCACTTCTCATTGTGAAACCCTTGAAAATGGAAGCTTTGTTTCCGAAATGCACATACGGAGATTCCCAGAAATCTGTAAATCGGAGCTTCCCGTTTGTCTTAATATGAATACGAGTTCCGCCTGCCGCCGTACTGCTTATGGAGAATTTTGAACCTTTATCCTCTAAGCTAATTCATTAGCGTCGGATGAGTCAACGACACCGAACTAATGTGATTAATCTGATTTAATACTTTCAAAACTGTGATGTAAATTAATGTAATAGAGTGTTAATACTTGTGACACGAAATCTATTTACATTTAAACCCCCCAAGCTGCCAATGGCGCGTGGCAGGGGGTGTGAAAACACCCCCTGCCACCTGATAATCCTATCACACCTTAACTGCTTCTCTAATACTACGAGCGAAAAACGACCAGAAGTAACTATCTGTCCTGACCGTCACTTTCCTGAATTGCTTCTTAGTTTTCTCTCGGGCTCACGCACGTTGCTAACTGGAATAACAATATCAGCTATCTCGTCGATGAGATCTGTAGTGATAAACTTTTAGAAAAGGTGACATATTACAGTAAATTAAGAGTACAAACAATACAAAACTTAATGCCTGTGGTACTTCTTGAGGTTGTGCGGCTCACTAAAACCTTTCATACGGTATACCAGTGTGCTACGGCGAATCGACCGGGAAGCATTGCTTCCTCTTCGTGACCCTCTAAACAAAGAGGACTATGTGGATTCGGAAGGTTGGGAACTTCCGCGCCCTAAGAAAAGTCGTTTTTGCTGCTCCTCTTCGGGCGTGAAGGTAAATTTAACAGGGTTTAGAAGTGAAAGAAAGAAGGTTGTTTGGGTATTCGAGTAGTTTGCATCCATGAAGATTTGGATTGCCATTCATTGTGAGAATCCGACTAATGGCTATGAAACTACTCTGCTTTTAGATGTGAAAAACACCGAAAAATACGGATTTAGTTTACGAATACTATGCGATTTACAGGGCCAACTCCCTTAACTGGAAAATTTCTTTCGAAAAAAGTGAAACTAAAACAAATTTTATGAAACTGAATTAGTTTTAAATTAAGAATAACTTATTTTAGTGAGGAAAGAAATAGAATTACTACAAAATTGTTCGGCTCCGTTCTTTTCAATCATCGCGTAATCCTTTCTTTTACATGCCGCTGAGGTTCATAAAACGACGCCACTTTAAGGAGAAATACTCGGTAAATCCCACAAAAAATTTTTATTCTTATGATCGACCGGTTTCGTTAAATCTTAGCATCAACGGGTTCATCACCTAGGAGAAGCATAGAAATAAAAATATTTTCTGTGGAACTAACAAAGTGTTTTTCTTTTATGTATCGTCATGGAGAAGTTCCACCAAGTAACATCTGAATATATTTATTTCATGAAATGGTTTGGCTAACAGTAAGTTAAAGTTGATTCTTGTAATTTGATTCCCTAAAATAATGTTTCCCTATGAAGTTTGAGAGTTTTTCGGTTTGATAAATATCTTTCGCAGTTTGTTTCGCGGATACCGCCAACGATTATAACCATTCCCAGATGAATTCCGTTATCACTGTCGCATGGAAGATCTGATTTTATTTCTCGGCGCCGTTCCGTTATGTCTACGGAATACTCATAAAAGGGAAATTAGAAATGGAAATCCAAATGATAATTAAGGCGAAAACTAAGAAGTAGCCTTGGTAATTTTAGAAGTCCTTCGACAGGTCATTTCTCACGCGAGCCCTCACCGGGAATCGAAGCCGCTTTCACCGAACGTCGAACGCGCTACCCATATGGGCAGTCGGAGGTCTCAGCGAAAACAGATTCCGGAAGACGCAAACGTTGGCTGAGTTGCGAATACCAAGTCCAATTGCCAAATAACGTATGCATTAAACATGCATGGGACAGATTAGACCGTTATCTCCGGGAAAAACATGCAGGAACTCATACATAGCAATTTAGAAGAGAAAGATTGCGGATTGAAATAACAGTGAACATCTCGAGTAAGGAAGAAATAATCCAAAGCGTATATTGGAGAAAGTAAGAGAGAAATCTCTCACTTGGTTAAATGTGTGCTCAGCCCCGTTCTTTCTTCTGGGTTCTTTTGCTGGTTAATCAGTTTGGTGTAACTGTTTCATCGCTGACATTGTAGTCAGAAAGCTTGATCATGCAATACCGAAGTGATTATCTGAACAACATTCAATGGAATGCCTCTTAAAACTGGAGCTAATAGAATTCGTTCTACGCCGTCGTCTGCAGCTCTGCTTTCCTCCGCATTGTCTCCATTAGATAAGATTACCGAAACCGCGGAAGCATTTTCATTGTTGACCGCTCGTTATCTGCGTGTCATTTATATTTGGGCTCTTTCAAATCACTGTTTATTCGTATCTACTTTTGGAACCTCCATTTAACACGAGGCATGTTCAGGAAGTAATTTTCTTTTTTCTCGCCGTGGCAGCGTTACAAGCAGTTCATTGCAATTGCAGTTCATTGCAATTGCAGCTGTCCCACTGGCTCGATGGAGTCGACGCTCTTTTGCTTACGCTTTACTCCGTTTTTTGGAGAAATTGAAAATCCCCTCGCTAGTGAGATTGTATATCTAAATCTTTTCCTGATGCTGGAGAATAATTTGGTGAAACATTCAATCCCCGTGTTTACAGTGAGGAATTTACGTCGCGCTATATTATTAGCCTCGAGGAATGTACGAAATGGGGCCCGGGTGCCGTTGGGCCCCTTTCTTTCTCTGCCGATTCGACGAAAGATCGTGAATTAATAAAGCGTAATATTTGACACGACGAAATTTGTTGCAGATAAACTGTTTATAAAATATGTAAGTTACTTTCCGTAAATGGGGCCTCCTAATGAAGGACTCTCAACTGAATCCCCCATTGGCCTGTCGTAACGCTCACCCGAAATATTGTTTTGATGCATGACAATGCTCGGTCGCGCTGCAACAATTCTCATCGGCAGGGAACAGTTTGACCTCCCCCAAGCAGACCCTGATCTCACACCTAGCGACTTCTCTTTTTGCGCATCAAGTCGTTCTTTGGTGGTCAACAACGATGACAGGGTAAAAGTAGCTGTCATTGTGTGATTGAGATCTTTGGCGGTAACGTCGTATGAAGAGGGCGTACTCATGCCCCTCTTCGAAATGGTGAGAGCTATGAAGAAAAATTGCTCAAGGAGTAGATATTTCTTGCAATATTTTTTCTGATTGTGCACTTGCTTTTTTGTACTAACAAAATTTTTGGACGTACCTCGCATTTTTTAAGTTCCCGTAGTACCATGCTGCTGTTTGTTTGCCTTTATAATTGTTCATTCTGTAGATGTAATTGAATAACTGTTAATATCGATACATAACTCCCAATCAAGCGTTTAAATGTAATAAATGAACTTGAGTCGATGAGAAGTTGTAAAGCCCTTTCTCAGCTGTTTCCTTAATTACGCCTATCGAGAAAATATTTCACTTTCGTATCATCTATATTTCTTAATAGGCTTTAGTGAATGCCAAATTAAGCTCACATATGTTACATCTCTGCTACCGAATATGTATTTCTCTTTAAATTTATTTGGCATTTTTAAGTATCATTTTTATACTTCTATTGCACGACGCCTACAGGTTTATCGTTGTAACTCTTGGAAAACGTATTTCTGAGGTCGAACTCGCTTGAATTATTTCCATGTTTGCCTTTCATTGAACGAAAGAATGACCCTAATTTACATCCTTTTTATTAGACGACACATAAAAATTACGAATATTCGATTTAATTTTGTCTTTAAATTAAGATACGCATCTTCGATACCTTTATCCATTTTCACAAAGATTTCTGATTGATTGCAGGGCGAGAACCACGCCACGGAACTTCAAACATTCCTCCCTCAAGATGGAAAAATCACCATCGTGCCCGCCTCCGGAGACTCTAAACAAAGGTATGCATGCATTGAGTAGGTACTTAACTTGAAACAGTTGGCTGTTGTAAATATGCATTTGATTAGTGGTGGATTCACTGCTGACGGATTAGATGCCGATGAACGAATTTTTTCTTCTTTTAGTGACTTTTTTCTATTTCATAAACATCTCACTCTCCAAATAGCATGTTTCCTCCACGCTCTCGCAGCATAACAGCAGCATCCTTTTATAGTCAATTTATATTCTAGCCATCTTTAAAATAGAACTATTTTTACACAGGTAATTAAATGTATATTGAATTTGTACTGTACTGGGTATTAAATGTATATTGAATTTGTACTGGGTAAATGAGTTTTGAGACCCATAATAAATTAACATTATTATTCTTAAGATAACATGATAGTTTCCTCTTATCTTTTAGTCAAAGGTTTCAAATTATTTTAACAAGTGTATCCCTAATTTTTCTATTGCTTATATTTTTTGTAACTAAGCTTTGAGAAATATCTTTGAGGATTCAAATGTATAAAAATTCAGGAAAACGGGTAAGGGTGATTACGCGCATGATGGTGTGCACCCAGGAAAAATCCCAAGGAAGAATGGACTTGAAAAAAGTTTGACGGGACCGGGAATCAAATCCAGGTCTCCCAATTGCCGGTCGGGTGCTCTGTCCGTTGAGCTATCCCGGCAAAACATATCTCCAAGCCATTCAGGAGACTTTGTGGGCAAGGCAATTGGGAGACCTGGGTTTGATTCCCGGTCCCGTCAGACTTTTTTCAAGTCCATTCTTCCTTGTATCAAAATTTTAAAATGATTTGAAAGTGTTCATACTGCTGTCGATAAAGTTTGGATGTTTTGATATATTATACCCTCAAATGGTTTTGGTAATAGTTTTTGGTGTGTGAGACCTTATGTATTGATTGATATATGTATTTTAACTTTTCAGAGAGGTGGGGGATGTGGGCGGTGGAAGATTCAACCCCTTCGCCAATAGGACTACGCCGATGAAGAGTCGGACAACGTAAGTCTCTTTCTTCCAATATTTACCTATATATTCTGTAAACATATAAAGTTAAACAAATCCTTGAAATACTTTTAAAAGGCTTTCAATCTAAGAAAAATAATTATCACCATTGAGCTGCATCCGATTTAATCCAAAACATTCCTATGATAGAATGTGGGATTTCTGTGAATTTATTGATTATTATTTATTTATTTAGAGTAAACAGGTATCCCCAATTACATGTGCTATAATAATAGAGCAACACAATATATGAAGGATCTGGTGCGTTCCTGGCGTATTATGTGAATAAATTCTTCGCGGGCTCTCCGCCAGGTCTCCTTTTTAAGGAATACAAAGTTTCATTGAACAACAATCATAAAAACCACTAAATTACGAACAAAAATAACAAAAGCAAACAACAATCACTAACCATCAATTGTAACCTATTAACAGCACACGGTGATTGGTTATTTAACTATTTTTTGATTTTATTAATAAACCTTACAAATTAATTCAGAAAGTCAGTTCAGATAAGGAAATCTTTGTTAAGAATTGGACTGTAAAAATCTATCCTTGTAATGAGAGGAAAGGGTGCAGCAATAACTTACTTCCAATACTACAAATATTACCAGTGATTCATGAAAATTTTGTCTTAAATTAGACCAATGTGAAAACTATGCAATATAGGCTTAAAATTTTAAAGAAAGAATTTTAGAACAGCAAGAAAATCTTTGTAGAAATTCAAAAATCCACTAGTTTTATTGATGAAATCCTCATTCGGGAGGTTTAAGAAAAGATTGGTCTATTCATTTCCTATGGTAAATATTTATGTATCTACTCTGCCACCGACCATGGTGGCAGAGTGGTTAGTGTGCTAGCATTCCAATCCAAAGGTCCCTGCTTTCTGGTTCAGGCACAGTTGTTCATATTTGTAAATAATAATAATTATTGATATGGATGTAATTTGGGTTATCTTCCTATATCCATTAAAGTAAGAGAGAAAATCTTAATAATTAATCTTGAATTATTTAGAAGAAAACACTGCTTATTATTTGGAAAAATGGATGACTCTGATTAATGTTTGAGTGTTTTTATAGAAATCTTAAGTGGGAAGACAAAGAACATTTGAAACCTTATTTAAATACACAACCCTTGACTGAATGATTCTCCTTATTTAAATTTTTTACACTTGTATTTCAAATGCTGGTATTAACTGTTGATGGCCCTGTTATAATTTATTCCCATTCCTTTATTCACCAGTCACAGACAAAAGAAACAATACAGATTTAGTTGATGCAGTTTGGATGAAGAGGTTCGGAAATGTATTTAATATTATTCACTGCTGGAGGATTGTGATACTTAACTTCGTTTAAAAGTTTTATGTAATTCTTGATAATCTTTCAAGTCAATGTATGTAGTACCAGAAGACTTTAATTCCTTTTGTGTAATTTGGGTTAAAATCAAAGAAATTATCAAATTAGTTACCTGAGAAACAGAATGAAAGGGTACCTCTTTGAGTATTATCAAATGATTCACAAAAAGGAGATCAGCATATTATTAAGGCTTCAACTGAAGAAAACAAAAGTCAACTCTTCCCTGATGGGCACAACATCAATGAAGGGTCGCCACATTGTTCTTCTATTGCTCTTTCCACATAAATTTCTTTCCAGAATCTATTCACAAAGACTTAATCTTAACTGTAATATTTTTCTTTCTACCTATGGAGTGTTTCTATGACATTTTGCCTTCCTAGCCCTTTTGTTTACTTCCATGCCTCATTATATGAAGGCCTATAAAATGAGCTTGTTTGCACCAAATTGTGTTTGTTTCATCAATCAGTCAATGCTTTACAGAAAGCTTGTTTCCTCATTTTCTTCTTTTTCTACAGATATTTCATTTTATTCCATTTTTATTTATTTTCCATTCATCCTTTTTAGTTATTTGTTTGTGAAAATGCTCTCTCCTTTCATATTTATCTCACTCTCTTTTCTTTACATATGCTTCTTTAATTATCACCTGATTTTGATAAGCAACTATTTAAGTACCAAATTAAGGTATATCTACCCTATGAAAAACTTTACAGTAAACACCCTTATTTCTGAATTTTTGGCTCATATTGTCTTATGTAACTTTCCAGGCTTTTTTCCTTTTTACAAATAGTGTAGTCTCATATTGAAAAAGCTCAATGTTTGCTCAGCATTTTATTTGTAGACTTTCTTAATTAACAGCTATTTTTGTTAAGATTCAAGAATATGTGAAGGTAACGAAACATATCAAGTGATATGTTTCTTGGTGTAACATTTCCATAATAAAATATGTGAAGGTAATATGATGGTCAGTCAGTATTGCTCCACATTTTTTAAGCCAAACCAATTCTAGTAATTTGAAATTGTAGGTTTGGATTCTTTGTTGTTTCCTGCATGTATGTGCATAGTTTGTTTTCTCCTGCAGATAGTGTAGCTGTAGGAAGCTTTCAAAGTGGAATCTGACCATGATACAGACAAAGTGCTGTGATTGAATTTCTTTTTGTAGAGAAAGGAATGGTAGGAAATATTCACATAAGTTTGTGCAAATAAAAATAAAAATGTGGGGCATTACTTTCTGACCAACCCTTGTAATAATGAAGGATTCATTCCATGACATTGGAAGTAGCTTTTTCAAGGGCAGCCCATTGACTTTCTTAATTGAGGATAAGGGTACTGTAATATTTATTAGTTTTCCATATTATTTCTTTATTTCTTTACTTTAAATTGTAAGAGGCAAAAATGGTTGTTATGGAGCTCTGTGCAGTTAAACCCTGAACATGACCAAAAATCTTATAAACCATCACAAATTGCTAAAAAATAATAAGACACAATTTGTCTCCTTTCTTCCATTAATTTTTGTAAACCGCAATTGCTTAGTGATAAAAAAAATTGATCTTTTTTTAAATCTAAATGGTTACTGATAATGTAAATATTATCAATTGCCTGTTTGTCAAGTAATGTTTGCTAAAATAAAAGATCCCCTTGGTCATTGTAATTCAGATGGTTTGAAGTCACTGCCTGCACACCTCCTACCATTTCAGGGCTTGTCTAACTGAAGCTTGCTGCTGCCACTGACTGCTTACAGAGACTCAGAAACGCTGATGCACATTCTTAAGGCGAGTGTTGGTACTGGAATCCTTGGCATGCCATATGGCTTCATGAATGCAGGTCTCTCTGTGGGTCTACTGGGAACCATTCTCATAGCTCTCATTTGTACTCACTGCGCATACGCCCTGGTAAGATTTTATTCTTCTACACATAAATATGATGCAGATTTCAACTATAGGAAATAGAAATAAAGATAGCTAAGCAAAATAAGGTACACTACTAAACATTATTGAGCAATTGAATGTAATGAGGGATATTCATTCCTTCTCGGTATGCTCAGGAGTTACTTTTTTGGTAAAAAAGTGTCTCGTGAGTATTCCTCAATGATGTGATACTTAGACAAAAATAATGAAATGATGTTTATGAAGGAATAATATTCAGTAGAACCCTTTCTAATTATATCTGCCAAATCTTTCTGATTGCATACGATGAATGACATTCTTCATAGTGTTTTTCCTTCTTAGAATACTGACTACAGTGTATTCTCTTACTGTATTGATTGGTCTCCCGGATAGCCAAGTGGGCAACGCGTCCGACTTCGGTGAAAGCGGTCCCGGGTTCGATTCCCGGTGGGAGTCTACGTGCGAAATGACCTCAGCTGTCGAAGCACTTTTAACAATACTACTACTACTACTTTATTGATTCTTTGACTGAGATGAAACTTTAGTAAACCATTGTCTTTTAAATGAATGCCATAAAACCCGAATGTGTATGTAGAGTAACTAAACATGTCTTAAAATTAAACCTTTCCAATGATATATGGTGGAATTCCATAATTCAAAATAATTTATTTTAAAAATAAGTTACAATAAAATCAAATTATTGGTAGAAAACCACAGATAGAGAAAACTCATGACTAGTTTCAGCACACTACACTATCTTCAAATATAACAAAACCAGTTGTAAGATTTTTCTCTATGGTTTAATGCAAGTAATTTTGTGTTATTGTAAATTTGTTTTGCATTAAATGGTTTGTATAGCCATTTCTTATTACCCTTAGTAGTATAAAGTAAAAATGAAGGAAAAATAAATCTTACTATTTTTCAAAATTGTACACTTTTTTTGGATTCTATCTAAGTCAAAGAAAGAAATTATTTGTGATAATTTTCTTTTTTTGATATTTATTCAAATTAAAATAGATTAAGTTTGTCTACAAAGGCAACTGTTCCTGAATTATACATTACATGGATGATTTTTATTTTCCTAGGTAAAATGTGCCCACGAACTCTACTATAGGTATCAAATATCTGAACTCACATTTGCTGGCATAGGAGAGACTGCTTTTCTGAAAGGACCTCCATCAGTGAGGAAGTATGCCAAAGCTTGCAAGTGAGTATTGACTATTACATTATTTTAAGTAGTCAATGATGTTTTAAGTGAATATTATAGCTGTAAATTTTTAAAACATAAATATATCGGTCATACTCAACTTCTCTCTTGTGCTCTTGAGATTTTATTACTCAGTGTTAATTTACAGGATCACTGTCATGACAATGCTGTTTCTGACATACTTTGGAACTCTGTGTGTATATACAGTCATTGTAGGCAACAGCTTCCAACAGGTAAAGTCCATAACAATCGATTTTTTTACCTCACAAGTTACTGCATAATTAGCCTTACATACTCTTACTTCGATTATGCTGCACACTAAGTTTGTTTGTTTGTTTGGCTAAGTGTTACTCCAACCTCTATTTAATAAGAAATATTTTTGCGAGAATTATTTGCAAGGGTTCACGGTGCTGTTTTCTTCAAGTGATCACAGCAAAGTTATCTGTTTCTTTTATCTACTCAGCAATATTGTGCATTAATTTCTACTTTCTTTACCATTGTATACATTCACAAAGTGTTTGCACAGATGCCAAACAGGAGTTGTTGTATAGCAAAGGTTAATGTTTTATATTAATGGAGGGATACTGTCCTAAGGATAAATTGAGATGAAAAAGTCTGGAAAATTCTCAGCATGGATTTTCAAATGTTGAGGTCTTAGCTGTAACCATCTAAAATAACTGAAGAATCTCTCTTTCATACAATCACATCAATGTTCCTATTTCATTGTCAGTAACATTTATTAACAATTTTTAGGAATACTTTCTTTTTACAGTTGAGTTTTGATGAGTAATATTTTTATTCACATTTTAATATGACTTGATTCTTCCTTTATTTCACATTTTGTATTAAAATTAAATTATGGAACAATTTCTTTGAATTTCATTATTTAAATGTGCTTTTTACCACAAGCTTTAGTAATTTGGAGCAATTCTCAAATGGTATTAATAATTTTTGTTACAATACAATAGCTAATCTGAATATGCTATTGAATGTATTTAAGAAGTTGAAAGCATGATAGTTTTAATCCTTTTCTATTGTAGGTTATAGAGCACTACACGGGTGTTTACTTAGAGCAAAGGATTTACATTGCTGCTTTACTCATCCCTTTGCTGTTTCTGGGATTCACTCCAAATCTGAAAATGCTTGCGCCAGTATCGCTGGTGGCTAATGTATTTATGGTAGTTGGCCTAGGAATAACATCTTATTATCTTCTTCAAGATCAATCGGCATTATCAGAAAGACCCCTTACTGCTCCAATTGTGGGTCTTCCACAGTTTTTCAGCATAACTGTGTTTGCTATGGAGGCTATTGGTGTGGTAAGCAAAGTGAACTATGTCTGAAGAAATCATCCCATATTGACAGATGATGAATATAATCTGTAATCTGTTTAAATTTACTCATACCCTTTATAATTGGTTTCATTTTAACATTTTATGATGGCACTTAATAGTGCATTTCAGAACTTCATTAACTTTAATCTGGTAAATATTCAACTAAAATCTGTTAGGAGGCAAATTAAGTCAATCACAACTTGTTTAATTTACTCTCCAATGGAAGTCTTTGCAGTATTGATTTAATTTATTCAAGGATTATGACATTGGAATATATTGAGTTGCTTTTTTGCATTTTAGATGATGCCACTGGAAAATAGCATGAAGAACCCGCCTCATTTCCTTCGGATGTGGAATATTTGTGGAGTACTTAACATAGGAATGACTGCAGTTACAATTATTTATGCAGCTCTTGGCTTCATTGGTTTTGTACGATATGGAGAAGAAACCAATGGAGCTATTACCCTAAATCTTCCAACAGAAGAATGGTAATCACTCTTACAAAAAGGTGCCCAGAAAATATTTGATGAACTTTCCAACTTTATACCACAAAAATATTTCCCAATTTTTACTTTCTTTAATACTATTATGATAATTTTGGATCTTTTGCATTAATGCATATTAGAAACCATTTATTTGCTTTGACATGGCAGTGAGGGTCAAAGAATTGAACAAATTAATGTTACCATAAACTTACAAAAATGACACTTTCAGTGTATCAGGTGTTCCAAGCTTTGACTGATAATTTTAAACATGGTTTCTTGCATTATCTCTGTATGAATTCCAAGTTAAGAATATTTATCACTTTGAACCTAATTGTAAAACATTTCAGACAATCCTCAGGGTTCATTTTTCTTGTGAGAAACCTCTAAGTAGAGTCAGACAAAGCATTTCATGTTGAAGATTATCAGTGGCATTATTGAACGTTGTAAATCTTGCAGCATTAAAGTATTTAGTTGAAAAGGGCAAGTGTGCACTTTGATAGGGAATCAGTTAGAAACTGAAGAGAGTACACAAATTTGTTTTTTCCATGCATTTATTTTAGTTGACTAGTTTTGCTAGGCTAGGCTTGATGATGTCAGCATGCTATATAGCAAAACTAGTTTCCTAAAATAAACATGTGAAAATTACAAAAGTTTGTTCTCTCTTCAGTTTCATGACCTACCATGAAGCCTTATCATACCGATTTCAGCAGGAAACAGCTTTTGGTGCTAAATGGTACCTTTGTTAGTGGTCTAGTTTTTTCTTAAAACAAATTAACTATGTAAAAAAACCTGTACTCCAAAACCTACTGAAATATTATTAATTTCTAATCTTTCCTTAAATTGTTAGGGTTAATAAGTATGAATATTAAATCTGACAGAAATATTTGTACTCTTTATTCAGTGGTAAGATCCAAAAGTTTTAGGTACAGGTTCTTATCCCTATGGAGTTAGCAATCATGCACTGCAAGTCTCAAGTTCATTATTCCTAATAATTATATAAATTGTAAAAAACTTTCTGTGAAGTAAGAATGACATATTTTATGATAAAAATTGAAATTTTTTTCTTGTTGCAATGAGCAACAAAAATGTAGGATAACTTCAGCTATCAAGGTGAGATTACAGTGAAATTTAAATGTAAAATGAAAAAGGAACGATTTACTACAATTTCTTCTTAGTCCAAAACTTTCATTATAGTCTTACAATTAATTAGTTGTTTTCTTGTCTTTTAATTTTAGGTTGGCACAGGCTGTCAAAATTCTGGTGGCATTAGCGGTGTTCTGTACTTATGGACTTCAGTTTTTCGTCTGCCTGGAGATTGTGTGGGGTTCATTGAAAAATAAATTCAAGAGCAGTCCAGTCTTAGGAGAAAGTGGAACTCGCGTTGGTCTTGTTTTAGCATCAGGTAATGTATATGAATAAATGTTGTGTTTTGCATTATTTCTGTGAGGCATTATTTACCATAACTAAGCCAGATAGAATTCAGTTATATTTTATACCTCTGAATATTCAAATTACTTGGCTTTACCAGGTGGTGCATTTTATACAATTGAAATAAACTACTTTGTTAACCTTATGCTAAGTTTTATTGTTGTTTACTTTCTGACAAAAGTTTTGGTGTCTATTGCCACTGATATTATTAAAGAAAATATTAATTAAGTTTAAACATTATATTGGAAATAGACTAGGATTACCTCTTATTGTATGATTATGTCCCTCATTTAACTGTCTTTTCCTAGAAACGCTAATATCTCCCATAAGAATAGTCTCTGAATCAGGATAGCATTTCTTAGTATACTTTTAATAATCTTTGTGTTCTTGGGTGCTTTTATGGGTTCAGATTTCCTTTCCTTTCCCTTTCTATCCTATAAGTCTTTGAGGTGTCCAATTTGTAAAGACAATGCAAAAATTACTTATTGCATATTATGCTTGATGATAGGTTAGCTAAATAAAATTTTAAATTTGAATGTTTAATTGTGAGAGTTGATGCATGATGGAGTTCTGAGCAGAGTTTCTTTCATCAGAAAATGTTCTTTTTTGTCCAGAGTGTTCAAAATTAAAACCTTGCAACATGAGCAAATTCTATGAGTCTTTTTTACTTGGTTGTGGGTTTTAATTTGAAATATTGAAAGGAAAACTCAAATTTTCCGCATCAATGAATTAAATAATTGATTTTTCCTTTCAGTCATAATTGCAGTGGCTGTTCCTACGATAGGTCCATTTATGGGACTCATTGGAGCTTTGTGCTTCTCAGTTCTGGGGATTGTGCTTCCTGCAGTCATTGAAACTATCATTTACTGGGAAAAACCATCTTATATCCCTTACTATCGAGATCCTGACCAATTTTACCAGTTGGTTGATTACTGCCCAAAACCAGGGCATGGACTTGGTAAATTCAAGTGGGTTCTGTGGAAGAATGTCCTAATTTTGCTTTTTGGTTTTCTAGGAATTGTTTCAGGAACTTACACTTCATTACTAGATATTGTTTCATTATATTCTCAATAGTATAAAGTCATCGAAACGGAAAGTTTCTCTCATGAACATAAAGTGTCATCATGAAAGCAAGTATTTAAAAGATCTTCCAAAAGTACTTGCACAATATTTTGTGAAAAGCCATCTTAATTTGAGATTTATTTACTGAAGATGAGATAAGTGGCAAAATGTTTTTCTTCGAATGTTGAAAGTAATTACAGATGGGTAAAAATTAATGTTGAAAGACATGCAAGAGAATAGTATTTCTGTGCCAGAAGTGCCTTTATTGTCAAAGTTTTCTCAATTGCAGAGAGTCTTGAACTCAAAACTGTTCAGGAAACTTACCAGGGACAAATTGTCATTTTTGTATGAGAAAATAAAATGAAATAATCATGTGTTCATTTTCTGATCAAATATTTTGTGAGATAGTCAGGGCTACATTGTATGGATGAGGTCTTCCATTGCCTTATACAGTAGAATTTGTTATTCCTAGAAGTATGAACCATTAAAACTTGATGTTTAAGGCTGTCACCTTTTTTCTGTAATATTTTATTTAATGAAGAATCCAGAAATACCTGAAATTGATCTTTCTGCAGGAAATTGCTGCAATGAAAAAAATCTTATTATGATTTGGTATTGTATTGATATCGAATGATTTAATATCAAAGATTTATTGTGATCCATTTTATAATAGACATGATTCATTGTGAATTTGCCTTATAATGAAGTTTTTTGTGCATTTAAAATAAAAATTTTATATTTCAAAGAGTGATTTACTGATGACTTTTTAATTGAGTTTTACTATGTCACCTCTGAATTTTGGTTTGGTTAATGCAAGAGTTCATTTTCTGTGCTGACAAGGTTTGATTTTTAATGTTTTCTGAATATTATTATTAGTCATTTTCAGCTGCAGCAAGTTTGATGATATGGCTTTCCTTTATATGATCAATTACATCACAAACTCCAACAACTTACCCCACAGCTTTTAGCTATCAAATATTGATATTTATAAAATTTCATGAATCTGCATTGTATTTGCTTACCATATGTTGGAGAAATTCCTCTAAAAGGACTTACAGGGAATTTTTCTGCAGTATAAGGAGCAACTAAAGATAACCCTACTAATTTACAATTGCTCTACGTATAATTTTTGGATAATTTTATTTGTGAGTTCCTTTAGGCTGTAGACAAGTTTGTTAGAGAAACTATATATTGAGCAAAATTTCCAGACAGTACATAGTATCAAATTTGATCTTAGAATTCTTATATTTGCCTGGTCAATTGGGATTAAATTAGTGGTCGAAGCTAAAGATTAAATAAATTCTTTAGGCTGTGAATGTTGATACAACCTTTAGATGTAGAAGTTACAAGTTCTGGGGCTGAATATGCAGTCATGGACTGTTAGGGATTAGCGTTTCCACTCTTGGGTAAAATGGCTTAACAGGTTACAAAATCCTGAGTAGGTGCCATGAACTGGAGAATAGCTGCCTCCAAACAATGTGTCTTGACCTAAGGTAACCTTTTAATGAATTAAGAGATGAAAGAGACTGCAGTTGTCAGTCCAGTAAAATTCGTTCAACAAGAGGTGTGGTACAGGTGTATAAGTTCTCCATTGAATTCAAAACAGTGTTGATCAAAAATGACAATATTTAGGAATAGTGACAAAAAACTATAAATTTATGCTTCTTTTAAGAGTGACGACAGATTAGAGATGGTGTATATAAGGTGACCTGATTTCTGATCTGCGATAGATGCTGAACCCTTTTGGTAAATTCCCTGTAACTCATGGATAATTTTAAAATATTTCAGTAGTAAAAATAAGATCTGTACAAATTAGTGTTTTTGTTTAGTCTCTCAGAACAAAGACTTGGGACAGAGACTGAGACCAACCAAGAATCAACCAATGACTGTCCTCAAACATAAGGTGACCAATCGTCCTCCTTTAGGGAGGACAGTCCTAACTCCTTTTGTAGGTTCTGTCCTTCCTTGAAAAGTGTTCTCCTTTTTGATATTTTAAAACTAATCTGTTAATCTCTGTATTCAAAGATGCCGATATATTGACAAAAAATATTCATTCATTGGAAAATATTTGTTTAATTAGATAATTAAAAAAGATGTGAGCTTAATTAGTGTATTTTTGATGGAATTAATAAACTGTTTCATTTATTTATGTTGTACTTTTTTCTTAATTTTTTTGTCCTCCTTTTCATTGTAAAAAAATTGGTCACCTTATCAAACATCCATTTGGTGCACTGATTATGAAATTTATTCTGCATCCCATGGGAAGTTGGAAATTTTTCTTGGACCCTTTTCAGTGAAATCGTGAATATATTCTCACTTAAGGAATAAATTGTGATTTGTAGTGGTTGACTTGACTTGTTGTTTATTTATGCTGGGCCAGATGAAGCCGAGTGGCCCCCCCTGACCCAGTGCTCTCTCTAATATTCAAGTACAAAAAATACATATATACAATTTGTACATAGGTAAAAGTAATTACAGGCAGATATATATACAATAGGAAAAAACTATATTTACATGTGGATAAGTAAATGTTTTAAATTAAGATACGTAAGAGGAAAAAGGCACTTTTCACAAAGGCACCAAAAAAAATCACACTCATTACATGTATCACTCACACTCATTGTTAAAAGCTTTGTAAGGAATTCTTTAAGTGGAAGTAACTGTCTGAAAGGTTCTTCATCTTATGTTGAAATTATGCATGGTTGCAGTTAAGCAAACATTGCCAATCATTTATAAATTCTGTTCTTTGCTAATTCTTTATTTTCCTAGTGTTTAATCTTTGGTGTGAATACAGAATTTTTTTCTATCAATAGAATCAATCATTCTTTTGACAGTAATTTTAATTTACATATTCTTCATTCTCTGCAGATATATTTTATGGGTTTTAACTAGGTTTGCAATATTCTGATGGTTAGAAACCTGAGTTTATCATATTCTAGAATATGATAGAATTCTCGGAATTATCCACTTCAGATGAAGTGGATAATTCCGAGATATTGTATTAAAAATTAGTCGTGAGTTTATTTCATGAGCTTTCAGACACCCTAAATGTGCGAAGCATTTCTACTTTATAAAAATTTGCGGTAAATCACTATCAAATATTTACCAAATTTGCCTTTAAATGATTCTATAACAGCAATCTCTGTATTTATTTCACATATTCTGTCTCCCAGTTTCTCCATCCAACTGGGACTATGTGTTAAAACCAGGAAGTCCTGGTCATAATGGGACTATGGTAAGCCTATTTATAACCAGTGTGTGTCTCTGGTGTGAGCAAGAGTAAGACGCGACCAGTTATAGGGGGTGGCTGGTATGTAAGAGGATAATTTGGTTCTTTCCCAAACTCGTACCGAACTAGTTAGTCACCGTATTATTGTAACGGTAAAGGGTTTTTTCCTGAACTACACCATATTTTACCTAGCTGATTAGGCACAATAAATTTTATTGTGAATGCATAACGTGCAATATTATCTTTTTGATCAATTTATTGGTAATGAAATCGCCAGCACACAGTTCAAACGGACGCGTCACGAAGCCGCTAATGGGCCAAAAACTACGCGAAGCATTAGAAAGACGACATGGTTCAAGCGGAACGGCGCCAGCAGTTCGGTGCACAATTGGGAACGTTGGGAAAGTACCGCTGGCCATTGAATTATTTAGGTAAGACAAAATAAGGTTTTTATGTTTTGTGCAGCTTATTTACATATATTTGGTAGTTACTTGTGTATAATTTTGAACATCGTCCTATTACAGATCTTCAATTTAAAATTAAGTTTTTCCGTACATTTTAAAATGTACGAAATATTTATTTCGAGCCACACGTGAGCTCGACTTTGAAAGAAGGTCGATCATTTCAATTTTTCAATGAGGGAAATGAGTTTATTCTGTGATTCAACTTCATATATAAAGGAAATGCAATTCACCATCGTAACATTCCTTAAGATATAATTCCTTAATACTGCATTAAAAATAGACATGAAGGGAATGTATTCATTTTCTAGAGCTTGTATTTAAGTCTTGTTGCTCAATTTATCGTTTTCGTTTGTAATTAAGAGAAGTCATTAGAACAGAATTATGCCTATGTAGAGACAAAATGCCTTTGAGATAATTTTGCGTTGAATGAAATATCATGGCAATACCTTAGATGATGTGAAATCTTTTATAGATTTATTTATTTTGGATGAATAGCTCATTTTTATTATGAAATGTAGGTAATAAACCATTAAAAATATAATTAAGATATTGAATATTTCTGTTACAGTAGTTCGACTACTAAAAAGTACATCTCGAGGCTGTCATGGAGATCATCAGCTGGAATATGGAAGAAATTTGACTTGTTTGACGAACCAAGTGATGAAGAGGTGTAATTAGGCATCAAGATGAGATTATTTACTGTATTGGGTTGAAGCTCCAATGTTTATAAAACGATAAATATTATTCAGTGAACCCCTTTTAAATCATGAGGCGTGGTGAAATGTAGTGAGTGGACGGTGTTTAACATCTCATCTGTGCTATTATGGCTGCAGAAAAGAAGAAAGAGAAGTCTGTGTAATGGATTTTGGTCTCAACTGCACTTCCAGGGAAGGAAAGTGGTCATCAGAAGTACAACCTTGCGTCTGTGAGTTAGCATTTCCATTTCTTGCTGTTTTTCTGTTCAAATTGGTTGCAATTTTCCTTCCTTTATTCCATTTTGAAAATAAGTGAATCCATTCGTTTTTATGGTTTTAAAAAGTAGTAGTTAAGTTTTAAAATACAGACAGAATCATTCACTGCTACCTTCAATGGTTGGAATAAGTTAGGTGTTCTTTGTTGACCATTTCAACATCAACGTTGTTTTAATCATTCAATATCTGCCGAGAATAGCATTGTGTGGCAAATTGTATTGTGTGAAGAACATTAACAATTACATTATAATATCAATATTTATGTGGTAATTCAAAGAATCCCTTACCGAAAGTACATTGATTTTTAGTCAGTTACGGGCTAACAGAATTGACAAAGCTGAAATAGGACATTATTGGAATATAACCCTTCGCTGTATCATTTGAATCAAACTTTGCTTTGGTATCATACAATTCTGTCTTCTTTGAGTATCACCTTAGAATATATTTTGATATCCGTAAAATAAATCTAAATAGAGACAATAAATTAGGTAAATAAAATAACATAAAAATGTGAAATCATAAACAATATAATCAGAAGCATATTCCCAATTGTCTATAAGAAATTTGCTCCTCATTATTATCCCATAGATCTTATTTTCTGCTGCAACTTTTACGATCGTCAAATTCCATCTTTTAATTTTTTTCATGGTTTGAATTTTGGAGAGCTTATTTTTGCCTTTTCATCGGTTTCTCTCTACTTTTTCAAGGACTTTGTATTTTATGATAATGCAAGTATTTCTAAGCTATAAAAAAGCCAATGTAAGATTGCCTTCATTACCATGATTAGTCAATATCCATGGGAGAGTGCTCTTCTGTTAGATTTAGCTATTGTTAATTTGCTTCCTCAAATAATTTGAATAGTGAGAAACATGCGTTGCTACGCAATCTGAAAAAGCTACCTTTATACATTTGTAAATGTTCTCCACATGCCACTTTCCTTTTGCAAAGAGTAACAACTTTTATTGTGGTATTCCAATTGCAGTCAGTGGTTTCATCAGTTAGAAAAAAATTAATAACGAGGAAACATTTATCATTTTTCTCATTGATGTGTTTATTTATGAAATTTTTGGAAAATTTTTAAAGCAAAGGCAAGATGTTTCAGTAGCAATTTAGTTAACTCGGCTGATAGTCAAAGAATGTTAAATAGGAATGAATTTGGAGAAGTTTTATAGCTGTTGAGTTTTGTTTAGAATGAAAGGAAGCTAAATTGTTTACTGAAATCAGTATTTAGTTAGAAAATGGACCATTTTGATGTAAAGATGGACGTTTGGCGTGGATTTGTTTTATGGCTTTAGAAAATTTTGCTTTGATTTGGAATGTGCTTTGCAAACTGCAGTATTTTTATATGCCATAGAGTATTACATTTTCTGTATTTTCATTAGGTCATAGGAGCGTCTTCCCAATTTCTATGCGTTTTCTTACATAACATTTGATTAATGCAGTAAAATCTCAATTCCATGATTTCCTTCTAAATTTAAAATTTCTGATAATGCTAACTCAGACAAATTCGTTTGCCTTTGCTTGATTCCTCCATTAAGAGTTGCAACAATTTGAATGCACCTCATGTGCACTGATGCATTTAGTTTGACTAGAGCAGGGTAGTTGTTTTACTGCATTTTTCTTTAGATTTATACATTACCACAGGTCGCTAAGGTTTTTAATCAAATCAAGTACTCTTTGCAATAGCAGTACTGCGGTGCAAAGACAATCCTTCCCTTTCAAGAAATCTATTCAACATTTGATAGATAAATTACTTTGATATTTTCTCTTTTTGTGAGAATGGTGGTATTTATTTTAAGTTAGGTTTGATTCACCTCATGCATTACAATATATTTAAGGCCTGTATCAAGTGCTCTGCCCAATGGCAAACTAACTTTAATTATGGCAGCAACTTTCTCATATACACATTATGCTTTGCTCGTGATATTCTTTGAAATTTAATTCTTCAGTTTTGCAAATTAGTTTCATTCCAGTTCTCATTATTTTAAAATTGTTTCATATCTTCAGTTTTCATTTTCAAAGGGTAGCATTTTTCAGTATTTCTTATAATTATCTGTTTTGTAATAATTTTAGATGTGAATTTACTGAAAGTAATGGTGTTTCTAGAGCATTCTACAATTTCCAGAAACTTTGCTTCAAACATTTCATATATCACTCCTGACATTTTGTTTTTTTGGGAATGGTGATGTTTATTTTAAGTTTGCTTTACTTCATTCTTTATATTCAAGGCCTGTGTCATTTTCAAGTTCTATACAATCACAGCAATTGTTTTCATGTTCAAATTATGCATAGCTCATGATATTCTTTGAAATTTACTGATTCTACACTTGATTGCTTTTGTCATTTTTCAATTGTTTTACATAAAATTATTCTAGAATTCTAATTTTGTCTATTTTATATTTTCATTTTAAGTTAAAATCTGATTAAGTTTGAATTTTTAAATTGTTGAGAGAAATTGTGAAGTTTCCAGAGCATTCTAGAATTTCCCGAAAATTTGCTTTAACCCTTTGAAGCCTAAAGTGCTTGAAAATTTATACTAAGTCCCCAAGGTCATTCAATTGGTTAAAAAACAAAATGTAAAAACTAATATTTTCTCATGTTTCATAATTTTATTTTTTTCAGATCAATTTTTGTTTTCTGTACTTGTATTCTCAGTTATGTCTTTTTAATAATGGCTATGCTCAGAATAATTTTCACTTTGAATTTTCTGAACATAGCCATTGGATAGACATGTCACTGCAAATATAAGTACAGAAAACAAAGATGGCGGATGCCTCAGCTGCAGGAAAAACAATTGAATTTTTGAGCTCCGAGATATGCCCAGGTTTGGCGTCCCCTACTGTACCAAAAATTTTGGCGGGTGAGGAGTTGGACATGTTCACATTGAAAAGGTCCTTTCTGACATTTCTTTATTAATCTCTGTAATAAAATGTACACTTCAAAATATTTTCAATAAAGCACAAAAAATCAGTTCCTGGTGTCTTTGCTGAAATTCCTCCATATGTAAATCCAGCAGAACATCTTTTGCTGAATTGAACCTGCAGTGGAAGTTTTAGTGGTTAAAATCACATATTGGCGATACTACTGAACATTGTATTTGACTGAAAGAGAGCCTCATACAAAAATTACATTTTTTTACTTTGAATTGGAAAAATATTTGAAATTAGATGTCAACAAAAAAGGCTCTTCAACAACAGCAAGGTAATTTTAAGTTTGACTCTGAAATGAACAACTTTAAATGAGCCGTTTTTACAGGTCTTAAAAAATTTAGCAAAACATAGCCTTATATGAAATTTACATTTTTTCACTTTGAATTGGAAAAATCATCTGAATGTAGATGTCAATAAACAGCTTTCTAACTGCAACAACAGTTAACATCAAATTGCAGAAAATCAATTCTTAATGATATTACAAGACTTTTTTACAAGTCTTTAAAATATTCTAAACAATTTATCTAAAATAGTAGAAAATGGGTTTGAGTGCTTCTAGAAAAGACTGCTTGAACTTTTCATCAATAATAATAGCATAAAAGAAGAGAGAAGGCGAACACTTTGTAATTTCCACAAATATATATTACCGACTACGGTTTCGGCGGTGGGCCATCATCAGGTCACAAATACAGAAAATGCAAACACTTATATAGGATTGAAAATTTAGGAGGGAAGGATGAGGAGAGGGGAAGGGGACGTGAAGGTCATTTCATAGAAATTAACTAATGAAATAACCTTCACGTCCCCTTCCCCTCTCCTTATCCTTCCCTCCTAAATTTCCAATCCTATATAAGTGTTTGCATTTTCTGTATTTGTGACCTGATGATGGCCCACCGCCGAAACCGGTAGTCCGTAATATATATCTGTGGAAACCACAAAGTGTTCGCCTTATTTCTTCATAATGTCTTTCCACGAAGTGCGGCCAGAGATTATTGATTATAATCATAAAAGAACATTGAATAAAGTAAATTCGCCAAAATTACTAAGTGAATTCTAACCAATTAAGAATAAATATTTAGTTTCATCCAATACAATGAAAAAACGATACCACGTAGTATCCAACATCCCAAGTATATCAAACATTAAATTAACCCATGAATTTACAACATTTCCATGAGTATGCAAATAACTGGCTTTGCGAAGGCACGTTTCTCTTTGAACTATGTAAGACGTTACAACCACCAGAGCCGGTTTCAGTAAATGTATGCGAAGGATCTGCTGCACGGCGCAATATTAAACGGAGGATTTAGAGTTAGAATGTGGAATTACGAGCCCATTCAACGTGAAATTTGAGAAATACACACTTAAGAAATTTCTAAATTTGATTTAACGTAGTTCATTTTCCGCCTTTTGTCAGAGAAATATTGACTTTTATAAACAATTAGTTATCAACAATCGAATAAATTACACAATCTTGAAATTACAACAGTTATCAGCTGAAATATCTGATCGAGCTAAAAGAAACCAATTAGAATATTCCTCGAGATTTTCACACCCTTGCGTGAGCGAATGTCTCAAGCTACGGAATCACCTCCCGCCTTTTCAATGCAACGGTGCGAAGTCGTTTTGCGGTGCGTTCGCAGTATCCCGGGATTAATTGATCAAACTCGCTATCACAAAATAAGCTGACAGAGCGAAGGAAATTTAATTCAACCATTGCTTTGCTTTTGACTCATGAGGTATCCGCGAACCATAGCCCATGGTTTCTTTCCGCTACAAGTTCTGCCTTGCTTGAGTTGAGTCTGATTGATCCCGAAAGCCCAATGCTCAAACGCGCAATATACATTTAATTCTTAATTGAATTTCAATTCATCAACGATGAGGTACATAACAGGCTGACTGGACCGCTGATGCCTAAATCAAACCCGGTTGTTAATTGTATCAAACGTCGATGCAACAAAGTAGAAAACTGAGAAAAACGTAGTGCCTTTATACTGATATGCGAACGTAAGAAGTTTCAGATTTAGGAAAATTCGTGACATCGAAAACTCGATCCCTCTAAGGATCAGCTGGTCGAACGCAAGTTCCATTAAACTGAAGAGATCATTCACGAAGGCATTCCGTACGGAAAAATTTCATCCAGTTTCAAAATTGAGGACCGACTGAAAAGCTGAAGTGAACGCACTGATCCGAAACAAACTATTAACCAATATGGTTGCCTTTTTAAAAGATCAGATAAAACTGCACGGTTCCGGCCACCAACTCGCTATCGATGGCGTCATGGAATAGCTCAAACCCCAACGACCCATGTAAGATTATGCACCTGAACGAAACTAAACTTTTATTGGTATGATCACCATATGTTTAGCTCATTTACTTCATATTAACAAAATCTCGCGAAGATATTGGGAACAGATATAACCATCGTAAAAATAAAGCACACTACGACCAAATTAACGAGAAGCAGGTAAAAATGTTAACACACCTTTGATGAGACTCACGAAAATAGGCGACCAACTCTAAGATAAGTTCTTCAACGCCAGGAGACGTCCTTCGTTCGGTAGCGAGGTGACTCCGATCAGAGATGAACCGTAACCTTTAGCAGTCAGCAGAAGAGAGGACGAGTCGGTGGGCTGCGAACCTTTTTATGCTCATACCATGGGATAGAGGTGGGGCAGTGGGGGAAGGAGGGTTGGAAACTACTACTGCGATCATTCTAATACTTCAGTAATTATAAAATATAGCGAGATTTATGAAATCCAATATTCGGTATAAATTTTTAAGAGAAAATATTTAGGTTGAATAAGAAACTGCCATTGATTACTTTCGAAATAGTGTTTACAGTATCGTAATTGAAAATTATCGTTCATCTTTAAAATTCGTAAAATTTAATATTCATTTAATCAGTAAAATTAGCGGAAAATCTCAGAAAATCTTTCTCTTTAGCCGAGAGCAGTATAACTGAAAGGCCTTTCGCCTCAAAAATATCGTAGCTGGTTCTTGTTAGTGTAAGTTAGTAAGGCGTTCTTGATAGCCTTAAGTCGGAAGTTTCGCTTTAAGTTTTTGAAGGTTTTAGCAACTGAGTTAACTCATCTTTAAAACGGTAACTTCTGTTTCTTCAATAATAGTCGCTTACCGCTTTTCATTTGTATTCCTTACCAAAATTTTCAACCTTTCCACAAGAAAGTCATCCTGTTGCGTGGTTTAATATACCTTGGCCTTGTCTCATAGGGTTGTTCGAACCATAGACCCTTAGCCACTCCTTTCAACGGGAGTATTCATACAATCATATCATATGTTTATTTATAGGTTTTGAATGAACGTTGGAAATTAATAGTAAATACATTTATTAATGAACCAATCCATTACAACAGTCGTTTACACACAATCCTAAGATTTATTTTGCTTTCTTTTGAACAATCCATTTTGTAAATTATAAGTATGATAATGCAGGAGCAATGCCATTCCGTAAAGTATAATTTTTCGATTACCGCAAATGAATACAAACTAAAGGGAATCATTAAAAAAAATCGAGAAAACTTGTAATTGCCTAAAAAAATAAGCAAATAATAAAGAAAAGAATGCTGTTGAAGTGTCAACGGAAAAGCCTCGTCTTTTGCGGAGATCACGTACCTAAAAAATCTACGGAAGAAGAAGTTGCGAAAGAGAGGTATTTAGAGTGGTAGAAAATGCAATTTTCTGTCCCAATTATAATGGAAGTGGACAAAGGCGAATTTGCGTTTCTATTGGTGAGATAAGAGAAGAAGAAAAGAGACATGAAATTAATTTATGGACGATAGATGTAAGGAGAAAATGAGGTGAAAAAGTAAAAGAAAGTAAAATAAATAGTAAAGAAAGAAATGAAAGAAAGTAAAATGAATAGTAAAGAAAGTATAATGAATAGTAAAGAAAGTAAAATGAATAGTAGCTTCGTAAAAATATTTATGAAAAAGGCGAGGGTTGGCTAACTTGCAAGGGCTTGTTTTCGTTTATATTGTCAATATCAATACTAAAAATAGTATCAAATGAATGTCAATGAATATTCCATATGAAGTAGGAAAGCGAGAATGTATGCAGTGCCTCTGTCGCGAACGGCTGAATACGTAGAATATTTCGTCTATGTTGTTAGGCAAGCAGATGTTCTCTATCTTTCGCTGCTTCTTTGTATACGTTGTCGTATTTTCTCTATATTTGTACATACAAACGTCCCCATTATTTATACTCATCCATTTATTGACATCCTATGTTTCTACGTTCGTCTAAATAAGCTAGATAATATTTTTTGTTGGTGTAACGCAATCAATCTTTCTCAATGTTTCAATCAACAAAAAAAGCGGAAGGCATTTTGTGATCTTTAATCGCGAAAGAGCGAAACATAAAGCCGCGAAAGAAGAGGAAGGAAGATGGGTTATGAATGATAACACTTTTTTTTAAATGATAGTGGGCTGCATAACATCTTGCCGATATCCCATGGGCTACTTCTGGATGGAAAGCCTTTGAAGGGAGGCGTTGGAGGGCACTAGGAAAAGATCCTTTCTTCTTAATCCTTTTCTTCCGTTATTCTGACAATGAGAGCGATGGTTGAGTGTGAGGTGAGTGGCTTCGCTGGAAGGGCAGCCATTCTAAGGCGCCTGAGCGCTTTCGATCTGCGGAATGCGCTGGATTTGCAACATTATAGCAAATTGTATGAAACTTGTATGGGTTTAAAGATTAAGATAAAATTTTGCCAAAGAAGATTTTCGTATCACTTCTTATAGCTGAGTACCATTACAACGAAAATGATCCATTTTTATATAGTTTCTAATATTTTTCTCCAATATAGAAATAATCATAATCTAAACAGAGAAGCATATTGGGCATAGCTATATCGAATGGTAGCATAGCAACTGGTAAACAGAGATATTTCATCGATATGTATGCCATAATGGCGATTTAAATGCCAACAACCTGGTAACCGATTTTCAGGCGTGATATCACATCCCCTAAATCCCTTGTTTTCTTGCAATTCTCAAAAGACTCCACGAGGAAATGTTCCGCCGGCAACTAAAGGGCGGCAACAGAAATGTCGCCAACCATTATTATTACTGCAACAACATTATTTGTTGTTTTCTGTGTTATACACACAACTTATCTAGGAAATACTGCGGTGTGAAATTAAAGATTGGCGAACATTTAGAGGAAACAATTAAAGGATAACTCAAGACGAGAAAGGAATATTTGTACAGTGGATTTAATCGAAGAATTGGAATCAATAAAAGTTTTCTGGTACCAAGAATAAATCCTCCTCGGGTTTTGGGATATATCTTTGCCAGAGATTTGATCGGAGACTTTCCTGCAATTAGCTTTGAGAGTTCCGGTGAATTTCGCTGCTGGGGAACGATCAGTCTCGAAATTCAAATTGTTTAAGAAATGTTTTCGTTCATCGATGAGCCAACACAGATTAAACAATCTCATCAGCACAATTTGTGATGGACTTGCTATAGATGATATTGTGCAAGAATTCGCAGTTGAGACCTCGAAATGTACATTTTTTATTTAAATGTTATTCTGTATTTCACATTTGCCTCCATTCCCTTAATCCGCGATTACTTATGCTGCAATAAAATGTTTATGATAAATATTTAGTTGCGTAAAATAGATTTCATACACATCATTTTAAGTTATTCGCATTGCGATGATAATGATACTCGAAAGTCATGTGAACCCATAAAGATCATTTTTAGAACCATGACTCTTTAACGTTTTTATTAACGACTTGCCTCGGATTTTAAGAAGTGACTGCCTTCTTTATGCAGATGACCTTAAAATATGAAATAAAATATCTTCCCTTAATGATTGCCGAATTTTGCAGAACGACCTGGATGCTTTCTTTGGCTGGTGTCAGAAATGGAGTCTTTACCCCAATTTATCCAAATGTAAGACTATTTCCTTCACGTTAAAGAAGTTTCTCAAGTTCGACTGCAGAATTGGTAGTACGCCCTTAGAACATGTAAATTCTTATACCGATCTAGGAGTTATTTTTGACACGAATCTAGTTTTAAATTACATATCAGAACCGTCTGCTCCAAGGCTTTTCGCCTTTTAGGTTTTTTGAAGCGTAATACAATTGAGAACTTTTCAGTAAAAACCGTACTTAATACTTACTGTACTCTTGCCAGACCTACATTACAATTTAATAGTGTGATTTGAAATCCACACCATTCCTCTCTAACTCAAGCAATTGAGAAAATTCAAATGCGCTTCCTGAAATGGATTAATTTTAAAACTACTGGCTCTACCTTTCGTAAAGAGGACTACAATAATGTCTGCAAGCAATATAATCTTGATTCTCTCCAAAAACGACGTGCTGTGGCGGATATTGCGTTCCTTCGAAACATCGTAACAGGCTTCATCGACAGTAGTAAACTTGTTTCGCTGGTGAACCTCAATGTACCACTGAGACGCTCTAGGCATACCACGCTGTTTAGGGACTCCTTTGGGCGAGTGGATGTATGCCGATATGAGCCTATGGCTAGACTAATGAGAGTGACGAATGAGGTCTTAGGTAAAGCCTCAGATATTGATATATTTCGTGATTCGCTTCCGACTTTAAAGGGGAAAATTTACACAAATTTGTCTTGTTATTTCTAACTTATCTTGAATTTCTTGCGCTGTACTCCTTTGTATTTATGTCTTATATATTTTATATATTATATCGCATATAATTGGGTGTATTCCTGTTTGCGGTANATTTCTTGTGCTGTACTCCTTTGTATTTATGTCTTATTTATTTTATATATTATATCGCATATAATTGGGTGTATTCCTGTTTGCGGTAAATAAAATATTATTATTATTTACTATGTCAGCATACGGAATATGCACAATTAATTGTTATTATGTTTTGCGACCAATGTAAGTAGGAAACGAAGTGATAAAACACTGGTTTTTCAAAGTAATAACTTTTTACTTGCAAATCAAGAAATGTATGGTTTTTCTATTTAAATCTTAGGAGCGGCTTATTACGTTCGCGGGCGGCCGGGCGCGGCTCAGAATTGAACACATCTCTAAACGCACTTCCAAAGCTATAGAGGAGACTTTTTAGATCTGTATCTCGCGAGCCGCCAGTGGCGTATGGCAGGGGTTGTATTAAAACCTTACCTAATCAGCTTCTCTAAGGCTAAGCGGCGAGAAGTTACCAGAAGTAACTATCTGTTTTGACAATTATTTTCTTGTAACGCTTCGTCGATTTCTCTCGGAGTTTGCGCTTGTTTTTTATCGGAATTACAATGTCTTTTACTTCGCATAAAAATTCTGAACCGATGAATTTTTTCAATAGCATTCGTAATCAGTTCCTGCAGCGAGTTCCACCCGAGTGATTTTATCATGGCCGTAAACACGAAACCTTAAATCTCCTTTGACAAAACGGTCTGCTCTACGTTGAATCATCTCTAAGTCTGAGACTAACTCTACTTAACGTGGATTCTAGATTGAGCAGTAGTATTCGAAACTTGGTCGAATGAGGGAAAAGTACGCGATTTCTTTGACTCTAGATGGGCATCCCCTCAGGGTTTTAATTGTCAATCTTTGCATCCGTCTTTCCACACACTTCCCAACATGATGTGATGCATACTTCATCGGACAAAATTCGCTCCAACGCAACCCACTGAGATCCGTTTAAAAGAAAAGATTTTATCCATCCGACCACGTTTTTGTCGATAGCGTAGGTATTATTTAGCTTTTGAATTAGTTTAATGTGTGAAAAATGCTTCCCTGAAATCTAAAAATTCTGCGTCTGTTCTAACACCCTTATCTGCTGCCTTAGCTATGCCATCCATAAAAAGGGCTGAGTCTCACATGACCTTTCTTTGCGGAACCCGTGTTGGCTATGACTCCCTCTTCAGTAAGTAAGCGCATTATTGAGCTCGCTACAATATGCTCCATAATTTTACAAGATATCGAAGTAAGTGAAATTGGCGTATAGTCGTCTGGTTTTAAAGAACGTCCTTTAGATTCATACCCCGCAAGCCGCCAGTGGCGCATGGCAGGGGGTGTATCAACACCAAAGTCCTAACCTAATCCTATTCGCATCTCTAATGCTCTGCGGAAAGAACGACCAGAACTAACAATCTGATTTAGCGATTAATTCCTGTTTTAAGACTTGGAGTGACGTATGATTTTATCTACGACATTTGGACAGTACCCTCATCCAATGATTTCTGGTAGATGACGAGAAGAAGAGGAGCAAGCTCATGAGCTAAAGTTTTCATGACAAATGATGGAATACCTTTGGGTCCCGGCGCCTTTCTCCTATCGATCTGTCGCAATAACTTTCCAATTCCACCAACTGATAACTCAATGAGGCTCAACTCAGAATTCGAGTTACCTCTTTAGCATTTTATTTTCGCGTATCGTTGCATTGAAAGAATAAGTCCTTAAAACGACTTGTACTCGCATCTGTTTCTCATATTTTACGCTCGGATCGGCTGAAGTAGCAGAAGGGGGTCGCATATTACTGATTCCGCAAATGTACTTTCTCTGAATTTATCAAGCTGTCGAAGCCTAATCTCCTTTCTTTCAAGGATTCCCAACCTGCGTCTGAGAGCATTTTCGCATCGCTTGCTTTTCTATCGTAGTGCTTTTAACAAATCGAATCGCCTTTCGCTGCACTTTCTCAAATTGGGGGGAATAGGTTTTATCCGCTGGATCCCATATACTTGCCGCAAATTCAAATTGGATCCTGACTTAGGTGAAATAACATCGCTCTCTAACCATTTCATCGCATCTACCTACAATGCGCTTTATAAAACCAAGTTTTTTTAATTGCTTTACCGCAGATTTTTATGAATGCCCAAGTTTAAGTTATTTGACTATCGATTTATAGCGGCGACAGAGAGTAAAAGAGATCTGAAAGACGACCGCTTTGGATATTTTTTGTTTGCTGCTGAGTTCAGTATTTCACGAGTGCATTGAAGTTGAGAGTGTGCAAAAGTCAATCAGTGATTTGTTGGCTCATCAGATAACCTCATGACATCCATTAATACGACCTTATTAACCACTAAGCATAAAATATGAGTAATAGGGAACTATTTCAGGGAAATTGAAGGTGAAGTGCAACATTTGCGAGAAAAGTTACCCATGAAAGGTAAAAACACAGGTTTAATTGTATAACATCTTCTTAAGAACAAAGTAGGAGGTTTTTATTAGCATGTGTTCGCCTCCAAGTCGAGAACCAGATGTCGCGCAACTTTCAAACTTTGAAGTTTATTAAATGACTTCCCCGGACAGATAAAAGGGCACTTTTTATCCACCTAACTGTACCTCATCTAACTGGGTTCTAACCCATACGAGTCAAAGCGTTTCAAAGTTACTCGTATATCATAAGAAATATAGTTCATTTCTATCGTTTGCAGGATTTCTCTGTTTTGCTAAATTAAATTAGAAAGAATAGTCGCATGAAATCAAGACAAACACCAGAAGAAAGAAAATTTAACATTTATTCTTATATTGGTCGTTGAATATAGTTTGACTTTCAAAATTGCGAGAACTTTGATAAAATAAACGAAAATTCGGTAAAATTTTGTGGTTGTAAATAAATCGTCCCCCTGACGGCTAATTCCATTGTTGAATCCGAGCTCATGCATTTTTCTGTAAAAATACATTGGGAATTGAGGTCCATATAAAATACATGGTAAGATTAATGATGAACTATAAGAAGAGGAAGAAATTTTATGGGATTTTAGCAATTGCTGTGTCGAATGATTTGCATTGACGAATCGCAGGGATTGCATGTATACGACCATTTAGGAGAGTTGTATTATTCAGCTCATTTTTGTCGGAGAACAAAATGATGGAACTGCTAAACACTCGTTTCGTTGAATAAATCTACATTTGGGTATCTACCCTGCAAGCCGTCTTTCGGAGAATGGCAGGGGGTGACTCTGCTTCCCTAATTGATCACTGTCACGTATCATAGTAGAATGTATAGTAAATAATAACGACATTTCATTAGCAATTCGTTAAATTTGCTATCTATTGTTTTCCTGAGAGTCTCAATTAGTTTGGTACTTACCGATTTTTACTTCCTATTGTTTCTTAATGGGCAGTTCAGCTATTCTGAGTTTCGTGCATATGGGTGAATGTTAGCTTAAAACTAAATAACCCGTTGTGAAACTTTCAAACGTGTGCATTTTTAAAAACCGATGACCCTCAGATTTCTCATCTTGTATGTATACACGCCGCGGCGTGAGGCGCCCATACTGACTACTAGTACTACTAGTAGATCATGGACTAGTAGAACGGTTCAAACGGATTCTTATTTTAGTCGTGAAATATTGATAAAGATTTATGTGTGTGATAATTTTGATAAAATACACGGAAAGTTTGTAAACTTTAAAGCAGTAAACAACTCATCCCTTTAGCGACCAAGATTATTATTGAATTCGAGTTAATGCATTCCGTATAAATACACGGGGGCTATACGTCCATATAGAATCAATGGTAGAAAATAATGGCAGACTTCATGTAGAGGGGGCAATTTTATGAGATTTCATCAAGTGGAAACTACCAATAGCAGGGTCATGCATACGGCCATGTGAGTATTTCTTAATCGACCCGATTCACCACAGTACATTTATGTTTATATATTGATTTGTCCCTATAAAGACGACAGAGAAATGTTATATTGAGAGAAGGGAACATTTTTGGGAAACAAACTGATTCTAACGCAAATGAGGTTTCAGACTTGTGTAAATCTCAGGATCTGCATAATGTTCAACGAGAACGTAATTTTTCGGAATTCTGCTAATATTAATTAGCTTAATATTCTACCACGATCGGTACATACTTACAAAAAATTATGAGATAAATGGTTGCGTATTCAGTTATAATGATTCCATTCTGCTTGGCGTTTACCAAGCCGATTATCCTTGCCGAGCTCAGTTTTTTATCCTACCAGAAGACAAGTTTATCCTATAAGAATATAAGAATAGGAATTTTAAATGAGAATTAACGGTCAGGAAATGGGAGTCTTTTTTCTTCAAATTTTAGGGATAAAAGTTGAAAATTGTAAATTTTTAATGAATGTTGACTTCGTATGTACTCATAATTGATAAAATTTTCCTTTGGACATTTAAGTATGAGCAAATTCAATCTTCCCGAATCAATCAAATCATCACAAATATGTTAAATTATCCTAGACATCGTCGTGCTTATGAGGACTAGACATTAATGAATATATTTATAAAATAAGTTCCGTCCACCTTGACGGGAGTTTATATAATAAACTCATCCTTAAAAAATCAATAAGTAACTGGGAATGTGCCAACGAAGAGGTGAGAAATTTCAATATTTATCTGCAAATGTTAGTTTGGAACCCATGAAGGTACGTGATATTTTTTGCTCTTTCAATTCGTTTAAAATCCTCAGAGGGACTCCGTTTAGATATTACACGGTTCTTTTTAAGTTAATCTATAAGTCATAGATATGCCATTTGGGATAAGCTTAATTGTTGAATCATTTAATGCGGTTTCAAGTTCCATTAATACGCTATTAGTTTTTTACCTGGTGTTTATTACCAATGTTAGCAACACTGAAAGAAAGAATTAATTTTTCATGTCTTAAATGTTTTTATTAACAGTTCTTCCTCAGCTCACAAACCAGACTTTGTAGTGTGCACGAACTTTTAAAGTAGGAAAAGACAGAAATCCAAAAATAGTGTAACCAAAATCCGCACAAACATCGGCTCATTCTAAACTTCTCCCAAATTGGTTGCTCTGTTCCTTGTGCGGATTTCTAGTTAACCATTCTTTTCTGAAAAGGATAAAGATAAATAAATCACGGTTTAAGGAAAAATGGCCATGAAAGAAGGCTGACAGGACCGGGACTCGAACACGGGATTCCCTCTAATTTGAGGGAGGATGCTTCAACCAATTAAGCTATCCAGCCAAAACTTTAAATGGTGAGTCTTCGCATATAGTGAGGACCGCGGGATGTGCGCCCCTTCTACGACGATCGTTCATTTGTTTCAGAATTTTTAGTTCTCAAAAACTTTTTAAAATTGAAGAATCTTTGAAGTTAACCGATTTGCTTTTGAAGTCTTTCGCAGGTTTTCCTCACAACAGAATCAAATTACCAAATTACAAATTAATCAAAAAGCATTACGAATAATGAGCAGCTCTCACTTATTCTCCTTTTTTAAGAATATTTGTGCATTTTTTTTTATTTTATCTGATATTTAACGCGAAGAAATGATCGTGACGTAGAATCCGAAGTAGTTATGGAAGAGAAGGAAATATAATAATGAGGTTAGACGCTCTTTTTCGCTATCGGTAATTGAAATGGTTATCAATTGGCTTTCGCCGTAATTTGATGTGACGAGCAAAGAGCGGCTTTGACATGCGATGACGTCAGCCTGCGGTCGCGTCTTTCCGCTGAGTGCCCGAAATGCTCTCGGATCAAATAACGACACGAGGCCGTTCAGTTTTTCCAACTTTTCCACTCCTTTAAAGACACTCACGGAAGCGACTTTCAGTGGAAAATAAGTGAGAAAATCTTATCTGTACGAATACATTTCAACGCAAGTTTGCATATGTATTTGATCCGCCCTAACATTGAATATCCATTTTACTATTTATATCCAATTCGTTAAGATGCGAACGCACGTAAAATTGAAAAAAGCATTATTAGTATTAAATGTTAATTTTTTAAATTGCAACAACTTTATATATATATATTCCTCTGCTTTGAGACGCATCGTGATCTCGGAGGAGATATTTATTAGTCCTTGGGTTCTTTTCTCCAAGAACCAGGTGTAACAGTGTTACTCATAATTGGTAACATTTTCATTCGGACATTGGAGTATAAGTATGAGCAAATTTATTCTTCCAGAATCAATCAAATCATCACAAATATGTTAAATTATCCTAGACATGCTCATGAGGACTAGACATTAATAAATATATTTATATTCATATATACCAGCCTTGGTCTATCAACCCTGGGATAAATTAATTAGAGTCTGATTGTAACCAATAGAACATGCTGACAGATGTGGCAGTCGCTTTCTCAAAGAGTGTAAATTGTGATTCCAAAAACACCGAATGCGTTTTCCTTCTAGCATGTGATAATCTCCAGTTATCCTAATTTCCTTGATTTAACGGCCTAATTACAGGAAAGGCCTCATCACCGACAAATAGTAATTCTTCGTGGATCTATAGTACATCATTTTCTATGCTTTGTTCAGTAGTAGTAATTTTAAAAGTGCTTCCACAGCTAAGGTCGCTAATCCGCACCGGGAATCGAACCCGAATCCGCTTTATCTATAGTCGAACGCGTAGCCAAGGAGTGCCAGTCATGTCGCTATTTTTCACACTTGTTATTCCTTACGTGTTACATAATTATGTTTATTATGAATTTTTAGATTGCCCCTTATTTTCAGGAATTTAATTCAAACGAAACAATGAATGAAACCCCAGAGGTACTGGACCCAAAAGTTATTATGGAAGTTGAGAAAATTGATCAATCCAGGAAGATTCTCTCAAGGAAAGGCTGTGTAGAGAAATCTCAATCCAATAAATGAGAAAGTAAACCCATCCGACAAAGCGAAGGGCGATTCCTACCAATAGTGACTCCTTCTGAAATTGCTGTGCTCAAAACAGTGCCCACAGAAGATCGCCTCACAGTGAAAATAAATACTATGCTTGTTTTGGCGGAAGAAAAATAAAATTCGCGATCAGTTAATACTATTCCTCAATCCAAAGCCTATTATTTCATCCAAATCTTGATTTAATTCATGGACTCAGAACACGAATGATACATCTATTTTTTCAAATTCTTCAGGTATTCATCCATCTTTTCTCTCTATATATATATATACTTTTAATTTCCTTTGAATATGTGTTTAAAGTTCATATTTTAAAGTTCCAAAGATAAATAAATATTTTGAAATTATTAGAATTTTTTACTTTTATCTTTTTGAACTTTCCCAGAGAATAGTAAATAACGTCGAGACTGAAATTGCAGATGGAGTTGTTAGGAATCATAAATAAGAACTGCGGCTAGGATTAGTAGGGTTGCGTCAAGTTTTGATTTAGCAAGCATTGCTTTCTGCATATTTGTGGAACGTTTCTGGATATTTGAGAGCACTTCATTTAATAACGATAAGTACTGGTTTATTTTCGACCTAAAACAATTCCTTTTACCACAGAAGTCCTCCACTCTTTGTTCTTTGCGTAAATTATCGGAGGACCCATTTTCTCCATTGCCGAACCCAGGAACGCCTATTTTTCTTACTTTATAAATAACTGCGTAGTTCTACTGCTAAAATTTCCCGACCGATCGAGATTCGTCCGAAGATGACATTTTCACGCGAGCAGACTGTTGAATGTCGTGCACGACCAGCGCACTTGCTAGTCGTGCACGCAAGTCGAGTGGCCGGTCGTGCACTCGACCACGTCAACTGTTAGCATCTGCTGACTCCCGAAGGCGTGGATGCGCTATGAATATTATTATTAATAAGGAAAATTAGTTTTCAGATAATTATTTTCAGTTGCGAATCGCAAACTAATAAATAATTTTGGCGATTCTCCATTTTTATGAGGTTATTGACAAATAAATTGAGGAGAGGGAGACTTTGTTCAGATTCCTATAAAGAAATATTTCGTACGGTGCCGTTTACGAGAAAATAGAAAATTCGATTTGAATTTCCGATGATTAGCCGAAGAACGGCCATTAGCTAATTAAATAACGGATTTGAATGGACCCTCGTTAATAAACAGGTGCGCATCGACGAAAGAAATGGACTCCGCGTCAAAATATACAGAAAACGAAACATTCGTGCAAATTCTAAACAAACGTTATAAACTCAAATTACAAAATACAGCGAAAATAACGTTACCTTCGCCATTTGAACAACATTTCACGATCACTATAATTAATAATAATAATAATAATAATAAACATCTTTATTGGGTGAAATTGGGACTAAAGAGTCCTATCTTCCATTTAACCCTTAGATATAATTAAGGTATGAAAACGAAAATTTGGAACTAATTTAGGGAGTGTTTTTGTATTTCCAAGGAGAAACGGACAGAAAAAAGTCTCACAGAACCCGAATCCGGATGTTCGGGTTTCCGGGGAATGCCCTGACCTTCGAGCTGTATTGCCGGAAAATATCTCCATGCCGTTTGGGAGACTGTTGGCAGAGAGTTGCCTCATTTTATGGAGAAATATTCTTGCAACATTCAATATGTACTACATAATAACGTAGACTCTAATGACCTCATCTACAAAATAAGTTTCCATGCTCTTCCAAAAAACACTACAAATAATACTTTTTTCCTTGTCAAAGAATGTGCAATTTGTGCAATGAGAAATTATAATTTTGTAAGGGACAGCTTTGACTTATTCAACTTTAAGTTCCCTACCACAAAGAGAAAATTGAAAGTATTATCAACTCAATTGTATATTTATATACGACATTTTTTGTTATAATTTGTTATCCGCGAAATATTTTATTGTATCATAAGACTGATGTTTTAATATCCTATATTTCCATTACCAGTTTCGTACTTCCTACTTTGATATATACTTCGTTTTATTTTATATTATGAATTATTATAGTTTTTACTTTACATTATTTTAACATAATATTTTTATTACGTAAAGTAATATTTGTAAACTTTAAAAAATATTTCTCTTGAATTATTAAAATGTTTACATGCTTTTATATATTCAGTAGTAGTAGTAGTAGTTTATAAATTCAGATGTCAAATAATTTATTATAAGTAAAAATGATTTATAATGGTATCATAAGACCGATATTAATATATTCTATATTTCTAAAATATTGCACTCTGCATTTATTCAACTTTTGTTTAATATTTTGTAAAATTAATCTTGGTAAGCGATATTTGGTGGAATTCCATCTTCACAATAACACAAATTGATTATATTTGTACTATTCCGCTGTGGAATAGTACAAATATAATCAATTTGTGTTATTGTTAATATTTTGTATTATTACAGATTTTTTACCTCATATTATGTAAACGTAACACATTAAATCCTTTTAACGTTCTCTGTAATTTTTATAATATGCAAGCATATATAACATTGTGTATTTCTTGTATAATTTTAAAGCTTTTTTTTCAATTTACTAACTTTTTTACTTTTACAATCGTTGTTGTAAATGTAAGAGGCCATTTGCTTGTGATAAAGATTTTTATTAAATACCTCGATGGTCAGATCATTCGCCCGGAAACAGGAAGACCCGGGTTCGGGTCCCGGTTCTGTCAGACTTTTTTTAAATTCCGGTCCTCTTTGGGAATATTCCGATCCGCACGGATTTCGTGTATTACCATCTTTATCCCACTCCTTGATTGTTTAGTGAATTCGTTTCTGAAATACAGCAATTTTTAAGTTCGTTATTAGCAGGCGATCTATTGATTTCTTTAGTTTAATAATTTAGCGAATCGCTCAAAATATTTGTCTTTATCTATTTATAAACGCTCTACTGTCTAACCTTGGATTGCGGGCATAATTCGTTCCGGAAAAGTGCTCCCAATCCGAATAATTTGTGTATCAAAGCGATTTCCCCATAAGAAGTACTGGGAACTCAGACGATTCGTTCTAAAACCTAAATGTATTCATATACACAATAATGATTGTTCGACACGTGCCTCATTGCTCGTCTTGTAAAACACTCTAGAGGTTTGACTCTATTTAGATACGCTCTTTTTCCAAATAATAATGTGTTCCGAGTAAACTTTCTTTCTCCGCTTCTATCGCATTTCTTTTTGTTTCAAACGTGCTGCCAAAATCGCCACTTAGCAGTTCATTTCATTTAAAATTTCATCGATAATTCTTTATAATTATTCCTTCCACGTTTGTTTCTTTCCTATTCGTATTTATTTCCCATGTATCAAGTTTTACCTCGTCTCCAGAACAAAATCGTCTTCGTTAATTTTATGCACTAATTGCTTCACACATACGCTCTACGTTTTTTAACAAACGAAATACTTTTTCCTTTCGCATTTCCCCAATTGCGGCTCTCCAATGATGACAATAACAATTCAGTCGCTCCGTCGTCATTTCAGTTCCGTTTTCTATCGAAGGACCGCATGTGTTCCACAAGTTGCCTTTTCAAAGCATCTGCGCTTTATTATGGCGAATATTTTAATTGGCCGACGGCAGATTCGAGCAACGTGCGTACTCCAGCCGTGGCGGCACGCACCGAGCATCAAATCGATCGCACATATGCATGGCGCATGCGCCGTGCTCCGGCAGTCCGCCGCAGTCTTCGATGGAGCGAGTGGTGAGTGGAGTGGTGCTGGGCCCGGCCCAGCTGGCCCTGTGGCCGGAGCCCAACGGGACAATGGTGGAGGACGACGAGGCCTCCTGGAGGCTGTTCTCGAACAGCACCACAGATGAGAAGAGGGACAACGAGACGAGGGCGGCGGAGGAGGAGGAAGGAGTGCAAATCGCAGCCATGATCGGGACGGCCCTGGTCCTAGGATTGCTCATTCTCGTCACGGTCATCGGTGAGCCTTTTGTGGTGCAGTGCTATCCCTCGATTCCGAATTCCTCCAATTATTGGCAGTTTAAAGACGTCGCGCGCTACACGGATTAAGAAATTCGCTTCGGATTTGCGTTCCAATGGACACCAATGTCGTTTCGCAAAAGTTCGCATTTCGAACGAAGACGAATTCACGCTAAAATAAGCGCGCGATAATATTCCCTTATTCCCGGACGCCCGGAATTATTTGCGACACAATCGCGATGTTATTTAGTTTTCGGATTGGGCGAATTCGTGCTGAGATTCGGTCGTCTGCCGAGGCCCGATTACCGCTTTTTCCAGAAGGGCGATTTGCATTCGGAGAGCGACGACGAAGAGCAACTCCCTGGAAAAAAAGGAAATTCAACATTTCAAATGCTCTCCTTTAGATGTTTAGACGGAATCTTTAGATGGGAAAATGGCGGTCGTCTATTGGACGGCTGACGATGAAACGAAACCACTCCAAAAAGCGACGAATTTTTGTAAATAAAAGTCCGGAACGTGTGTGGAAAACGCGGTCGTCGCTATGAAATTGGTCGATGGAGTTTTTTGGTGAAACCACTTTGAAATACAGCGCTCAAAACACCCACAAATTCGATTGAAATTTACGCTTTAGATTCGGTAGGCAGTGTTTTCTCAAGACCCCGATTCGTAATTTGCGGAAAATTCTTTGAATGTGAATAGCACTTAAGGGTAGAATGTTCTTTTCTCTGATAATATTTCTCTCAGAAGCAAGCTGACAGAAAGTTATGTATACACAAAATCATCACAAAAATACAAGTCACACGACCCTGGTTTCGATACATGGTATCAACTTCAGGTCGAACGAATTTGCCACCTGAAGATTTAAACCGTTTTCCTTGTCTGAATCGACTTTCTGAATTAATCTGTAAGGTTTATTTATTAAGTAAAAAAATAGTTGAATAACCAATCACGGTGTGCTGTTACGGTTAAACGTCGTAAATGTTACGATTTAATAGAAATCCCGCATTCTTTCACAGGAATGTTTTGGTTGAAATCTGACGTAGCTCAACAATGATGATTATAACAGAAGCAAGCTGACAAACATACATTATTTAAACAAAAACACCATAGAAATACATGTCCAGGTTACACGAGTATGATTATTTTGCAATGCTGTTACCTTCTTCCCTCCTTCCATTCCCTTTAACCCTCTCCCCACCCTCCTTTGCTCTCCACTCCACGATGTCCAATACCTTACCCATAATTTCTCCAATCCTCGCCCTCTTAATTTCTGCTCTTTCTTTCGCTCACCCCCTCCTTTCTACTCTATATTTGATGGGCTTTTCTCTGTGTTTGCTCCTGCCATGCATCAATACCCCGATCGTGTGACTTGTATTATCGGGATGTTTTTGTATATATAAATAATTTTTTGTCAGCTTGCTTCTGTTGTCTTAACCACCCCACACAATCGATGATATTCCTCTCGTTTTACGCGACTATTTGTCGTTATTCATTTAAATGACTTTCTCCGAGAGAAATTGGTTTTAAAGATTCAAAATTCTTATTCATCGTAACTGGATGTTTTATTTACTGAGGTGTTTAGATTCTCCGTACACTTCCTACGATTTATTTAAATAACTGCTATCGTTCGTAGGAAATGCACGCAGTACTTCATTTTCACAAATTATTATTTAAAACGACCGCCGGTTTCTAAGCAAGAGCTTGAAGTTCAGAATTCACCTCTCTTGAAATTCCGGAAGAAAGAAGGGAATGAGTCAACTGAAGGGAGAGAAGAAAGTGGAAGGGGTTTTCTTTGTTTTCTTAGCTTTAACTTCTGCTTCTGATACGAGCAATATAAATCGGTACTTCTATTCTTCTTCTCAACACATTTCCTCCATTTCTTACCTGAAAGATGCCTACCAATCCATTTACCTATTTTTCTAATTTTTCCCAACCAAGAATTTATAACAATTCCGTTATCTTTTGTCTTATATCTCCGTAATACAAATCTAGCGGCTTTCCGTCTCGGTCTTTTTAATATTAATGTTATGTGCGGATCCCATATATATGTCCCATATTCTAATATCGGCCTCATAAATGCTTTATTTCCTAACTCTTTCGCTTTCCTTCTGCTACTTTAGAAAGACTACATAAGTGGTAGAACAGTCTATAGAATAAGTCATGAATGAGAAGTATGAAAGAAATCAGGAATGAATACTAAGAATGAGGTTCTCTTTCATGAAGTGAAGAAGGAAGTTGCAGGGAAAGTAGATGTAATGTCGAGGAAGTGAAAGCAGAGTGAATCTGATGTGTACAGCGTTTCGGAAGTGTATGAAAAGGCGAGGAAAGAAACTTAAGCAGATTAAATGACGTCCTTCGTGAGAATATTGAGATAATGAGTTAGAGAATTAAAGAGATGAGGTCAAAGAACAGAAACAGAAATGGGCAGTTATCTGAAGATTGGAATACACAATTATTAGTTAGAATTGCAATTCGTCCAGCAGCGCGCAACATTATTGCATGTTGCCAATAGTTATCCATCGGAATTTTTCATAGAAATGCCGCTTTTTGACCGCAATACATTTAAATAACCCTCCATCAGTGTATTTTATTGGAAGAATCCTAACAAAAGAAATGTATTTTTTTAATCCACTACCCGCGGAAATGGTCACAAAACCAAGCCGCGTAAACCGTTGGTTAAGCAACGATAACGTCAAACTCGTACGTTAGCTGAGATAATCCCATCGCCAAGTTAACCTTCGAAAATAATATTTCAATTTTATCCTCAATTGGCTTAATATCTGGGTGTTTTTTAAGAAAGGCTGTTCTTTAAAGGGCCACAGATGAAGGCCTTACTGTCTAACTAGTTTATCCGGCCTTATGAACTATTTCACTTCGATGTGTTTTCGATCCAAAACATGAAAAAGAGGAGGGCAAATATTTTTCGATCCGATTTCCGCTTTTCGGATTAAGAGCAGTTAGATTCTTAAGAGGTATTTACCGGTGTTTGCGCTCCGACGATTTCAATATTACACCCGTGAGAAAATTGCCATAGTACCTGCAGATTTTCAATTGAAGTTTAAAATGAATTCGAGGTGCGAAAGAAACATCGGTTGAAATATTAGATCGGAATCGTTCAAATGACAGCATTATTATTTATATATTATTTTGCTAAAAGTCGTACATAGTGGGTGTACTTTTCTCCTATTGCTTATTTCTTTATCTTATAGATTCACATACAGTGATAGCAGCATTTTACCAGGATTGGTCAGAAAGTAATTCCCCACATTTGTCTCTGAAAAACTATATATTCTATCCTATAACTATAGTCCTTCGACTATGGCATGTATGCCCTGTCGGTACCAGTCCTCGCTCTGGTTATGGTTTTCACTTTCAACTGCCTTCTGATTCACTCCATACCCAGCAACCAACTGTACTCTTATCGACTGCAGGTGTTCCATAGACTTTGAACAAACGTTTGTGAATATTTACTACCGTTCCTTTCTCCACGCACAGAAATTCAATCACAGCACGTTAACTGTTTATCACAGTCAGACTCTACTTAGGAAGCTTCCCACAGCTATGCTATCTGCAGGAGAAAACTGAAACTATGCACATTTACACGCAAAAAGAATTTGAACCTACAATTTCGAATTCCTAGCATTGGTTCTGGTTGGAAATAAAATGTAGGACATTACTTTTTGGCCAACCGTCATATAAATTCAGGGAGTGTGGGTGCTGCATTTCAGTAAAGCGGTATGAGATTCCTAACTGAGAAAGAAAGTTTTTCTTTAGTTCGAAAGTGGAACGAAATAAGTAACGGTTAACGATTTCGGTAGGGTATTCCTGCAGAAAAACATGGCTTTTTTTGATTTGTGAGTGATAATATATAGAGGGAAAAGGCAAGGGACAGACACAGTCAAGCCACAACAGACGGAGAGGTGCGCATTGAGGGACTGCGTTGAAAACTCGCAAACCACCTCGAATTAGGATTAAATTACGAACTTAATTTATGATAAATAAAATGTATATTTGACTAATAAAAAGGCTCTTCTTGCGAAAAGGCCGCCTTTATTTCTCTCTGTAACGATGCATATTCTCTTTTAGTCTTTCTTCTCAGAAAAGAAAGAGAGTTGATTAAAAGTGCAGCGCAGGAAACTGCTGAGCGTGTTTGAAGATGTAAAGAAATGACACCCGAAAGAAGGGCACATGAAAAGTGTGCGAAATCCTACTGATGTTTTATATAAATTTTAAGGGGAGAGCAGTTTAAGGAAGACCTAAAAGACCTATGGAAGGTATTTACAGTACAGGTACAAACTTTTACGTCCATAAAATAAATAAGAATAAGTCAATTTTAAATTCAAATTGAAATTTGAAGAAAGTTGGAACTGCTTGGAAAACAAATGGATAAGTTACCAAAGAATGTTAGTTTAGAAAATACTAATATTAGAACAAATTGGAAAATTTAGTAGTAATCAAAGATTTCAGATTTGGTCACGGAGCTTCTTTTGTGTTCACAAATAAAGTTTTTAAAATATTAAGTAAGATGATAAAAACGGGAAGAAATGTCACAATAAGAATAAAAGTTTAACTATCAAAAAACGGCTAATCAATATACACAATAATATTTAAAATGAATACATTTAATATACACATTTATGACGGCGGACGGCGGAGCAAAAGCGGACACAGAAGACAAAACCTTTTAATTTTATATTGTGGATTAGTAAAAGTTATCTTCTTTGTTGTTCAAAACCTTGGTTTTATTTCAACAATTCATCATAAAACCTTTTAACTTGACGGGATTTGCATTTGAGTTGGAGTGCGTTTTTGAACATTTATGCTTTCCTCACATTTTTTGTAAATCTATACACCGAAGACAAGATTTTTGTGCGGAGGAACAGTGTTCTGACTGTAAATGATTTGAATATCTCAGTCTTTCACTGGGATTTCGAGTTTCTCTCGTCTTGCGGTCGCGAGTGACATCTAGAGACACACACTACAAATGAAAACACCGAGAAGACCTTACATAACTTTACATTAGAGTTTTGAAAAGAAGAAGAAGAAGCTCCAAAAAGGCACAGTTTTAAAGTAAACCCACCGTTTGGAAATCCCAACCAGTGGGAGTTATGTTATAATTCCCAACAGAATAACTATTAAAGAAGATAAAGTTATCCTCTCTCCCGAAGATTGCTTATTAGTTGTCGAAATACGTATCGAGAATAACACTTACAAAGCGCGACCACGGAGAACACTGACTCTCGCTGGTTGGCATTCCCCAACATTTAGTTTCCTTGCAAACTACTGCTTTTTGGAGCTTTCTCGAAAACTCTAATATATTTTTTCATCTTAAAAATAACCCTCATCGCATGCTTTCGCATACGTTGCAATTTGTGGGCAAGTTCCGGCTGCACCGATCCTAATAGACTTTATCACAATGGTCGAGGTGCGACATGATTAAGAAGTTTTTCACGTAATTTCACGGTGGGGAATTTCCTGTACTACAGAGGGAGTGCAGCGAAACATTTACGACTTTACATATTTTCAAGACGTGATCCGAGGGCCCTGGGATAGCCAAGTGGGTATCGTTTTCAACTTTCAGATCAGTTGGAGGCCGTCACTTGCAATTATGAGAGTAAAAAGTAGAATTTTTTCATAAAATACACAAATATGCATCTCATTGAAATCTCAGCCGCTTTACAACGGCAAGAATAACAAACAAGGCAAGAATTACATACACATAGTATTTCAATACATTGCAATGAATGGTTTGTAGTCCCTTTTATATTATATAGCGCCATAAGTAATGTGATGTATTCTATAAACATATTATGTTGATTTACTCAACAAATAAAATTTTTCCTTGAAGCGAAAAACAAGAACAATATCATAATATTATTGAGAATTTGAGAGTCATTTGGACGAGGCCTTCAACTAGCGCCTGTTGCGCCCTCTGCCGAAAGGTGGCTAGCAGAGTATTCATGAAATTATAAATCCGCACTTGCCAAGGAACTGAAGTGGCATTAAGACCCAACATCCTGAGTTTATTATAATTCGTTTGTCATAAAGTCTTATATAAAATCAAGAAGAGAACCAACCTCGTCGGTTTCCTTAAGGAATAACGAATATCACCGAGTGCAGTAGAGGAGGAATGAAACTTCCGATTTCAATGAGTCAAGAAACGAACTCTGATCGAAGGACTCCTTGATTTGCCAAATTCTCACGACAGGAAGAAAACTGATTGGAAGCAGGATTGAAAGCTGATAATCATTACGGTTATTGCCACTGCTTTGATGACGTTTCGGGATCGGAGGGATTAATACCTGTTTCCACTGGGAAGGAAATTTCCTTTGGCGGAAGGGAATATATTAGCAGATCCAAGGGAAAAGGGTTTCTACGAAAAATTGCAGCGCGGGGAATGCTAGGGAGTGGGGAGGAGGCTCGTAGTTTCGCGATGGATATCTTACAAGCATAGGATTTTCTTTCATATGAGCAGTAAGAGGGGTCATTTTAGAAGTGTTGCTATAGAAAAGCAAGCGATTCGCAAACGCTCTCAGACTTTGGGAGTCCTTGAAATAAAGGAGATTAGGCTGCGACTGCTTGATTAATTCAGAGAAAGTACTTTTGCGGAAGACGTAATCGGTATTATGCGACCCCCTTCTGCCACTTCTAGCTATCCGACAATGGGCGTAAAATACAATAAATGGATGCGGGTACAAGTCCTTTTAATGACTCGTTCTTTGAACGATGCGCGATAACAATAAGCTATCTCGAACGCTTGTTTTTTACAACCCCTGCCACATGCCGAAAGGTGGCTTACAGGGTATTTATGTAGATGAAGGGACCATGAATATTCGGCACTGACCGAAGATTTCGAATTTTCATGATAAAGCTATAAATCAGGATCCAGTCACTAAGAAATGAAAGGTTATGATAATGAGGGAAATATATTTACATTTGAGCACGAATGAAAATACATTAATATAGAGATACTCTCTCTATCTAGTCGAACACACCCACTACATTGGCAGATACTATGTTTTTCCGTTATCATTTGAAAGAAACAGTAGACATTTATTTAGCTTATATGCATTAAATAGAAAGACATTGAGGAGTATGGAATGGGAAGAATCAGGGGGTCGGATCGATTTCTAAGACGAAAGGGTGCTGAAGAAGGAATCGGTGTTTGGTAGGGATGTTGATGACATCCGAAGGCGGTGGAATCGCCGGTCCTTCTTCTAATCACCATACGATGTAAGAGAAATATTTCATATTAATTTTTCATGAACTTCATTTTTCGTAAGATAACATTACTTTAATTAGTCGGAGTTAGAGAATTAAGGCACCGAGAATATTTGATAAGTAATTTGAGGCGTAATTCCAACAATCGGCTAGTATCGAGTTTTCTTCTTACGAAATGTTGGAATTACGAATCCATACATCGGAAACTCTAAATAAAAATATTAATTGAAAACATTCCTCCTATTCATAACTTATGTGCCGTAATGAATGAATAAATGATGCAATGATTGAATCACAACTGATGTACAGAAAAAGCGCATCGCTGGAGAAATGATGTCAATTGAAATAAAAACTCTTCCATTCTTTTGTTGACCTCCTATATCTGACTCTGCCCTAATATCACAGCTTTGAATAGACGTCATGTTAGACCCTAAGGCATTCTAAGTGCGGCAAAAACCCAAAGGTAAACGCAGTAAATGGAATTCAGAGGTAATGTACAAAAGGCAACGTCTAGTTTGAGGATCGGAACTTGGAATATTAACCATATAAATTGGTAAGGAAAACTGGAAAAGCTAAAGAAAGAATGGGAATGAATAACATCAGTATTATTAGATTATGCGAAGTAAGATTTGAGGGTGAAGATGTGATTGTATCCGGAGAATACAAAATAATTGACAAAAGAGGACAGCAAAAGAAAGGAGGAGATTTATAGGAAAATATCAAATAAAAGCATCGTTAAAATCATACCAGTAAGTGGTAGGGCAATAGCTGCGTAGTTAGCAAGTGGATACTTTAATCATACAAGTATGTGCACCCACTTCAGAGGCGTATGATAAAGATATAAAATTGTCTGGTGAACAGATAGAGAATGTATTTGAAGAAATAGGAAACGGCCAATTGAGAACGGCGATGACGGTAGATAAGAATAGCAAAGTGGAGAAGGGAAGAGGTATAATTGGAAACATAGACTCGGATAAAGATATGAAAGAGGAGAAAAACAGATATGTATCTCTCTTCGCTATCGCGAATGTTCGGAGCATACAAAGATGCTCGGATACAAAGGTTAGCAATCGTCTAAGAAGACTACAATACATGGAAGACTCCAGGGAACATTGAAAGATATCAAATGGATTTTATTATAACAGACCAAAAAAGATTCAAAAACAGAGTTCAAATACCTGAACATTTCAGACGCTGACAAAGAATATAACCTATTAGTGGTGAATATAGGAATAAAGCAAAAGTACGTTGGGAAGAGGCAACGGAGGAGAAAATGGATTGTTAAAAAACTAAAGAATGAATCCCAAGGAAGTATGGACTTGAAAAATGTCTGACGGGACCGGGAAATTGCCGGTTGGGTGGTCTGTCCGTTGAGCTATCTCCAGTTCTGCCGGAATAGCTCAACGGACAGCCCTGGGATAGCCAAGTGGGTATCGTTTTCAACTTTCAGATCAGTTGGAGGCCGTCACTTGCAATTATGAGAGTAAAAAGTAGAATTTTTTCATAAAATACACAAATATGCATCTCATAGAAATCTCAGCCGCTTTACAACGGCAAGAATAACAAACAAGGCAAGAATTACATACACATAGTATTTCAATACATTGCAATGAATGGTTTGTAGTCCCTTTTATATTATATAGCGCCATAAGTAATGTGATGTATTCTATAAACATATTATGTTGATTTACTCAACAAATAAAATTTTTCCTTGAAGCGAATAACAAGAACAATATCATAATATTATTGAGAATTTGAGAGTCATTTGGACGAGGCCTTCAANGGCCCACTCAGGCCGAAAATCGCTGATAAGAGATCCAATCAATCAATCAGTGAATTGAATAATTTATCTTCGCCGCTCAATATAAGACCAATTATCGATTAACTCCATTTATAAATTCAAATTCTGAATATTTACACAGAGTTTACCGACTTCCCTCGAACACGCATGATTGGATAGAATTGCTTTCAAGTTAAAATTGACCTCAGCAATTCCATGCAATCTTTTTTTTTAACGGCTCCGACATTTGGAATTACCTCCTTCGGGAAGAAGGATTGACACAAGTAGTCTAACCCAATCTATGATAATTGAAAAAAATAATACTAGTGCTAGGTAACAGTAACAATAAGAATATTTCTTGAGCATTAGGTGTATATATACAACGTAAAAGAGAGAAAAAAGGACACGGCTGTTTCTGAAATTGAGATTTAAAATACTCCTTAAGTCTTTAGGAATCTAGGAGAGATCTATTCAGTAGAACTCTGACTGACATTCAGTCAGGTAGAGACAGAGACGTCTCTCTGATCATTAATTCTGGATGCAGAGCTGTACTGATAGAGAGATACTTTTTTCAATAACAAGTTATAATATTTATGGTTAGAAGAATAATGAGACACGACTTAATACAGACACTTACGAGGTACATTTGAGTTCTACGGCCTTCAAACTGCCACGTAAGGAATGATTCTGCCATATATGTTATGCATTTAGATATAGTAATCAGGCTAAAATCCTCCTTTCAAATGCAATCGCATATTTCTACTTACCATCAATGCTGATAGAAATCGGACACCTTAGAACTTGAAAGCAAATTAGTTTTCCATTGTTGAAAACACCCCTAAAGATGTGTACTCAGCAGCCATAGAATCATAGCAACGATTTTGTGAATAATGTCTTTGCGGAGATCACTTTAACAAGTAACAAAAGTTTCAACTTTTCAGAGACATATTTAGTATAAAACCTCGTATACCCAGGAATATTCAGATTTTCTGTAATAATCTTTAAAATTACATTTTATGTTTAGCATACTACTAATAAATATTCTTGGCTCATTTTTCACTCTTGTACTATGAAATACATAGGAGGGTTTCTATAGTTGTTCGTGTTTAATTGAAGTGCATCATTGCCTTAGAGTTGATTATTCTATCCTCCATAAATTACTTCTTCCTCAGGAAAACGGATAAGGGTGACTTTGCGCAAGATTGTGCGCACCCAGGAAAAATCCCTAGGAAGAATGGACTTGAAAAAAGTCTGACGGGACCGGGAATCGAACCCGGGTCTCCCAATGTGATATGTTCTGCCGGGATAGCTCAACGGACAGAGCACCCAACCGGTTATTGGGAGACCCGGGTTCGGTTCCCGGTCTCATCAGACTTTTTTCAAGTTTTTTCCATTTTTCCTTGGGATTTTCCCTGGGTGCGCACCATCTTGCGCTAGACCACCCTTACCAGTCTTCTAAAGAATAAATGTTCTTGAGATTAATATGTTTAACACAACAAGAAAACAAACTTGATAATTTAAAGAAAAATAACGGCGGAATGGAATGGAATTCAGTGCTGAAGGTTTTAGAAGAAGATGTTGGAAAAGAATAAGGTATAAAAAAGAGAAGATGAGAGAGAGTGCGCTGGAGAAAATGGATGAGCATGGAAAACAGATGCTTCCGAAGATGGAAAAAGACAGTGCAGGAAACTTGACTATGAATTAAGGACATTGACTGATCAGACTAGAGATGTATGGTTAATGTGGAGATATAGGAGAACTAGAAAAACAGGAAAACTAGAAGAAATGGGCAGAGCTGTTATAACTTTGTCAAGAAGAGAACAGGAGATATAAAAGAAAGATGATGGCATACATGGAAGAAAAAAGAAAGTATGGATGGATTACGATGAGGGATTTTATGAATCACAGGCTGATCGTAATAGGCTAACGCTGGAAGATAATGATATAAAACGTCTTTATTTAAGGGCGAGATTGAGACTTATTAGTATCTTCTTACATCTAGCCCATTAGAGAGGGAATAAAAGAGATATTCGGAGTTGACCTGAAGAAAAGCAAGAAAAAAAGGAACTATTTTGTAGGTTTAAAAAATACCTCATTGTGCATTTAGGAAAGAATTAAAACCCTGCAGGAAAACACCCACGTGAGAGGGGGCGTGAAAAACCTGCATATGCCGAATGTGAATGTAATGAAGATGACCAAAGATGTGGAATATAATCGATATGGGTAAGCCTTACTCTATGGAACGCCATTTATAGGAATTGGGAAACAGTTTCCACGCAGATTTTACTTGAGACAGATTTCGTCTCACCAAGAAAGACCTGTGGAAAGAAAAAACCTGTGGAAGTACCAAACGTTTCATTTTATATAAAGACATTGCAATTTGGAGGGGCGATTTAAGATGTCACAGAAAGCATTTGACTGTAACGGATCTGAAACTGAAAAGCTGAAAAGCATTAGGGTCTAATGCAGCATTCACTTGTTTATCTAATCTACATACAGGTTATATATAATCTATAACATAGGCATTTACAGGACGATATTAGTTCCCTTAGCAAGGAAGTGTGAAGCAAAAGATAGTAAAGATTATCGAACGATCAGTTTCAGTTGTTATTACACAAAAGATGTAAAAAGGTTAATTCCTCGGAGGATAGAAAATTTATGAACAAGTGAAACAAATGAAAAATTTTTTGAATTAGTGAAATCACTGTTTGTAAAGCTTAGAAACTTGGAAAGGAAGCTGTGCCGGAGAAATAGTAATAAATATTTAAGCAGCAAGGAAAATTCCAGTAAAACTGAGATCTGCTTATGTTTGGAGTGTGTCGCATTAATTTGAGCAATGAGATAGTAAAATGCGGGAGACATGATTGTGGAGAAAAAGTGAAGTGTACTGATAGAATAAGGAATGAGGATGTTTTGATGAATATGTTTTATGAATATATAAATAAGAAAAAGAAAGAAATATTGGCTGGGCAAATATATTACGCCAGAATTGCTTGGAAGAATCATGAAGGGTAAAATTAAGGGAAAACGAAGAAAGGAAAAAAGAAGGTTACTTGATTACATAAAAATGGAAGAAGATGTAGTAATGTAAAATGCAGGAAGAAATCGAAAACGATGGAGGCCATCCATTTGCCTGAAGACAGATCTACTAAGAAAAAGAAAATCCATTCGCCACTTCCCTTTATCGTTATTTTCTTAAACAGAGAGTTGTCTCCTTCAAATATCTTTTGCTGAGTATCCAAGTAACTTACAAGCAATGACGGACTTCAAAGTGCGCTCGAGAGTATTGACCAAAAATGTCACTAATTTCGCATTTTATTTCTCACCGAAGTTATCTTAAATTTATTTTTGATGCTTAGGTGTTGATTATCGTTGCTGTCGTAGTATTTCTTTTGTTTCGTTTCTTAAGAATTTGAACTAATCTTACGCATTTGTGAGCCTTCGTACCTTTATATCCTGCACATTCTTAAAACCCATTCATAGCTCTTTTTTCTTTTCACTACCCCACAGAATTCAAGAAATGTTTATATATCGAACAACTCAAATGCAATGATAACAAAATGTCCTCCAAATACGGTCTCCTTTTTTGAATTTCTCTCTGAATTTTCTGATGGAGCATTTATGAATAAGTAAGCCATTATACGAGGTTGGTCAGAAAGCAATGCCCCAAATTTTCTTTTCTCAAAAACTATGAATTCAACAAAGATTAAATTTACACATGTGAAAGATTTATGTTTTATTTGCGAAATCTATCGTTCCACACGATCTCCATCAAGTTCTATTGCTTTCCTCCATCAATTCACTAGGGCATGTTCCATAAACTTTGCATATACTTTTGTGAATATTCCCTACCGTTCCTTTCTCTACGCACAGAAATTCAATAACAGCACGTTGTCTCTAACATGTATCACGGTCAGACTCCAATTTGAAAGCTTCCCACAGCTCTGCTATCTGCAGGAGAAAACTGAAAATATGCACATACATGCGAAACACGTCAAAAAATCCGAACCTTCATTTCGAATTACTAGCACTGGTTTTGGGTTGAAATAAATGTGAGACATTACTTTTCGGCCAACCCTCGTATTTCCCGTAAATCACTGTTCGCCATTCATTTGTGATATGAATGCTCAAGGGAGAGATTGCTCTCATTACCATTCAAGCTTTGGAAGCATTTTCTTCTAATCGGATAACACTTCTTCCAGCAGAATTATATGAGTAACGAAAATAGACGGGATAATGGGATAAACAGCGTTGAATAAGCGAAAAGCAGTTTACAAGAACCGTCCTCTGGTGAATTTGATTTTGGAGATGAACTAACACGAAACGTGAATGGAAAGTAAATCTTAATTTTCCTCACTGGTGGTAATTTATTGCGCGACATAATGGGGATGAGAAGTTGGGGATATTCAATCCATCGCATTTATCATCGGTTGAAGATCAACAGGCGAGAATCCGCTGACAGATGACGACGACGGGTGCAGCCTTCTTGGCACCTCTGCCATTCTCTCAATTCTTTCCACTCTTTTGCCCTGTCCGTGAATTATCTATTTATTTGTAAGTATGTACGTTGCAATTTGGCTATCTGAGCAGGTGGCAACGCTGGAGGGGAGCATAACATTAAGATTAGTTTTGATAATATTTGACTGGCCATAGACGGGGGGAAACCCCTCCAAAAAGCTCCCTTAGGCAATACATTACATATTAAGTTTACAATTTAGAGATTAAAAGTAACATAGTACAATAATTCTTTGGTTAACAGTAAAATATCTAAAAACTATGAAGTGATGCAACATACATGGTAGATTAACCATATATTCACATACAAAGTAGATGTTACATTAAAAATAAAAATATATATTAAACAAATGCAGAAGAGGAGCCGATAGTCGTGAGGTCAATTAATAAAAACTACTTAAATTTAGATTTAAACTCATTTTTAAACACTTTTAAATTTAAGCAAACTCAAAGCAATTTTCAGGGATTCGTGACTTTCAAATAAGTCATGACTTGAGAATCACGGAAAGAAGAATACTTTCCAAGTATAAGCGCTAAATCCCAAAGGTTAACTAAACAGAGATGAATTTCTGTGTCTAAGAGTAACGGAAAATCGGAAACGGAATTTATCGATTCAAATGATTTTCCGATGTTGAAAGTAAATCCTGCGTTTGAATCGACTCGAGCAGACCGAAAGAGGCCACTTGTTGCAAAATGTCTTCGAATGGCAGAGAATAGTTCCTTTAAAAGAGATCGCAAAGAACTGCGAAGAATCACAAATGGAATCCGAATTCGATCCATTCTCATTGAGGTGGCGCAGGCGCTCTATTGGGGCGTTGCCTCTTCTCTTGCATTTTGCCTCTCTCATTACACAAAACATTATTTCGCAGATTTGACAGATTATTCGACAAGAGATTAGCGGAATATGCGCGACATTTTCGGCGCCAAGGATCCTTCAAATCCGGAGATAACGAAACAAAAACGGTTGTTGTGCTATGGATCAAAAGAGAGAGGAAAAGTGGAGTGCGAAACTAAATGTGAAATGTGGCGCGTAATCTTGGGCACGTAGCCGATCAAAAGAAGTTCGACTGGAATTTGCCTCTGATTTCAGTTTCCACAGCAAATGGCAATTTATACTTCCACCCATCGTCTAAAAGCCAATTTTAACGCTCCTCCCATTCTTTTGAATCCTCCCTTATTCATGCCTGGATGTCACGTAGGTTTGTACTTGTTGGTGATTGAATTCCTTTCGGCCCAATTCATTTTCAGCATTCTCCTCTATATCAACATTTTTGCTGCTTCCAAACCGCATCTCCTTGTCTGTTAACAATCGCAGCCAAAAAGCAAAGTGCTCCTGAGGAAAGTTTCCACAAATTTTATCCTTCTCTATACGTGTGCTGCTTTGATGGTTTTTCTTACTATGAAAAGCTAGTTGACTAGCTAGCGATCATTCTTTTATGTCAAGAATTTATTATCATGGTAATTAAGCATCCTAAATACAGAAATTGCTTTACTTGTTCAATATTCTTGTTTTTTATTTGGATATTTTTTTTCTGTAACTTCTCTGTTATTATCCGAAACCATGGATTTGTTTTCTTAATGTTTATGCATGAATTACATTTCTTCAAGGATTAAGTTCAAGGATTTGTTATATAATAAATAATAATAATAAATAATGTAGAACATTTAAAAGTCTTTTGGTTTCTGTTTCTGACTACGATATCATCAGCAAACTGAACTTCAGAATGTTTATAAACTCCTCGTTGAAAAGATTGATTAGAGAGGGCAAGCACGTTTCACTCCTTTTCGTTACAGTTAAATTATGTTTTTTATTGTAATTTGTTCTAGAGAAAAAAAAAGCTCTCCAATCTATTCCTAAATCTGTCATAGCCTTGAACAGTAATACCGTTTACCTTGTCGAAAGCTTCCTCCTAGTCAATGAATGTTAAAATACTTTCCAACTCATTTCCATCTCTCTAATTACAGCTGTAGTGTTAATAGGACATTTCAAGTTCCTCTTCGGAGTACAAATCGTTTTTACGCAATATATTTAGTGATTCTCACTCAAACGTTAATACTGTCCTCTTTCATTTGCCGAAAAGGGCTCTATTCATTTCTGAACCTATTAATAACTGCCACACCTAATAATTCACACCCTAAATATTTTCTGTCAGAAGGTAATGTCCTCTAAGAAAATTGATTTAGACAAGGTTTTGGGCCCTTTCACCTGCTCCGTGCTTCTTCCACGTAGGCAGTGCTTTTAAACCTTTTGGGTACCCATTGGCTTTAACAGGGTTGGGAAATCTTGCCCTAAGTTGACAATCAATTTTGCATCATAAAACCCGATAAATCAAATTAAAAACTCGTTAATTTTGGTTGTAATCCACGCTTAACGTTAAAAACGTTACGTTGATTAACAATGATTAACGTAAAAGGACAGCAAAGTTCAGCCACGGCCTGCGAAATCGTTTTGAAGCGGTTGCAGCAAAAGACATCTTCATAGATCACTTTTCCTTTGAAAGGCGCAAAAACCGGGAAAAACGAAAAGACATTTAGTTTAGGAATAAATGCTAATCTTAATCTTTACTTTAAGTTGTTTTGTCACGAATACCACTGTTACATTAAAACTTACAGTTATCTATAATACTACTTTGACAAAATTACATAGTAATAGATATTTACTACTTTATAGATAATGTATACTTTTATAGATACTTTAATAGGCAATTTACTATTTGATAGATTTAAATAGATATAGGATATTTATGTACGACATAATAGTTTACAGGAAAATAGAAAATAGTGAGGATTAACTCTCGTCTTGGATGATTGGCAGTTGGAGCTACAATCAGAGTATACCAATTTTCAGTAGTTAAGTTCTTTGAAAAAGATGGAAATTGATTCATTTCTATATAAAATGAGGTGATGAAATCGTTTCATTTGAAAGTACTCTTACACTAGCTCAACTCCTTCTCCTCGTAATATAGTTTTCCGCCTTCAAATCTTTTCCAATTTTACGTTCGATCTAAATACAACACGATGCAAGATATTTTATTTCGTCGATTCAATTCTTTCCTTTCTTAAATTTAATTACTTCATTCTGATGGATTTCCAATTTAGCTGGCGATTACGTAGTTACATTTGAAATGCGCGACTTCTCTAACAACATTCTTTTTTAAAAAGCGTAGCAACGAAAATGAACAAGCGAAATTGCGGCCATTTTAATAATTTAATTTTAACTTACGTTGAGGATTGCGTGGGCCAACTTCGGGTGATTGACGTCTGAACTTAACAATGACGTCAGCGCGGCACCCGAAATATTCCATCGCCTGTATTTAGTCCGAAAGATAGAGATATGGATTGGGTTCCGTTACAAAGAGAGAGAAATGCGTACTCAACGAGAAAGTATGACTGTGATCCATTGTAATAAAGTTTATTAAATTTAATGATCGAATGATTGGTTCTAATTAAAACAACGTCCTTAAGATCTTGAAAGTAAAACGCGAGGATAACTAGTGTATTCCATCGACAAAATGTTAAAGAAGACATTTAAATGCTAAGAGATCGGTATTGTTCACCCTGCACCTTTCTTTACCCAGTATACTATTTTCTAAATTAAAGCAAAATCTTTCCTTAGTTATGTATAAAACATCAAAAATTTGAAATGATAAATATTTAAGTAAGTACGCTTAAAATACTCCATCTTCGACTTTCAGGTAATCGTTAGCTAACGTAATTCAAGCAATCATTAACAATAATGATTTACACAAACGATTTTCTGATATTTACAAGTTAACCAAGAGTAATATACTTCAGTAATGATTAGTTTAAATTAAATTAAAATTTTGAAACTAATGAAGTAATGAATATAGGACGTGAATTTATGATTTTATTCGTACAATAATTCTGAGATCACTCCTCCATTGTTTCTCATTTCCATAAATGAAAATGGTCCAATTTTGACATCTCAAGTTCCTCCATTAAACAATATGTTCCCAGAAAACGTACGATGGGAACCTCTTGAAGAAAGAAGGTGATTAATTTGATTAAATTTGCTCCATAAATTCAGAAATAATACGCTCGTTAGAGTTAAAGATTGTTCTTTACCATTAAAAGATTAGATAAATTCTCCATCAAAATACCATTTTCTTAGATTGGACTAGATATAATATTTTACGGTCATATTTGATATTTTCGAGAAAACATACGAAAAAATGTTCGTCAGCCGAATTCCGGTTTGTTATCGGCGTCCGAGTTAGAAGAAAAATTCGTTACTTGTCGGCCGAAATCACACTGCAGTACACAATATTGGTGACAAGAAGAATGTTCAGATCATTTTCAGTAAAATACAATAATAAAAAATAAATATTTCCACTAAGTAATTTCCCTAATAGCCTCCTTCACACACACTCAGCCACATTCAGAAAGTCGACAGCGATGTTGCTAAAGTTTCCATTACACAGTTCTTTTGCGGCATTTTTAAAAGAGATATTTAACAGTATAAATAAATTGAGTACAAGGCTTTTATTTATTCTAATTTTCACCAACTGATTACGATGCAAGCACCTTAAACTTTTTGTTTTGTATTTCATGCTCTTATTTATCTCTCCTGCTTTTTATATTGATGTCCTGTGCTGCTGAGCGATTTTTCTTATTTTTTTTCTTTTGTATTATCTTTGTATTTTTCCTGCTCCATGGGAATATCTCAGAGCAAACTGAAAATTATTTATATTATAAACTCGATTCTTTTAACGCTGTTTATTAATAGAATATAAATATATAACGTTTAGTTCAAAAACTAAAGAAAATCCTCAATCGATTAGACAATACTAAAACTTTTCAAACGAAATTATGGTCACAATGGTCACGAAATTGCTTTCCGGAGGAGGTGATGAAATCCTGGAGGTCTAAAAAACGTAAAACGTAACGTAGAAACAGGAGGGAAAACAAAATTAAACTAAATCACTCACAATACCTCAAAAAGGATATGGATAAAATTAGGAATAGTTTTTATTGGTGAGGAATTTCTGATAGCCCTTCATGTCTTCGAACTTCGCTCTCATACGAAAAGAAAAGTCTTCATCCATTCTTATGAAAAGAAGACGACTCAGCCGAATAGAGTCAAACTATTTAAGCTTTCACAAAGCTTCCTGAAGTTTTCTTTTCTAATTGTTATATTACTGGTCCATGGAATTCTGTTGTACGTGATTTAATAATGAACTTCATCGTTTCGAATCCCTTGATTTTGGGATTAACATATAAGATATAACTTTCTCATCTTCCATTGCCAGATGAGTTATCATCAAAGAATTTCATTAAGTATATTATTTCTCCGATGGCAGAGAAAAAGTGCCTCAGCAAGATTAGGGAATTCTATCTCCTGAGATTTACGACAGCATTTACGCTCGAAAGCTTTTCATGGAAACAATGGGCGATTGAATGCGAAGTCCAACGGAAGTTCCCTACTTCATAAACACTTTTGTCGTGTATTACATCTCAGTTTTGATCTTAAATTCGCTCACAAAAGCGTTTAACTAAGGAAAAGCGAATTTGGACTCCACGCTGACAACATAATGTGAACAAGATGTTAATACGAAGGGTTTGTGAAATATTTTGGTGTTTGATGAGAAGAGAACGCTTAATTCACAGCCATGATTGCAGAAAGAAATACATTTACATTAGTACCTCGCAATCCGTCGTATGGCGTATGGTAGGGAGTGTGAAAACACCGAACCTAATAATAAGCTACCTGATTGGTATTCCTCAAGAAAAATAGACCAATAAAAGCTATTCGTTCTCATAATAATCTCGCGAAATCTCATTATAATTTCGTCTCAAAAATCGCGCTCGCTGAGTACGGGAATCACGATATCGCGCATTTCGTCGTGCAAATCAGTACTCAAAAAATTCTGTAATGACTTGCGCCTATACCTTCTATATTTCAGAGATTTCCAGCCGAGGGTTTTGATCATATCTGATACACTGCTATCGAAATTATAATCTCCCTTAACGTAACAAGCCGCTCGTATAAATACCACGAAATGAAAGATAATTCCGGGTCAAAAACATATGTATATCATTGGCGAAGTTGGAGGACCTTTTCATGGTCTACATTGCGAAAAGATTTAATTAAAATCAAACCTTGAAGTATTTCTACGATGAATCTACGTCTACTGCATTTATCGAGATGAGATCATTGGACATTGTCTTAAACCGCTTTCATAATTTCGCCCTTTTTTAATAATTTGCTCCCCCATTTAAAATTTCGACTACCTCGACATATTTTTAGATCTGCCTCTTCATCGTTGTAGTAAAAATATGAAAAGTTTGAACGGTGTTTTGACTAAAAAGATAAGAATCTGAGAATTCAGGGCCTAAATAAGAAAGCACTTCTTGTGAGCTGTACGAGCGAAGTAAAACTTCTTGTGAAAGAGCTAAGAAATGAGACTCTTATTCGAAATATTGTCCGACTTTATTACAAATGTTCCAACTGCCGAATGACGTCTTTCTAAATGCGCCATAGCTGCAATTTTACTTACTCCGGCGATAAGTGTAAAACATGAGAATTTCTCTTGAAGAGAATCACTTAAAAATGGTCGACGGAGTAGCATTTTCCGAGATGAAGCTCTTTTAAACGTCCTGAGTGGATTCCTTGAAAAACACTCGACTTTAATTGGAGAGTCCTTTTTAGCGCTGAGGTGAGTTAAGCGAGTTATTTCTTAGACTCACCTCTTTAATCACAGAGTTATGACTCCAAAACACCCAAATTTGGTCGTCTACTTGAGGATTGGAAATTTTCATCTTCAGCTCCTATTCTGTTGGTTAATCAAAAACTTGCGAATAATTCTAAATATAACGGCGATAAATCTTGTGCGGATTATACATGTAAATTGTCGATAACCACAGGAAAAACTTCGGAAAAAAATGTTGCAGCAAACTTAAATTTCTTGATGTAATCGTAAATTAAATGTGATGTCTATAAATCCCCGTTAGTACACTTCTTCGAAAGGAAACAGTTGCGTCAGAACCCCCCCGTACAAAATTAGTGGAACGAAAAAAAATAAAAGTAGTTAGTTGAGTATCTCTGAATCACCCTTACAAATAAGTTAAACAGTTAAACTGGAGCACACATTCCAAAAATCTGCGGTAAAGCAACGAAAAAGCTCGATTTTACAAAGCGCAATGTAGGGAGATGCGATGAAAAGGTTAGAGAGTAATGTTACTTCACCTAAGTCAGGATCAAATTTGAATATGCGGCGAGTATATGGGACCCAGCGAACGAAACGAATGCACGCGAACTCGAGAAAGTGCAGCTCAAAGCGATTAGTTAAAAAGTACTACGATAGAAAAGCAAGCGTCACGCAAATGCTTTTAGACGCAGGTTGGGAATCCTTGGAAGAAAGGAGATTAGGCTGCGATTGCTTCATAACTTCAGATAAAGTACATTTGTGGAAGACGTGGTTGGTATCAAGCGAACCCCTTCTGCTATTTCGGCCGATCCGAGCGTAAAATAAGAGAAATAAATGCAAGGACAAGTCGTTTTAGGGATTCATTCTTTCCGCGAACAATACGCGATAACATTAAGATAAAGAGGTAACTCGAACGGTTGGTTTTTACACCTCCTGCCATATGCCAAAAAGGCGGCTTGCAGGGTATTTATGCAGATGTAGATGTTAACACGTACTAAGTTTTATCCGTGGGTTTTACAAAAAAATGATATATTTCGTCACACATTTCGTGATTTCCAATAATAAACAACCTACCTAAATTTATATCATCTACAGCGAAAGGCGATTCGTCAAAAAATGTTACGAGAAATCACTGAGTGTTACTCAAATGCTTCAGGACGCAGGATGGAAATTTCTAGAAGGTAAAAGATTTAAACGAAGACTCGATTTATTTAATAAGTTCAGAGAAGGTACATACATTTTTAGAAGATTTAGCAGATAGATTTCGTCCTTCGTGTTACATAGGTCCCTCTGATTCTGAGGGAAAAGTCAGAGAATTAGATGGTGGAACAAGTCGTTTCAAGAATTAAGTTTCTTCTCTGAACAAAAGTAATCGAATAGGGAAGTAGAGGTGCATGCATTCCCTGCCATACGCCGAAAGGCGGCTAACAGAGTACATAGACGATTTGTATACGAAAACTAAAGCACTCACTCCCCCTATAATGCGAGGTGAAGCCGCTCTCAGGTCAGGGGCGGTGGCGTTATTTGAATTACACTTGAGCTAAATTCGGGTTACCGGAACGTTTATTAGGGTTAAAGATGTTACATAATTTAACCCTTTACATCTCTTACCCTTTTACAACCTCAAAAATGCGACAGTGAGATCTTTTGAAAGATAGAGCTATAGATTTCTAGAACAGGAAACCAGTGAAACTTATCATTCTGTGCTTATTCTTACGGTCTCTTTCCGGAATCTCTCTACGGAAAAGATGGCTCGGTGGTAAAAGATTTGCCAACAATGAAGAGGTGGAGTCTACGGTTAATGGCTGTTTTGAGGAGTTCTCATTGAAAGGGTATCGAAGCTATCATCTATCATCGCCGGGAAAAGTGTATTAGGCTAAAAGAAGACAATGTTGAGAAATAAAAATATTTTTCTCAAATATTTTGTGTTTTCTTTGTTAGGTCGGGTCCTTCTGGCTCTACCCTCGTACAATCTATGGTAGGCGATGCTAATGTGATCAATACCCCAATTAGAAACTCGGCGATCATTTTAGCTTGTTTTCGAGAGTGCTTTCAAAGTTCACGGCAGGCCTCGAATTCCCCAACAACACGTCGGCACTGTCTGAAAATTTCACTTTTGAGTCTCTCCGTCATACCTTCAGGTAACCTTAAAACATTAACTAGCTTAAAATGTTTTAATGGAACTAATATACTTCTTCCGGAAAATGCGTGTAAATGACTCCACGCATAGTTCTCAGGTGTAACGTCTTAAGATTGTGAGTTTCGCCTAAAACTCACGAACAACAAGTTTCGATCTTTATCCATTATAAAGCGTCGTCATTCCGCAGATATTAGGCCACTTTTCTAATGGATACAATTTCGATCTTATCGAATTTACCGTAAGAATCCAAGTGAAAATATTTTTTCGAGAGTAGAATTACTTTCGGATATGATAAGAGTTATTGAAAGTTAGAAACTCATGCATTTTACGCTGATTCTTAAACGCTTATTACTGAGAAACTAATAAGTGTTGGGTAAAACTAAAATATACTGGTCATTCTATTTAACCAAAGAAGCATTTACTTTAAGTGTAATTAAGGGACGTTTTGCGCAGCGGTTTCGTCGTGATACAAAAGTAAATGAAATATTTACTTTATTTAGAACAAAAGACAAATGAAAATAAACTCCATTCATCAAGACGTAGTAAAGGGATCGAATGACTGTTTTGCATTTACTGAATGTAGTATTCAGTACGAACAGAATGAATTAAATGACATATCTCAGTTGATATCATATTATTCAAGTGGTAAACAGGACTGAGAATGTAAATGAAACATGTTTTTCTCTATTCTGCATCGAAAGACAAAGCAAAAATATTCTATTGATCGAGAGTTGGTAGCAGCCAAAATATGCACCTTCATGCAGATTCGTGTTAAATGGGGGATGCTGTCTGGGCCTTTGAGAATCTCTAGTGGATATTGCTCTTGTAATGATTTTGAAAGGAGAAACACTTCGCAGAATTACCATGACAATGCCAATAATAGTGGCAAAGGCTGATATATTCTTTTTAAAGTTAAAGTAAACAGAAGTTCACGTAAGATCGCACCATTCCAAAGAGATGATGACATGTAACAGTTGCTTGCATCCTGCAACCTTAGAAGTGATAAATTTCCGCTAATGCGCCAACATTTTCCCCGATAAAGCTCTTTTATTTGGCCGAAGCCATGCATGGATATAGCAATCTATAATTTCGGGAATTGCTGCAACAAAATCTAAAAATTCGCTACGAATGGGAAAATCTTGCACCTATCTAGCGTCGAACACAGGACCGTCCTAGCAAATAATGCAAAAGGCTCCAGTAACTTAATCCAAGGTTTATAGGCGACATAATAAAGGGAAGCGCCTTAAAAGGGGTTCTGGGCTCCCCAAAGATATCTTATGGAAGATAAGCGTCTTGAGGAGCCCTGGCATCGAACCTTGGACTATTTTGGATGCGATCGACTTTGAATATTGAAAATAACTCCTAGTCGAATGCTGACTTATAGCAATCTATTTTAAAGGAAATTGCTCAGTAAAATAGTGTTTAAAATAGCTTCTGTGCACATCTTAAAGGATATATTTGAACCGACCTAGCGTCGATCATTTACGAGATGTCTTAAACATTTACATCAGAGAAGTAACTGCGTATCTAGTAATAAATAGTTCTCATTTATTCCGGGAAAGGCCAAATCAAATTTTCGAAAAATGGCACAATATTGATGAAAAATGTCGGGATTTGCAACGATGTCTCATCGCCTTAGATATTGAATTTCAAGCACCACCTTATCGCCCCATTGTATTTGATATGAGGAATTCTTTTCGCCAACCTTGCGTCGAACGTATGATCATTTTGGGAGATGACTTTATAGGACATGTTAGAGAATTACCTCCTCTAACGACAGTTCGAAGTTCATTTCTCCACCTTAACGGAAAGTTCCTCCAAAAATTCCGAAAATTCTCGCAATATATTTTTACGAGATAAGTACCTTTTCTGGGGACTTCTAGGATCGAACCAACGAATCCCAGGATTGATATTCCTCTTTTTCATGGGTTCTCTTGGTCGGGGTCTATAGTATTGACTCTATGTGTACAAAAATCGAGAGAATACACATTTCACGTCTCAAACGGAGTTGAAAGAAAGATGGGGCAAAAATACAAAAATCGACGAGTCAATGACTCTGGTGTGTACGAGTATCCAAAGGAGAAGCACTCACGTATAATGGATATGCGAGTAAAAGCTGCTCGCATATAATTAGGAGTCATAGATTTGCCCAATAGTTCCCCCATTGAGAGATACAATCCTTAAATTCCGTGTTTCCTGTAGATTTGTAATGGACCCATCTTAAGTATAAAACAGCCACGAATCCTATTTACATGCTGAATTATAGCTATCTAGCTTTTCGGGAAGCGTCCAGAAATATATTCAAAATCATATTTCAAAAATATACTTAAAACCCTCTGTATTTCAAATTTTAAAAATTGATCCATCGTAGCATCGAACCCAGGGTCTTTTGGGATATGTCTTTGCAGTAGAAAAGTACTTCTTCCAACGATATCGTGAATTTCAACTCTCTATCGTAACGGGAAGTGCCGAAAATAAATTTCCAATATCCACGCAATATATTTAAACGGCAAAAGTCGCTTTCTCGGGGCAATCTAGGTTCGAACCCAAGTTACTTAAGATAGATTTCTCATATTTCTTCGCGTGTAATCGATAGGGTAAAAAATCGACGGGTGAGGAACACTTTCCATATAGCGTCAGAATTTGTATCATATATATATATATACTTATATTAGGGTGGTTCTTATTCATTGAGAGAATTTTTTTATCCGGAAAAGCGGCATCTGTAATAGATAGATACGATTCGCTTGCATACCTTAGGAGTGATAGATTTCCATAATTCGCCAAAATTATTCCCCCAAAGGAACATACGAATCTTTTATTGGTTTGCGACATTAGGACACATGGATGCTCCTGATTCTGAAGCACTTCTTTGGGACGATCGTTCGCTCTCGGGGAAACAAACACTAAATTCAAGGCTTTTCCCGTTATTTCCTAATCCACTTCCTTCCCTCGCGCTAATCCTCATATTTGCCGTCCGTTCTCAAAGCTTACTGAATTTTTCATCCCAATTTTGCCGGTGATCAACGATGTACGTGCGAAAGCCTTTTTAACGAGCTATTCCACCTGAAATTCTTTTGAATACCATCCACGGAAACCACAAATTTTCAAAGAACCTCACAGGATCTTACATTTTCAAATTTATAATTTCATAAAACCATCATCTTACAATACAAACGCCACACCTTTTTATTGAATACAGTTCAAAATTTTCCGGTTATTAAGAAAATATTGCAGACGCTCACACTTTTTTCCTTTGCCGTTCCAAATAATTGAGTCGGACGTAGTTGATGAATACGATGCGGGAAAAGCAACAACTGCTGAACTCAGAAAGGGTTTAGTTTCAGTTGAGTAAATTAAATGCGACAGACAATTAAGGGTTGAATCCCTTCTTACAAAGAAGGGATCGCTTTTGATCGGAAAATATTTTCGAGTGCTTCATAGCAAATTATCTTACGTGCTATCAAGAATATGAGGATTTAATGAGCAATTTTCCTAAATAACTTTAGTCCGGATAAGGAAATTAGAGATTTCCGGAAAAGGATATTCAACTCGAACCAACGCACTATTCGTAGGAATCCTCGGGTAATTTGCAAGGATTTACTCTCGCAATAGTCATTTTGTTACGCCGAAATTGAATATTGGTACGCAACTGTGGCTTCTCCCTGGCAAACCTCCACAAAATATAATAAGTACTTTTAAATGTAATTGAAGGCGTGTAATAGCACAGAATTTATAATATTCTTAAATTAAGCTTTAAAAAATTATTACTTTTCTAAAACTTAACCGCCCAAAATCAGATTTATTTATTTTTATTTCGATTTTCGCATGATATCACTACCACCTACAACGCCGCCATCAGGCAAAAAGAAGAAAGAAATGGTAAATTTCTTATACAAATAACCTGATGATGGGGTTGTAGCCCAAACCGATCGTAAATAATACGTTATGAAAACTACTGTTTATCTTCGTTATTTTTTAGAAATATCAGAGTGAAGTTGCCAAAACAAGTTTGTAAAGCAATCTAAAAAAGCTTTTCGGAACTCTTTTGGCAACGCAATTAGCGATGGAAGATCAATTGGAAGAACGGCGATTGTAAACGGAGAAGCGACGCGGCTGCCATCTGGAGAACAGCGAATTGGCGCGATCGATGCAGCCAACTCCAAAATGACTTCCAAATGCAGTCCTCGGATTATACAACACGACGATCAAAAGTCTCCTGAATACAGAAGAAGAAATCTCACAACATACGGTGAAATTTATGAAATTGGAGAAAAATTTCAAAGAACTAGTCTGTTTCTCTTTAACTCTTTAAGCGGTGGAGTTGTCACTTCGAATGAATGTACAGGAAATGGGATCAGGTAAACTGTGGCACAAGAGCTTGAGTTTAAGCCAACGAGGAGGTGAATAATTACTTGAAAATGCAATAATTTAGATAGGATTAGAATAAATAAGTAAACGAGAGAATGCTCGAAGGAAATTGAATGCAATTCGAAGGGTTTTATAAACGAAAAAGGGAAGAAAAAAAGCATTCGAGATACTTTTTAAAGTGACAAAAAACAGCACAGGAAGTTATGACGAATTTTTCTTTCTTCATAAATTAGGAAATATGCTGCATGAGTGGCGATCCAACATTCGTTGTACCGTTGTACGCATTCGTTGGTAATAATAATAATTAATAATATGATTGCTATTAAAGACAGAGTTATAAAAACAAAAATGTCATTCTGGAAGTTCATTACCAAAGAGCCAAATAAGATTGACAAATGTCGATGTAATTCTCACTCAGAAACAATAAAACGCATCGCAAGTGGATACAAAGCACTGGCAAGTATGGAATACACACAACTGCATGACAAAATTGCAAACAAATACATCTCAAAATACTAATAAAGTACAATGTATCACTTAAACACAAACCATGGTTCCAAATGACACCACTGCCTGTGATAGAAAATGATTCAGTCATGATTTTCTACAATTTTCTCCCGACAGATTAAGTCCAAACGATAGACCGAATATAACTCTTCGTATAAAACAAGAAAAATTAACATATCTAAGTGACATCTCCCTTTCGAACGCAGGAAATATAGAGACAAACATAAAAAAAAACAGAAATATATTTCCCTGGCCGAAAAGATAAAAGAAGTCTGGAACCTAAAATCTGTCAATATTGTCCCGATAATAATTTCAGCAATCGGTGTAATACATAAAAACTTACATAAACGATTGGAATAGAGGATAAAACTATCAAATGACAACTAGAAATGACTATCAAAAACAATAGATAAACCTTATCCCTTTGGTGCTTTGCATCCAGGATAAGTGAATGTTTCGCAGCCTCCGCGCTGACAAGTACAGAATAATAATGACGATGATTTTATTTGGCAAATTTCTGTCTTAAAGGCGAATTTAAAGAAAAAGTCCAAGGGGCTTCTTGAGAAACACTAAAAAAATCATAATCTTCGAGATATTTGAATTTTCAAGTTTTCGCTCTAAAATCTGAACACTTCACTTTTGTTCAAGAAAGCCATGGAAATGCCAGACGCTAGTGGATTCAGTGTGTGCCAGGAAACTCTGTCGCATCATTTGTTAAATTGGGAAGGATTCAAATAAAGGAGGACTTGAATTTTAGGAACATGTTTTGGCAAGTAAGAGAGTGTTATAAAGATGATTAGAGATTTGGGGTTGCAGACGTAAAAATCGAGAAGAAAAAGACATGTTTGGATCAGTGTTAGTGAACAACAGATGAAAAGTAAGTTAAAAGTCACAAATTCACAAGTAAAATAAAACCACTATGGGGCGTTGCAATATATTCATCGCTCAAAGGAACCATTAAAGAATGGAATTGATTATAATAAATTCTCTAGAATACCTTGATAATTATCTGTAAACATCCTTAATCCCTTACCAAGAACTGAAGTTGAAGGATTGAATAAGAATAAAATGTTGGCAAATATACTGAAATACAAAAAGACTATACAGAAGTGAACGTGCATTTCTTATCCATAATACATCTCATGAGTAACTGAACATTGAAAAGAGGAGGAAAAAATCGAGTATTTATTAGAAGCAGGTCTTACTCTTTAAAACGAAATGGACTTTTATCAGTGAATGAACTATTAAATATATACATGACTTTCGTAAATCTATAAAAATTATTGCAACATTTCATAGTGGCATTATTATATTTACTATTACCAATCAGTTATTCGTACTACATCGATCGTTTTCGTTTGATCGAGAAAAAATACGAATAAAGTAAAATGTCAAACACGTCCACTACTTTGAAACTAAGATTATTTCATCGCATCTCTCAAAGGCCGAAAATTAATACATGAGCGCGAATGAGGTAAATATTCCTCCGTAATAAAATCAACTTCCGATTAGATTTATTCATTTCTATTGTCGTAAAAAGATCTTCAACCATCGGATTGGAGAGAGAGGAGTTATTTCCCTTGGCCAAGCTCTATCTGGAATATGCGGCGCGTATATGGGACCCAGCGGATGAAGCGTATGCTCGCGAACCAGAGAAAGTGCAGCGCAAAGCGATACGTTATTTAAAAACGAAAAAAAGCAAGTGTTACGCAAATGCTCTTAGATGCAGATTGGGAATACATGAAAGAAAGGAGATTAGGCTGCGATTGCTTGATAAAGTAAGTGAAAGTATATTAGTGGAAGACGTAAATTGTATTATGAGACCCCTTTCTGCTACTTCTGCCGATCCGTCAGTGAGTGTAAAATAAGAGAAATAGATGCGAGGACAAGTCATTTTAGCGACTCATTCTTTCCACGAACGATACGCAATAACAATAAGCTAAAGAGGTAACTCGAACGCGTGATGTTTACACTCCCTGCCACACGCCGAAAGGTGACTTAGAGGGGGTGTAATTATATTATTTATGAAGAGGTAGATGAATACACATCTCCATCTCATGTTTCCATCTAAAGTCGATTTCCTTGGGTTCGGTAGTTAACTGTTTCCGGTGCATAGTGCAGACTTTCACCAATCTACCGATTTGATAGAAAATGAATTAGGATTAAGCGTTTAATCTTTCTGAGAATTAACTGCCGGGAAGGTTGACGAAATGCAGGATTGTTGTAAAAATAGAGCGCTTGTGTAATCCAAAGTCAATGAATTGATGTCGTCGTCGACAGGCAACGTGTTCGTGATCGCCGCAATTCTTCTGGAGCGAAACCTGCAGAATGTGGCCAACTACCTGATCCTGTCGCTAGCAGTGGCGGACCTGCTGGTGGCCTGCCTCGTCATGCCCCTGGGCGCCGTCTACGAGGTGAGCAAGCAGTGGACCCTCGGCCCTGAGCTCTGCGATATGTGGACGTCGAGCGACGTGCTGTGCTGCACCGCCTCCATTCTGCACCTCGTGGCCATCGCAGTCGATCGGTGAGCACTCATTCTTCTGCGTCTGTTGCCGCCCATACAAGATGGAGATATTCCAACGCAAATATAAACAAATGTCGTGTACAGAACCACGCCCAACCTATTTACCGCCCGGGTAAGAACATACGACGGTCGGTCACAAAGAAATGCCCCACAATTTTTTCCAGAAGTAATTCAAAATTGTAGGTTTGGATTCTTTGCCGTATTGCATGTGTATGTGCTTAGTTTCAATGTTCTCCTGTACAGAATATGTTGTATCATAGTTTTTAGTAATATCACTATAAGCAGAAGAATGATTTTATTATTATTATTAACTGGTTACGCCGCAGTTAGACAGAAGTCTGGTGGCAGCGTTTATAAATACATTAATTAAACATAATAATGATTAAATTAAAATTAAAGGTCATGTCACCATCCAATAATTAACTATATACTATACAATGGAATGAATTAAAAATTACAATAATGAAAACGATACATTAACCTCCATTACATATCATTAAATAATCATCAAGATTTTTCAGGGTTCCTGGTAGGCCTTCACGGCTTCTGTGGCAGTGGCAATAGTTGTAGGAAGACATCACCATAGCTAGGGATAATTTTGTGGTGGTCGAGGTGGTCTCCCCTTGCCTACCTCAACCTTTCTTTTTAACGTGACACCACCATCACTCATAATGGCCGCCCCACTGAGGTGCAGACACTGCGTGGACTACCTTTCCTCTGGTCCCTACCTATTGACCATTCTGGCCTGGGGAGCATTCCATGTCAAGTGGACCAACGGTCCCCGCTCGACCACCACCGATTTCAATGAAATTTTGTGTGAACATAACTTGATATCTTCTATGATACATTTCCCAAGTTTTACATCCAGCGATGAAATATTTTCTGAGATATAGTCATTTGTTTGACCCCCTACCGCAGCCTTCTACAGTTAGACAGCGATTTTTAGCAAGTTTGAGACACGTTATCTCACGCAGTATTCCGTTCAGCAACACAAAACTTGGTATTCTCATACAACCTATGTTGTTCTATTAAACATAATAATAAGAAATCTTTTATGAGCGAAATCTGAGAAGAAAATTTGAAGCAAAATCGGCCCAAAAATTATGGCTCGAAAAACATTTAAAGTTTGGCATTTTATATCTTTTGAAANTAGACATCGTTTTTTAGCAAGTTTGAGACACGTTATCTCACGCAGTAATCCGTTGAGCAAAACAAAACTTGGTATTCGTATACAACCTATGTTGCTCTATTACACAAAACAATAACAAATCTTTTATGAGCGAAATCTGCGAAGAAAATTTGAAGCAAAATCGGCCCAAAAAATTATGGCTCGAAAAAAAGTTAAAGTTTGGCATTTTATATCTTTTGAAATAAACATACAATAAACATGAAACTTTGTGCCTCATAACTACTGTGTACAAGGTGTTGGAATAAAAAGTTTCATTTTCTTAATGTCGCCCGTTAGTTTAAAAATTGAGTGCAAATTTTGTGATTTTCGTTACGACACCGAAAATTGGGTATATTCAGCTCACATTTACAAAAAAAGACCCTCTCGAAACTTTTCCAAATTATTTTTAAAAGAAAGTGCATGTCTTTATCTCTCTAATAACCTAATTCTGGTTTTTCCTCGCGGGCGTATAAGAGAAATCGGGATGAACATGAAGTTACCTCCGCAGGAAAAGTGTGGCGCGAAAAAATTTTTAAAGTTTAGCATTTTATATCTCTGCAAATATACATAACATTAACGCAATACTTTGTGCCTTATAACTACGTAACACGAAGTGTACGAATAAATAGTTTCATTTTCCTGATGCTTTCCGTTGGTTTAATATTTGACTGTACATATTACGAATTTCGTTACGACGCCGAAAATAGGGTATATTCAGCTAACATTTACCAAAAAAGACCTTCTCGAAACTTTTTCGAATTACTTTTATAAGAAAGAGCACGCTTTTAAGCCTCTAAAAACCTGATTCTGGTTTTTCATCGCGGTAATATAAGGCCCGAGAAATCGGAATTAAAGTGTAGTTACCTCGGCCCAAAAATTGATGCGCGAAAAAAATTTTAAAGATTGGTATTTTATATCTCCTCAAATAAACATAACATCAACGCGATACTTTGTACCTTATAACTACTTCAAAAACTTCCCTCTTCAGATTTTGCATTTATACCCTTATGTTATTGTGATTTAACTTATATAAAATGGATCTCATTAAGACAAACGTAGAAAGAATGGATGTGAGGTTGTAATAGATAATCATAACATTCTTCCCTAGTTGTTATTGTAATGTTAATTTCAAAAGATATAAAATGCCAAACTTTAAATATTTTTCGAGCCATAATTTTTGGGCCGATTTTGCTTCAAATTTTCTTCTCAGATTTCGCTCATAAAAGATTTCTTATTATTATGTTTAATAGAGCAACATAGGTTGTATGAGAATACCAAGTTTTGTGTTGCTGAACGGAATACTGCGTGAGATAACGTGTCTCAAACTTGCTAAAAATCGCTGTCTAACTGTAGAAGGCTGCGGTAGGGGGTCAAACAAATGACTATATCTCAGCAAATATTTCATCGCTGGATGTAAAACTTGGGAAATGTATCATAGAAGATATCAAGTTATGTTCACACAAAATTTCATTGAAATCGGTGGTGGTCGAGCGGGGACCGTTGGTCCACTTGACATGGAATGGCCCCTGGGTGACCCTACCAGGAACACAGTTAGTTACGCTCTCTAGGTCATAGGAACACGCAAGCCCTTCCACCATGACAAGGTTGTAGTCCAGAGAAGGGTAAAATTAGGTACCAAAACCATGATTTTTCTGATTTGCTGTATTCTTTATAATTAATTATTATGTAGCGTTATGAAAAACCAGCGTTTTATGACTTCGTTTCCCAGATTATATTGCTCACAAATGAATATTATCACAACATAGAAATCACGTACATTGGAAAATAGTGCTTCAAACGTTTTACGTATAACGTTTATTATTACGACGTATATCTTTTTCTCCGTTCCTTATATTCCCGCATAACGTTCTTGAATTTCATGCTAATCTCGATTATTTGATGCATTTACGTAGCATAATCACAGCTTATAATAAATATACTATTAGCAACTTCTTTTTTAAGTAATGAATGCTTTCAATTTAACTACATTTAAAAGTTGCTCAAACTTTTCATCGGTGTTGTGGATGAGAAAATTAATGAAAACAAAATAATTTAACAGATTAACTAGCAAATAATAAGCAGTGTGCATCTGAATTCCAGAAGCGTTCTCGAGTATTGCACTTTGATCATTATATTAATAGATCACTGTGTCCGCGATTGCATTTTACTTCAAGCTCTTATTTTGCAATCTTGTTCTCTTTGAGCGATTCTTCGTTCGTAAATCGAATTTTCTTTGTTTTTAAAAATCAGAAGTTTGAAACGGTCTTGGCTAACACAGAGCTCTACACAGAAATCTAAAAACCTTAAAGAAAGAAAATCGACCTGATTGTAAAGCAAAGAGTTCATTTTACTAAACAAAGAGAAATTAAGCGCATTGTCCTAAGCATCTTCAACAGCTTAAAGCAAAAGTTTCTTGAGATGGTTTCGAGAACCTTAAAGCGTCTTACGTCTGAGAGGTATAGGGAAAGACACAGCGGAAAGCTCGTTATGGGATAACGACTGCAAATTGACTTGGGTGTGGAAGAGGACAGCGAATTTCCAAAACAATTTTTATAGAAACGTGTTCTCGTCTTACAAAAGCCCTCCAGGGATCAAAACACTCATTTCCATGTCAAGTACTATTAATTTCCGATTTAAAGTTTTTTTTTACCATACCAAGGGAGATCGACTCTAGGTGCTGAAAACCCTAAGATGCGAAAAACAAAGATACGTAACCACATCCGCATAGAATAATCCGGCAATTTTTAATTATTAAAAAGTAGGTAGCTACGTGGAAATATTCTGGTTATACGAAAGTGAAATTCTCAAAAATATTCGAAACTGCGTAAATATCAGTGAAAGGTTAGAGTTATATCTTTCAGTTTATGAGGTGCAATCTCACTCAAAAGGAAATGACATGCACTGACTGTACATAAAACCCCTTAGACGAGAAAAGTCCCAAAGGCGGACGAATAATCATGACGTGTTCTGAAGACGATGGCGGATAAAGAGTAGTAGTAGTATTGTTAAAAGTGCTTCCACATCTAAGGTCATTTCGCACATGAGCCCCCACCGGGAATCGAACCTGGGACCGCTTTCGCAGAAATCGAACGCGTTGCCCACTTGGCTATCCGGGAGCCCGGCGGATAAAGAACTGCCGTATTCGGGGAAGAGTGTGCTGCTCACTCAGATGATGAAGACAAAGCATATTGAATGTAAAGTAGAAATTAATAAATGAAAGTGAAATCTAGTGGGCTCTACATAGCAGAATTTTCCCGGGAATGCATTGTAACTTAGTAGGGCATATTGGACGCAAAAGAAACAAATTTGCTGGTTTTAGTGAGTCACTCGTAAACAATGTATAACACACAGAAACTTAATAGAGGTAGTGCTGGTTTTATGTTCGTTTCTGGTAATCGTAACTTTTAATCTCATTTGCTAAAACGTTTTAAGTAATTATAGGCGTGGACTTAGAATATGATACTCAAGATGCGGGAAAACGTTAAAAACGAAAAAACTTTAAAAAAGGAAAAATATATAATGGAAATGAATGTTACGAGTACTATACTTGAGACCTCAAAATTTCAACTTCAGAGTCGAGAAAACATTAGAAACGAGAATGTTAGATCGAGATTTTACTGTCTTTGTTTTACTAAAACGAAAACATTAACTTAGGAGCAAAATTAAGCCGATTTAGTTGCTAAGAATGGAAATGTCACAAGAACTGACTGAAAGCGCCTCCGCATACATTAAATACATGTTTATTTAAGTCAATGATTAAGGCCTAAGAGCTTGAAGTTAGCTAATGTTACGTCTGTAGTGGAATAAAAGAGAACTCTGGATATTCTACACCCAAGTCATTAACTTCGCCGTCCAGTAGAGTAATGGAGAAGGTCGTAGTAGTTCACTGAGCCAGGATTTTCTATTTGGGGTTCAGAGACGTGGAGTAAACGCAAAATCGCCTACAATTCATGGGCAGAGACCTCATCGAACGAAATCTAATAAAATGCAAATAGATTGATAATTACATTTCGCCAGTAGAGTCGCCAGTGGGGTGTGTTTCTGAAAATTTTAAATACATACTTTTTGGTTTTTCTAATTTTCGATGAATGATCATCTTGTTTGGAGGCCGCAGTTATTCTTTGTCCGATCATGCTATTTCTATTAGTATTAAAACGCAAATAGGAAAGAAAGATTTGCAGATAATCTCTTTTAATAAAGGCCTAAGTAAAAACAGGCTTTCAATACACAGCTGCAATCCAAGATGTTGAAATGCGGATTGATTGGAAGGAATCTCTATGCTATTGATATATGCTATATATGTCTATATCTCTATGCTAGTCTCATATTATTATTATTCGATTTTTCATAAACTCTTTTCGTGTAAGCGATACTTATATTTATTTATCAATAAATAATATATATCCCGTATCAAGTTATAGCTATTTTTGTCCACTGTTAACCCACCATTTCTGCCCTGCTGCTATGATACGTGTGGCGTGAAACTTCCTGTTTCTTTAAAGAATTATCACTGTGATCGAATCAAGGGGGAAATTTTACAAAACTGAATAATGAACGGGGGAGATTCTGAGCGGGCATCGAAGGTTTACAAATGGAATTAAAATTGCGAAAAATAATTCCAAACTTTTCCTTCCACAGGTAGACGTATTTTTCCCCCAAGAAAGAAAAAATATTATACATAATTTAGGACATTGTTTAAAGGACACCAGTTAATATTTGAAAGTGTTACATTTCACTTGCTTAGAGTAATGGAAATGAATAAAACAAAATATTTTATCTGACTTGTAATGAATGAATTGAATTGTTTCAGAAGCAAGCAGGCTTTTACTTAATTTGAGGCACAACAAAAAAATACTTCTTTCTATGACAATATTTAAGATAACTACATAGTATCTTTCTACTCCCGACATCGGAATATTCTGCAGAAATTTATATTAGCCGTAGGAATACGAAGTTATTAATAATTAATAGCTAAAAATATTATTATTTTAATATATTTTCGTACTAAAATATAAAAATTTTGAAGGAAGGATGGGAATCTCTAGATGTTTAAACAAAGACTCAATGTATTTAATAAGTTCAGAGAAGGTAAATTCTTAGAAGATGTGGCCGATAGAATTCATCCTCTGTTACATAGACCATTCTGATTCTGAGAGAAAAATCAGAGAAATAGATACTAAAACTATTCAATTCAAAAATTCATTTTCTCCGTGTACGATACGCTAACGTAATTGATTAGGGAAATAGTGTCATGGTGCATGCACCCCTGCCATACGCCGAAAGGCGGCTTGCAGGGTGCATATGTAGATTTATCAATCAGATGTCGGTAACTCCTAAATAAATGCACCGTGGAACAAATTCATTAAATAACTTACTGCATTCACCGATAAGACAAAAGTGGGAAATCATACGAGGGCCTCATTGACTAGATTACTTTAACAAGAGTAACCTAGGTTCGATTCTCCACTCCAAAATTCTACGATAAGAATAACATATCTCTCATCAGAGATAAAAACCTCTTGCAAGTAAGAATTTCTTTACAGTATTTCATGAGAATAGGTACAACGAAATAAAAAAACTCTCAACCCCTCTCCAACGGCATACTTTAACTCTTTAAAATGAATATGAGAGAATACATGAAATCAATCGAACCAATTTAAAAACCACATATTTACTCGTAATTTTCCTATTGTTAAGCCCTTGAAAATGGAAGCTTTGTTTACGAAATGAGCATAGGGATACTCCCAGAAATCTGTAATCCGGAGCTTCCCTTTTGTCTCTAAACGCGAGTTCTACCTGCCGACATACGGAGAGATTTCAAATCTCTAACCAATCGAACATAAGAATACATTCGCAATTTAGGTTCACGTTAAAGAAGGTGAAAGTAACAGCCTTTTTGAATACGAAACAATTCTCTATAATTTCAGCATTTCCAATTGCGGTATATCGTAGAAATCGCAAGGACAAACTTACGACCGAATAGAAGAGTTTCCTAATCAGTCATATATCGGAACCTAAGGCGAGGGGGTCATCCGGATCCTCCCCCTATCGGCTATAGATCCACTCCACAAATTTCCAAGCCTGTAATAGCAGTTGTAAGGAATAAATCAATCGAGCTAATTTAAAAAGCAAATTATTACTCCTCACCTCACTATCCCTCTCATCTCGCTGTCGGACTCATCGACATTAAATTTTGCTAAATATGTTCCAGTTATTTCTTGTTCGAACCGACCTCGAGGTCTTTATGAACTGTATTTTATAATACCCCTTTGTATGAAGAAATGTTTTTGTAGGCTGCAGCGATTTTAAATCGATTGTAACAATAACTAATATTTTATTATCATATATATTAATAACAATATTGTATACAATAAGATTCTACAGTAATCTACATCGCACAGTGGGCTAAAATCGGAAAAAGCCTGACAAAAGTCAGAATGGCTTTATTTAAGATACAAACCTGAAACTTTGCATATATATACATAATGATTGCTGATCATGGAATGGTAAGTCATTTCTCATATATCCCATCCGCTACGTAGCTACTGAAGATCAAACATGACTACATTTCCAAAAACACGCCCGATTGAATTTTTCTTTGAAAATCTTATACGTTAAGTAGATGGTGGACTTGTGGAAGGATTTTAATGGAATAAAAAACGTAATATTCTGATAACATGATACTTTTCCTATTTTGTCTATACATTTCGATGATCTTGGTCAATATTTGTGCGGTATTACGTCACAAAATGGCGGACCCATTTTTCAGGCAATGGTCTCCTGGAAATTGCATCAAAGTATTCATTAAAGATATTTTAAGAATATCCAGCAGAAATATTTCAAAAATCTCTGCGACCACGAAAATGAACGCGATTTTTTGATCGCGCTGCACGAACCGGGTCCGTGCAGCTGGACCTGGTAGTAGGACTACTACGTTGGATTGTTCAAGTTTTTTGGGCCTTAACTCTTCGAAATCGCCGTTTCTTAGCTAAGCATGTTATCACTGTTGTCCAGAAGTCCTATATTGAAGGTATTAAAAGGATATTTGATCGTGCGAATGGATCAATGGATGCGTTACTCTGAAAAAAAAGATTTGGTTTGGACAATTTACGGAATCATGCCTCAAATTATGAATATCCTTCAACTATTGAAAGTAAGTTTGTATGTTCGTATAATACATGCTTTCCAGAAATAATTAAATGCTCTCACCAAATCTTGGCTATATTTTTGAGGAAAGTTACTTGACTGTGAGCTGTGATTAAATATTTGCATGAGAGCTGCTAATGAAATAACAAATTTCGGTTGACTCGAAGAGGATTGATGGAAACAATGCAATTTATGCGATAAGAAAAACATAGAAACTCTAATATATGACCATTTTTGACAATGCATAGACTGAGCTCACAATTTAGAATCGTGAAACAGGTTTATATGTCGTCGAATACGTCTTTTTACAGCAGCATCAATATTATGGTCTTCCGACTTTATACTCCTCCTGATTTCTTATAGAGGTGCAAAAAGGAGTTTTTTTTCCTTACTTTATGTCACCAACATTATTACAAATAAGTGCCTTTTACGTTCGAACGGAATTCCGAAGAATCGGAATCAACGATTTTTCAACCGCACTCAAATTAAGGTTTCTTTTGGAAATAACTTTTAACTTTCTCAACATTAAAAGTGCTTGCACTAACTTCAGCTCCGATTTTCCGTTCATTCGTTCGTTTGGTACGTATCGTTGATTAATTCACTCCATATTCTCCTCCTAGCAACGGACTTTTTGATGCGCTTTTAGTTTATTTAAAATTTTAGGTTTGAGCCTTAAGTAATGGCTGCACGATGCACTTTTGAGTTTATTCAAACAGTTTGCAAAAAAGTGCTTGTTATTCTGTCATCTTTTACTTCTTCTAATCATTCCATTCTAGTCTTTCTTTGAATTTTTTGGGCCTCTGGGAGGGGTTGACAACCGAATGGGTGTTTACAGCAAATTGGGTCTCACAAGCAACTACCCCTTACTTCCGGTTCCTTTTAGCCTACCGTATCGTATTTTTAAGCCAACATTGGGGCCATTATCACTCTCTTTCTCCACGCGACACATCGCTCCCTCGTTCCTTAAATTTCCGTATGAAACGTGAAATGTGTATTCTCCCGATTATTTACGCGTATTCTATACTATAGATCCTGACCATAGGTCCCCAGGAAAAAATAAATATCGGTTCTAGGTATCATAGGTTCGATACTGAAAGGCCCCAGAAAAGGTACTTTTCCCGTAAGAAACGATTGCGAGGATTTCCGAAATTTTTAAAATTGGAATTCAAGTTAACGTTAGAGGGTATGATTCTGTGACATTCACTCTAAAGATATCTCCCAAAATTATCTCAGGTTCGACGCCAGGTCGGCGAAAAGAATTACCCATGTAAGAAGCATTGTAAAGATAGCCAGTCCTTTTAAATTCACTATAAGAAGATAAGACATTTGGCACGCAAATGTTCGCTGTGATATGAACAATTTCCTCTTAAAATTACAAATTTTTAATGTAAATTTCTATGCTTAATTGCAGTCTCTCATTCTAATTTAACATTTACATTAATCATCTATTTCGATTTCTCCTCATTGATTTATATCTCTGAAACAACACTCATTTACCTTGCGATGCGTATTCTCGGCGTATAAATGATTTGTAATTAAACATAAATAATACTTTTGCGTTCGGATAACTTTTTTCCTCTTCTATTTCAAGCTCTAATTCTGATATTGCATACTATTAATTTTTGTTAAAGAAAAAGTTAAATACTGCCATGCAATCTATATCATAGCTATAGCAATAAAAATCACTTATGACAAGCTTGACCAACAACCAATTTATCGCGTGTATTCATTAAATCATCGTAGCACCAAATTGCAACGGTAATTTCGTTTTTAGAGAATAAACACATTTCAGTCAAGTAAAAATTCAATTAAATCCAATCTGGACGCTGCTGTATCGCAGGCATCGATTTTGTATTACGTCTGATTTATTTTATTTTCGAGACTATACCAGTCAGCGAAGAAATCACAATTGGGCGTCCTCCAGGGACATTCGAAACGAGTATACCAGTTGGCAAGTGTTAAAGGATGATGTTCAACCGGGAAAATAAAAACAAACACAGGACGTCACTGAATTGGGGAAATGTCCTCATCCGAAACGTAAATGAACAGGTTTCCCTCGACAACTTGTCCTTGACTGTCAGCTGACGTGGAAAGCGTAGTTCAGGTGAAGACGCTGTTGCGTATCAAGAATGATATTTTAAGGAGTGGCAGACTTAAAATTCTAATATGTTGCATCATAGTAAGATCCATTCTTGTACACGACGCGTCGTATATTGTCAGAGTAACGCATCCATTGATCCATTCGCACGATCAAATATCCTTTTAATACCTTCAATATAGGACTTCTGGACAACAGTGATAACATTCTTAGCTTAGAAACGGCGATTTCGAAGAGTTAAGGCCCAAAAAACTTGAACGATCCAACGTAGTAGTCCTACTACCAGGTCCAGCTGCGCGGACCCGGGTCGTGCAACGCGATCAAAAAATCGCGTTCATTTTCGTGGTCGCAAAGATTTTTGAAATATTTCTGCTGGATATTCTTAAAATATCTTTAATGAATACTTTGACGCAATTTCCAGGAGACCATTTTCCTTAAACAAAAGATATTGTCTACTATGTGTAAAATTTTGCCTGAAAAAAGCGTCCGCCATTTTGTGACGTAATACCGCACAAATATTGACCAAGATCATCGAAATGTATAGACAAAATAGGAAAAGTATCATGTTATCAGAATATTACGTTTTTTATTCCATTAAAATCCTTCCACAAGTCCACCATCTACTTAACGTATAAGATTTTCAAAGAAAAATTCAATCGGGCGTGTTTTTGGAAATGTAGTCATGTTTGATCTTCAGTAGCTACGTAGCGGATGGGATATATGAGAAATGACTTACCATTCCATGATCAGCAATCATTATGTATATATATGCAAAGTTTAAGGTCTGTATCTTAAATAAAGCCATTTTGGACTTTTGTCAGGCTTTTTCCGATTTCAGCCCACTGTGCGACGGTGTGAACGGTACAGATGGCTTCCCGGTAAATGACTCCCTTCAGCTAGGGGAGTCTTCTCTACCTAGGTACGGACAACTCACGTACCGTTACAGATGACTGCCAACCTATGCAAACGAGGAAACATTAAAATAAATGAAACTCCGAAGGATATTTCAATGTTGATAGAAAAAGACCGAAAAATGATCAATTTTCCTCTTAAAATACGTCAAAGATACTTTAAACTCATCTCTTTAAATCTAAAACGCATTTCTCTATTCAAAAAGTCACTTTCCAATTTATATAATCTTACATAATAATCACCGTTGTGTTCATATTTATTTATTAAAAATACATGTCTTCGACATCGTAAACTCGAAGGGACAATATTTGGAAAATATTCTGATTGTAGAAACTTTCAAAGAACTTTAGAGCAAGGAGTTACACCCAAACGTAACCAAAGATAAAACACCCGTAAAATTGACTACTAACATTAAATCCGCATTGATATAGAGACGGGAAACGCAACAACTGGCTGAGGGTAATGACAGGAGTGACAGACATCATAGGTAACATAAGATCGCTGAAATGGATGTGAACAGTCAACCAAACAGGCAAAAGTCGGATTGAAAATGGCTGATACATAAACAAGCATCGATCATCATTTATGCATACATTACACTCATAAAAGTTAATGGGCGCTCCCGTGGTTATATTGCGGCACACCGCGAGCATATTTCCCCATTCGCAGTCACATACATCTGCCGTGAATGTATATGGCAGAGGAAACACGGGTGCGCTGCGTAATGAATATCCACCAGGATACAACGACACACCAAATATTACGTGTGCAGTAAATGAGGGCACACCCAAACCTACTAAATGTTCCGTTCCCCAAATGGAATCCAATTTCACTTGAATGCGCTTTGCAGGTACTGGGCGGTGACCAACATCGACTACATCCACCAGCGCACGGGCCGTCGCATCGGAGTGATGATCGTGGCTGTGTGGAGCGTCGCCTTCTTAGTGAGCATCGCGCCAATGCTGGGCTGGAAGGACCCCGACTGGACGAGGAGGGTCCTCGAGGAACGCAACTGCCTCGTCAGCCAAGACCTCGGATATCAGATCTTCGCAACGTGCTCCTCCTTCTACGTTCCTCTACTCGTCATCCTCATCCTCTACTGGAGGATCTTCCAGACGGCCAGGAAGAGGATTCGCAGGAGAAGAAAGGTATTCCACTCTTTCTTTCATCAATTTGTACTCCTTACTTTCTCATTACAACGACTATCATGTGTTATAAAAGATAAATCGGATATTATACACCATAAAAGATAAATTAGATATTATAAAACATAAATTAAATGTTTTATATTATAAAAGATAAATGTTCCCATATACGGTGATACCTCGGTTAACGAATGATCCTGCTGGCGGATGGCTAACGAAGATTTACTTCGCTGTTTCTCGTATTCGACTCACGAATGTTTAAGTTAATTTGCGCGGTAACATAAAGCAGCGAACATGAATGGTTGGGCTATTCCAGTATCTTATCTTTCCTGTCTGTATATGTGGCAAAGAAATGAGCTGAGCACATCACATAGGAAACACCAACCAATCGAAGTGGGCTGTTTAGAGGATAAGGGAGACGCCTGATAACATCACTTTTTGGCTTACGAATGTGATTCTCGAACGATGCATCTTCGTTAGCCGAGGTAACGCTGTATTGAAAAGAGTCACTGAATATGCTGCCTCGCGAATAAGAAAGGTTCGATGCATTTCGAGGGTGATTGGATAGTAAAGATGTTTTAGACCGCGGAATAAATCGCCTCAGCGAAAAGGATAATTAACGAAGCGATTTATGTGTTCAGGTGAGCGGGCAGCCCAAGGGAGGCCACGGGGGCAGCAGCGCTTCGATGGGCCCCAGCGCTGGCGTGGGGGCGGCAGCGGCTGCAGCCCTGGTGGTCGTGGGGCGGCCACTGCCCACGATTTCCGAGGCCACGACCACAACCACCACGACGGCTTTCACCAACGTGTCCTCCGCCAACAGCAGCCCCGAGAAGACTTCTTTCGCCAACGGTCTGCAGCCGGACCCCATCACGGACTTCGGGGACGTGTCCCCGGTTCCTCGCGGGCCGCACTACCCCAAGCCGAGGAGGACCAAAGACTCCGCAGACTGCAAGAGGGAGAGGAAGGCGGCGAAGACGCTGGCCATCATAACGGGCGCCTTCGTGGTGTGCTGGCTGCCCTTCTTCATCGTGGCCATCCTCCTGCCCGTCTGCACCACTTGCTACTTCAACGACTACATGATGGCATTCTTCCTCTGGCTCGGATACTTCAACTCAACGCTCAATCCCCTCATCTACACCATCTTCAGCCCTGAATTCCGCCACGCGTTCAAGAGAATCTTATGCGGCCGCCGCGGCGCCAGGCGACGGCGTCTCGGCGTCCGCTATTTGCAGTGATTCACGTGATTCACGGCCGCAACGTGATTTCCCGCCAAATTCGAATGGAATTCCCGCGAGCTGAGATTCGTTCTCAACCTACTGATTCGGTACGCTTACCAGTTTTTGACGTAAAACGAGAAATAATCGAATAATTTTAAATATCGTCGTCTGTTAGCACTCGAGTGGGCGTAGAATAGCGATGGACTCTTTTCTTTTATTTTCTTATTGGTGTCTATTTTACGGACACTTGGAAGGCATGGAGTTATTTTTCGAAAATCCTGTATAGAATAAAGATGAATTTTATGACGATATATATATATTAAAGTGAATGTTTTTGGAATTAAGATGTATGTAAATAGGGCATCCGTTTCGAATGCATGCGTGTGTTTTTCGCGTGTCGACTGTTGCACGGTTTCTATGTTAAATATCTCTCGTTGAGAATCCAGCGACTTAATAGTTTTCGTGTCAATCGTGAACTTCCAATCTCTCTTTCGGTCCGGAAGATGGCTCCACTGTGTTCCTATCGACGCCGTCGACTGTTTCCCGCTCGTTTGTTGTTAATTTCCACGTGTTTATGAGTGATCACTGAGTTCTGTCCCAACTCCACCGCTCTGAAGGAGATTCCCAGGATTACAAGTTTTCACGCGACGATACCCGTCGCCGATAATCATTTCCACCAAACCAATGTTCAGGAAACTATTTGTGATAACGCGGAATCACAATCATTGAATGCGTCTCTCGAGGAATTTCATTGCCTACGTACGCTCGATGCGTCTTTTTGCCGTTCGGCGCTTTTTCCGAAACTTCCGTTCACACGTGTTTTTTAACGTGCGGTACGTGTGAACCGCCCAATCAATACTAATGTACCCGTGACCGCAAGTGCGGTACCGCTGCCGCGGCGCACGACAGAAAAACGCAAGTGTGTACCGGGACTTAACGTACCGCGGTCAAGATTTCCAGAGAGAGCATTTTGGGCTAGCGGGCTAGCACACTAAGGTCTTTTCATTCCATTGTTATAGTCTCTGTTGATCGGTGCATTTACCATATATCTCCCTTATTTTCGGGAAAATGTTTTATAAAGGAGTTTTAGTACTGCCCATTTGATATTTTTGGTGTTTGTTCCACAGGGCAGTCGTGTTAAATATCGATATTATACCAATAACAATACGCTTCGTAAGATATGTGTGTATATATAAACGTAAGGATTTAAACAAGTAAATGAAGGAAATTAAGCTTTTTACTTCGCAATATATTTAAGACTGAACGAAATTTTTATCACGTGATGTAAGCATTTCAAACCAAGAAAACTTGTAATCCTAAACGATTCGCTCCTTGATATTTTCTCTCAGCTCAAACTATTCTGTGGAGCGATTCGGTGTCTACACCCATCGCATAAATGCTTTAATATAGATATAAATATATTTTTACATCGTGAAATACCCCGTTTTGAGAGGCCATCTTGCGGACCAGAAAGGAAGAACCGCTTTATCATTGGCAAATGAAGAGAGCAAATCCGTTGTTCACTGAGAGCGCGTGGCGGCCATCTTGCCTCTGCCGCCAATCGATTCTTCCTTTCCCTTTTTGAAGCGATAGGCGGTTAAATGTTATTCATTTCCTATATTTTGGAAGAAGAAAAGACCAATCCATGTGTCCTCTTCAAACAAGAAAGTGTACATATGATATTCATGTATTTGACTTAATAATTATCGTTAAGAACAATAAATTATTCTGATTAAGAATATCCGTTTATTTCCAACTCATCTGGATTAAAAGGTAATCTATGTTGATAATAATAAAGAACAGCATTGTGATGATTGCCTTACGTAAGAGTATTTTCTTCCCAAAATTTCATGAACACCTTCTTTATTCCTAATCCTAAAACATACTTAATGTTAGAGAGCCTTTCCTCGGGCTCTCCAAAAGAATAATAGCACAACTGCGTTCCCTTCATCTGTGCTGTTATTGATTGCTTCATGTTTGTCTATCCTCAACCAAATTGCATATAAACAGCTTTGATTTACTGTAATATAATATTTCCGCAAATTCTTCCCAACTTTATATGTACAATGTACTTCATTTTCAAACACGCTCTTAAATTTCTGCATTCGTTCTCCTCTTGAAAATAATTATTCATTCAACGTATTTTTTTAATTACTTACACACCTTTAGCAACGGGGAATAGCTTTTCTTCCGAATACTGTCAAACCTTTCATTGCGAGCACAATTCGTTCCGGAATCGTAATCCGAAGCACTCGTATTTCAAAGCGATTTCCCAATAAGAAATAATGGAAACTCAGATGATTTGTTCCAAAATCTAAAAATATTCATAAACCCGAAAATTAATGATTAACACAAATTACCATTTTATTATTTAATTTTATATTAATCGAATTTATTAATTATTGTTTAGAAGAACTTTCACTGTTTCTGATGGAATCGCTGCTATCTGATAGCTCATCGGAGTTTTTTTTGTACGGCGTGTCACAGGGTCCAGTGTCACTTGTTTTTGTCCCCTTTAAAGAATTTCGCGGAAATGTGACATTGCGCTGCCGTTAAACAGATTCATCTCTCGCGATTTCTTGCTTGAAGATTCCTCATCAATTTCAATTCACCTTCTTCGAAGTTTCAGAATGATACAAGAGCATGGGCCTGACTTTTAAATCACCGCTTGCATTAGCACAAAACAAGAGTGAGACGGTCTTTCATGGGCTGAGCATTACATTCTCGTTTGCTTTAATGTAGGTACTCTTAGGTACCTATTTCCACTAAAAGTCCCGTCTCATCGCAATTAAGATCTTGTCGCAGCAGGTAAAACAAGCAACCTGAGGAACTACAAAGTTTCTCAGTTTGGTTTACGCTCCACAGACAAAACAGGGTGTATGTACTCCATTTATTGCAAGACCTCACTCGTATATGAAGTTGAAAGTAGGCAATCAAAAATGTTTGCTCGTCTTGCAGAACACTCGCAAACCAAGTTACACGCAAACCGAGGTTTGATTCTACACTCATACCTGTCTATTTTGCCACGTTTTATACTCTCTTGGCATTTTTAGGCACTAAGTGAGTTAGCATTTTAAGAAAAAATGGAGTTTCTCTCCTGAGTAACTGTATTATCGCTCTGATAACCAAGGGTGGACAAAAACCTATGGCGTGTTATGAAATATTTATTATATAATGTGCCATGTCATGTCTTCAAAAATTCCAATAGATGCGCACCTTTCCTCCTTCAAATTACTTCCTCGTCTAAAATACATAATATTATTAATGTATGCTCAATTTAATGAACACAATCACTATGTAATCAATCATAATCTAATGTGGAATTTCAAGAAAAGTCAGAGTGCCTCTGATGACATGGTTCGGAGAATTTCTTATTGGCACCAAATGAATAAAATTGGCATAAAATGGAGCGGCCGTATTCACGAAGCCCTTAAACTCTGTTTAAGTACCTAAAATGGCCGCTAAGCAGGGTTAGCTAGCTAGTCCGTATTCACGAAGGCGTATTAAGGGTCCAACGAATTAACTTAACCTGACTTAGCTAAACCTGCTATTCGTTGACTTAAAATAGAGCTTAAGAACGCGCGGCCGACATTTTGAAAGAAGTTCTCATTCTGTGCTACGAATTGTTAACAAGTTGAAGAGTTAATATGTAGTTCGTTGAAGTTTTCATCGATTATTTCGCCGCTGTCGAGATTTCCAATCTTTGGGTAAGTTTTTTATATTATATTACTAAGTTATTTATACTATTAGTTTTATGTTAAAGTCGTTCAAAACGTAGTTGAATTTCTTGCAATAGAACAGTGTGATAAATTAAGTCATACCGGTCGTATTGAATTCAGAAACATCTCTAAGTTATATAATGATACGATTGCTTGTTTTATGAAATCATACGTTGTTTTTAAAGACTTCGGAGGCATTGATTGCAGGTAACTTCGATTCTTTCGTCTCTGTCGAAGATTACCTTTCTTTGGAAAAGTTATTTGTACTTTGTTAGTGCTATTGTATGAATATTATATTCTATATGAGTATTATATTCTCTATATTATATGATATTACATTCTAGCTGATATCATTGTCTTCCAGGTGTGGATATGATGTGGGTGTTAAAGAGGATGGAAAACAGGAAGACACCAAATTGAGGGGCTAGTAGGGCATGGCCACAGTGAGAAGGCTTTCAGGAGATGGTAATCGTTTCTGGAAGGGCATACTTCTGATATTGACAAATTTACTGAACTTGTCTTCTACCATTACGATCATTTTCATTATGTTTATCACATTTTTCATTTGTTAATTTAATTTGTTACATCATAATGTAACAGCTTCTGTGAAGAACATCTATGTGTTAACATCAATACATGTACCAGTTTATCTATACATGGAACATGAAGCAAAATTACAACGTAGCTGGTACATACAGGCAGATATTGCAGACAATAGATCACAAATTAGAACTAGAAATTTAAAAATATGTTTAGTGTATGGAATTATGTATTTTGAGAGGAGCCTACCTGCGAATCAGGTATGTGAAAAGCAAAGATATGTGAAAGACTTTGCTGTACTTGAAACGTGAATTAATTGCTGATAGTACATACAAGAATTTATTATCATTTCAGTTGTGACTTGGTTGAAGACGTGGAAGCAGAAGAGGATGGAGAGTGAGATAATAATGTTGGAGTTGAGGGGCTGACTGGATATGGCTTTGGTCAGACGAAACTTGTACTTTGAAGATAAATGAAGTATTGAATGTAAACAGTTAAAGGGTTTTTAATAAATTAATAATATTTTGTTACATCGTACGTTCTTCGAAATTCTTTGAATTCCTTCCCAGGCATCCCTTTTCAGGCACATTAATCTACATTTATCGGCGTATTCTCCAGCGTATTTAAGAGTTGTCAGGGTAATGTAAAGAACCTCGTCAGTCCTATTTTAGCACCTTGCCTTTTCCATTTTCTTAACTATAAATATATCCTAATACAAAACTCCTGAAATCATGCCATGCAGGTAATAAGGTGCACTAAAGATCACACCGATGTCGTCCGAATATTTTTCAGTAAAAGACGCCAAGAGGACACTAATCATTAATGACAGAATAACACAGCGAAGAAATTCAATGAAATAACCCTTAAATGATGAATAAGAAAACAAAATGTAAGTAATATCTTACAAAACAAATCCATAATTTGTCTAAAGTAATGCCGACTAGCAACCATTATACACAATATACCTAAGCATTATGAACTAAAGAAATATTATTATAACAAATATTATTCTAAATAAAGGTATTTAAAATTGTTCTCGCTATGAATAGAAAAGGCTCAGGAAATGTTAGAAAACGGTTAAGCGAATAATTAGCAGAAGACCAAATATTCAACTTTATCTTACGGATCCCGAACTTTCAACTGTTTTTCCTATGATGTCACATCTCAAAACTGCAAAACCCGTTCCAAGATAAGTCACCTTAATACGGGTTCCTGGATACGGACTAGCTCTCGGACCCTTGAGGCAGGCTTTACCTAAGCCGGGTTTTGTGCCTCTTTCCTGTGTAAGGCCGGAGGTTTCCAATGTAAGCAGAAAAGCGGAAGATCTGTTCACGTCTCTTTTACGAGTGTCACTAAGCGAGGGTGGCACTTTACCGGGGAGTCACAAGGGGGCATTGTGAATACTTACTAGAAAAATAACAATCAGAGATACATAAAATACACTGGGAAAACTTACCGTAAACTATCTGCTTAGTGTAGATTCTGATGCTTTTCTAGAAATTGTCAGCGATTTCCTGGACAGAACTCATTTTTCAAAGTGTATTGGAAAAAATTAGTTAATTTAACTAAAAAGACGGTGAAATAAGTGTAAGGAAAAAATAAAACAGGGCTGTTAAAGAATTAGAGGTTTAAAAACACTCCAAAAGCATATGTGCGCTATGCTATATACTGTTTACGTCTTTCCCTCTGAGACCGAAACAGAAAAGGAAACAGGTTAACCGGCCTGACGGCTTCTGGAGTATTTTTTTAACTTTAAGGAAGAATAACTGTTTATTCGGCGTAAAGTAAATAACTTGAGTTGAGTTTAAATAAGTTGACGGTCAAAAGTTCACTTCTGAATGTATAAGTCCAATAGAAAAACGAAGAATTAGAACTTATAGTATAAAAAGTACGTAGCAATTGACAAAGTGATATCCTCAAAAAGTATAATACAAATATAAATCAACATGTAACCATAGCGTTGAACACTTGACGAAATTTAATTTATACACTTAAAATAACTCCCTTGGTTTCCAAAATTTTCCTACTTTGGAATTTCCCTCTGCCCGCACACTCATGAATATCTTATTTTCTCGCCTCTTTCGTAGTGAAAAGGAAAAAAACAACAGCCCTTATAATATGCCAAATCGAGCTGGTAGATTTAGATTTGTACTCGCAAGCTGCCAGTGGCGTATGGCAGGGGATGTATGAAGACCTTGCCTATCACTCGGGTGGAATTAGCTCCAGGTAAGGAGCTCTAATTGACGACAGGACCTTCTCGAAAGATTCATCGTTTCAGAACTTTTACACAAAATTGAAAACATAGCAGTTCCAGTAAACAACGAGCGCAATCTTCCAGTGCAATGGGAAAAGCGTTACAAGGAATTAATCATTAAAACAGTTGCTTTCGTCGTTCTTTCCGCATCAGAGAAGAAAAGCTGCTCCGCTTATCTACAAAACTGACGATGGAGTGATAGATATTGGTCATTCCAAAAATCCAAAGGAAGTCTTTCGTGCCAATCTATTTGATCAATTTTATCTGTTTTCCCATAAAAGATACCATTTCTTCGAGTGAAACTGAGATATAACCACGAATCCGCACACAGTCTTCCCGCAGTCGATGAAACAGAGGGGTTGTGGAATGATAACATGGAAAATCGCACGTCTGGATATTAAAACAAGCGAAACGTGACTCCAAAACCGGCTACTTTCTGAAAATAATGCGCTAGATGAGTGCCGTGGAGCGACCATTATTTATTGGCCTGATTAGTCTCGGGCTTATAAAAAATTAAACATTTTAGGATAAAAAAGATAACTACAGAAAGAAAAAAAGAGTTCAATTGCCGGATTCGAACCAACTACCACCAACTACAAAGACTGAACTACCAAAGGGAACCAGGCGAAATACCTAACCAACTCCACCACTTGAACTAATGATGAATTAGTCGCTCACAATCTGCTTTAAAATCCCCCATGATGATTTTATAATGGTGGTCGTCCTTATCATGTTCAACCCTAAGAGTCTGGTAGAAATTTTCAATTTCCTCTTCGCTGCTTGCTGCTGTTGGAGCTTAAACTTGGATAATCTGAACAGAGTAATGCTTATTTATCTTGAGAATGAGCTTAGATATTCTGTCAGATACACTTTCTATTTTCTCCACATTATTTTTACATTTCTTGTTAATCAAGAATCCAACTACTCCAAGTCTTCCAACATTTGTTCCCCTATAACAGAATATATGCTCTTCCTTGAGCTTAACCAATTCTTCTGATTTTCTTCTTACTTCACTGAGTCCTATGACATCCCATTTTATCTTCTCTGCTTCATTGAGTAGTTCCAGGAGTCGACCTTCACTCTTCAAACTGAGGCAGTTGTAGATAGCAAAGTGTATCATGTTATTTCTTTTCTTCATGATGGACCTCTATAATGCTACCACCTCCTGGACATCCAAATGGGTGGTGCATTTTTACGTCTGGATAAATTTCCATTACAGAAGCTAATCATGATAAATTGTATTTGCGCCTGGAGGGTAAAGGACGGTGATTCACCAGGCTGTCACACTGCCAGTGGTTGAATGGGAAAGAAACAAATCTTGGCCGTTCAGAAAGAAGATGGCATAACAACATCCAATAGAAAAGCAATACTGAGGACAGTAGCAGAATACTTCACCAAATTATACAAGAAGACAGAAAATGTTGAAGAGGAAAACCTAGAAGAAACGAAAACCCCCCCTATATTCTCCCAGAAGAAGTAACAGAGGTCATCAAGAACATGAAGAATGGAAAGGCAGGAGGAGCAGATGGAGTTTTAGCGGAATATCTGAAACTTGGTGTTACAGAGATTTCTCCCCTTTTAGCGCAGTTATTCACTAATTGCCTTAGACGAGGGAGAAAAAAAGAACTGGAATCATGCAAAGATTGTCCTTTTGCACTTGAAAGGAAGCAAGGAAGATTTGAAGAACTACTGCCCCATCAGCCTCCTTCCTGTTATTTACAAAACATTCATGAGAGTAATAGCTGCACGTCTGAAGACGTCCCTGGCAGCTGCCCAGCACAGAGAACAAGCTGGATTATGCAAGGGATTCAGCACTATTGACCACATCCACACGCTGCAAGAAATTATCAGCAGAATGAACAAATATGAGATTCCACTAGTACTCTGCTTCATAGACTATGCCCAGGCTATTAACTCGGTATGTACCTCCTCCACACTGGAAGCACTAGGGAACAAGGAATAAATGCCAAGTACATCCAACTCTTACGCAGCATTTATAAGGACTCCATAGCATCTGTAATGCTGCACCAAGAAACGGTGGAATTCCGGATTGAGAAGGGAGCGAGACAAGGCGACTGCCTTTCACCAATTCTTTTTACAGCCATTCTGGAAGAAGTTTTTAAAACCTTAGACTGGGAGGAAAAAGGTCTACAAATCAATGGAGAGTACATCAGTCATCTGTGTTTCGCAGATGATATAGTACTCTTTGCAACCAACGGTGAAGATCTAGCATCAAGACTTCAAGAACTGAACTCTGAAATAGTACTAAAGAACTCTGAGTGTAATCTACGCTTCTTTTCGGCAGAAACGGGTATTGATGAAGCATTGGTCCTGCAATATTCATTTCTGGAGCATGCAGCAAATTGCTCCCCCACCATTCTCCCTCGCATTAGCAGACATTACGCAATTGAAACGAGAAAGTTATTGATATTACACTATTTACAATACATACTATTTTAATTACGCACATAATATTGTAGAAAGGAGAAGTAAACAAAGGTGATTCATCGTTACTCATTTTCTGCTACGAAAATTTTGCGCAGTTTTAAACAGATGAAATAAAATTTTTAACTATTTCTTAGAATGGATAAATACCATTTGATTAAAGCATACGCAAATGGATTTGTATCCGTTATAAAGCGCTACAAAATATGAAGAGCAGATAAACACTTCCCTAAATTGCAAGAAATGAAGAATTGTCGTAACCCCGTCAAAACGCTATCCCTTAGATAATGCGGTTTTTAGTCGGTTTTCTGAAGAATGTGTTGTTTTACTCTATTTCAAGACCATGAATACTACTATTAGAATTAATACAGGCTCTTTCCTACCAGTATGTACTCGATTATGAGAACCTGTGGAATTCAGAGTAGTGAGACCTGGAAGGAGTCCTAGATAACTCTGTGTGATTCAATTCCTTATAAAGGACGGGAAAAAGAATACACACCTTAACCACAATACTTTATTCGATGACCATGGTTTCAGCCCTCTGGTCATCATCTGATGGGGGTGACCTAAAGGGTCGAAACCATGGTCGCATAATAAAATATCTTGGTTAAGGTGTGTTTCCTGTCCTTTATAAGGAATTGAGTCACATAGATTTCTCTTTTTCAGGACTCTATTTTATGCACGAACCTTGACTCATAGAAATACTTTCAATTTTAAGACAACTTATGCAGCAGAGGCTTATCATAGAATTGTGCTTCACCTTCACCTGAAAAATATTTCATGTACTGCTCAACAGTACGCTAATCTTCCAATTAACTTATTTCCTGCCAGTTGAGTTTGTGGAAAAGAATTTGATCATTAAAATCATAAATCTCATTACTTAGATCACAGATGACAAGCCTTTTATCAGAAGATAGATGAAGAAATAAAAGAGTTGCAACGATCTGGGGCCAAATTATAGAACGAGACTTAAGGACTAGGGAAAGGTGAATAACATAGCATGGAAGAGCTGAAACCAAGGGATAACAGGTGTGAAAAATAGCTACATGACTGGGATTTGAACTAAGCTTTCTGGAAAAAGAGAGACCTAGGTCTCCCTTTTTCCATAAAGGTATTCTAATTACTGAACTACCATGCCACATCTCTTCCACACTGTTATGGGAATGCTTTTCTGTGCAAAGTGAGTAGGCTCCACATTGATGGCACCAGATATAACAGTGTGGAAGAGACATGGCATAGTGGTTCAGTGATTAGAATACCTTTCTGGAAAAAGGGAGACCTTGATTCAAATCCCAGCCATTTCGCTATTTTCACACCTTTTATACCATGAGGTACTTATTTCAGCCCATTTCTTTGACACACATACAGACAGAAAAGATGAGATAAAAGATTGATTGGCCCAAGTATTCATTATTACTGCTTTATGTTAATATGTGCATTCCCAAAAACATAAGTTGTCCAAATCCATATTCATAAACTGAGTCCCTAAAAGCTTCATTATCCAAAAAATTTGTTAGCAGAGTCACTCCTAAAGCATCACTGTAAAAAAGTAGCTATTAAACAACATTAAAGGTTGTGGACGTATAAGTTTATAGTTTTGGGTTCTATAAGAATGAACAGCTGCCAAACCTGGGTTATCATGATTTATTGCTTAGAACATACACAAAACGGAAAATGTACAAATCATTGTTCAGGGAGAAGAATCCCCATGATTAGGACTACCCTTTAATTAAGTGTTTCAAAAGAATCTATTCAGACTCCCTTTTTGTAAACATTGCACCATCTATAATGAGTGCACTGGGTGAAATTTTAGAAGAAGAAAGTGCAGTTTCACTGGCCTTATCTGGAGAGGAGACAGGAGTGTTCACAGGAGGCATTAACTTTGGTGAAGATAACAGCATCTGCGATGTTCTCCTTGGCTGCATTTTACACATTTCAAGAAATTTCATCAGTCCTTTCTCTTCCAGAAAGTTTTCAACTTGAGAAACTATTCCAGGATTGTGATCTTGAAGTTGAGCAAGTAGAATCATTCCATTCTTGTTGGCTATGACTAACTGTTGCACGAAGTAATCTCTCTGAGAGAAGAAAATCACTTCTGTTAGTCTTTATTTAAGTCTTGAGTATAAAAAATTATTTGGAGAACAGTAATGAGATGACATGTATCATTATCTAAACAGGGCATATGCATATTAATGTTTTAAACCTTAATGATAATAAATAATGGAAATTCAAGAAAAAGCATTGGTTACATCCTGCTCCAAACCCACTCAATGGAGAGAGAATCTGAAGAGTGAAGTCCCAAGCCATGAAAAGTCACTGAAAGGTATTTTGTAAGAGTGATTGCAAGATCAAAACTGTGGATGAGGAAACAAAATAACAAAGAGAATGCTCTATTGTGCAAACTGCATGACATCATTGCTATAACTATACTAAGCAAACTTTTTAAAGTTTCAATTCTGCTATTCTACCAATATTCACAAATATACTGATATGATATGATTAAATGCAACACCAGGTTGAAGAATTTATAACAATTATACTTAGTGTAAGATATCACCATTAATGCAATTTTTTTGTAGAAAGGGCAGAGTCTCAGGTATTAAACTTCAGAGTGATAATTCTTTTCTTTTTTTCTGTGGATGGAAATCTTTTAAAGAAAGGCATGATTACCTTATTCCAATACTAATGAGACTAATGCCAATATATGAGGTGCTCTCCAAGGATTTACAAATCAAGAGAGAGATTTTGTGTATCAAATGCTTTGGGAAAAAAGTCACAAGAACATAATAAAGGACAGAATGTTGCATAGGTTGTTTTAAGGATTTCTATTCCTGTTACTAAGTAAAAGGATTCAAAAGAATTAATAATTTGATATGTAATTCACTGTTTGTAATCACTAAAATAGCAATGGTTTATATTTTTCTATTATCACGGAATATCCTATGCGATGATGACTTCTTTTTATTACCCTTTTACACATATCTGCTAATAATTCTTACAAACCAACAGCCATATCAACAACTATCCATTAAGTCCTAGCAATTTTTTTTCTATTTCTGCCCCCCACCAGAGCATTCAGTCTTCTAGCAGCAAACTGTGCACATGAATATGAAACTGTATTCAAGAGGCATTCCGAAAACAAATGGTAAATGAAAATTGAAATATTTATCTTAATTTCTTTAGCAACAAGTTCCTCGTAACAGGAAAAAAAAATTAATTTTTTACACATACCGTATTAGCAGGTGTTGAGGGCAAGGTTTTTTACCTGAAATAATTCTCCTGAAATTGCAGTGCCTCTTTGACACCGAAGGTTACTGGTAATTCTAATGGTAGTACTACACATTTACCAGAAAATTACCTGTTATTAAGGTTATAAACTCCATAAAAAACACTCTCATTGATGCAAATACACCTTATAGGTATTGATTGTATTTTTTGCCGTCACCATTGTAGTGATTGTAGTACACAACAAAAGAAAGGTATTGAACCATTCAACAAATGAGCTTAAAGTCTTTCAGATTTTTAACACTACCCTTATGATGGCAACAGAAAGAAAAAAATGCTCCTACACCATAGGCTACAATCTAATAGCAATTGAATATGCTAAACAGCATGGTAACAGGGCCACAGAAAGGCATTTTGGACCACCTCTAACAGAAAAAATGATGTCTTATTGGAAGAAACAAGAGACCCTTTTGAAGCCTGTCCCTATAAGTAAACGTAACCTGCATTGGTCTACACCAAATTGGGCAGAGCTGGAGGAAAAAATCAAGGAATAGATAGTTATGGAGATGAAATTGGGTGTGGGTGCAGTGTCAAAAAAAACTATAATTAATGAATTAACATTGAGGGCAGAAGCACAAGGTTTGGGTGATTTTCAAGGCACGACAAGCTGGTGCTACAGATTTATGAAGAGGCATGGACTGGTAATGAGGGTGAAAACAGGAATAGCTCAGAAAATGCCTGAAAACTATGATAACCAAATTTCAAATTCCACAGGTTCATAATTGATTAAAGAAAAGAGAATGACTACGGACTTGGCCAGATTGGTTCCATTAATGCTTGATGTGATATCAAATAGCACAGTTGTTACTAAAGAGTCCAAAACCATAACTATAAAGACATCTGGGCATGAGAAAACTCATTACACTGCAGTACTATCATGTTGTGCATATGGAACAAAACTACCACTGCTACTGATCTTCAAAAGGAAAACTTATCTAAAGACAAAATTCCTCGAGGAATTTTTCCTCATATCCACCTAAAGGGTTGGATGGATGAAAAGGGAATTAAGATATTTTTGGAGAAGGACTGGTCGAGGCATCCCAGTGATCTCCTTAATAAAACATCCCTTGGAATAATGGACTTGAAAAAACTCTGACGGGACTGGGAATCAAAATTATTTCCCTCTTCCTTGATCACAGTATTGCACCATTGTGACAATCACAATATTATAAATTTCTTCTATTCAATGTTTGAATTATTTATATGAAACTTTCTGTGAATAATTAATTTATAAAATTATAGATTACATACACATTCAAATGCATTAACAATAAGCTAAATAATAAGCTGAAGTTATACATTTTCATAGTTTTGCCACTGATTTTTTGATAACATATTATACAACATGTTTTAAAGGTGAATATGTGTTTTCATTGGTGAGTTACTATCCTTTTGAGAGCAATTGTTTTCCACATTATTGTCACTTTGGCTATTGAGTAGAAGCAGAATTCTTATTTGGTGGAGTTTTTTTTATTTACATAATGGCCTAAATGAAAGTTTCCTTGGTATTGAGAAAAAGGAAATACCCACTCTGCAAAGTAGGTATTTCATTTCGTCCATTGCCCAAATTCGGCAATTGCAAATAACATATATCATATATTCCTCAGATGGCTTGGGTGATATTGGTAAAATTTGGAATAAAATTCTTATTCCATGAATCACATATGAAGACAATCTCTAGCAATTATAATTCTGAAATATGCATTCATTTAACATAAAGAATATCATCTCCTTACCATTTATTCTAAATGGGCCACATGAATCTACATTTATCCTATAAAATATAAAAATATGAGCCAAAAAATTCTCTTTTATAAGCAATGCTCTGTTTTTCAGAGAATCAGAATTTTTTAAACTTTGAGAATTGTTAAATTCTGTCAGTTCACGCAACAGGAGCTTCTTTTTATTCAACAATTTGTCCCTGTGTAAAAAGGAATCTCGGGATTCCAACCATGTTAATTCTGGAGACATGTTAGTTGCCAACATTTTGATGACTAACTCAGTCATCATCCTCAGAGCAACCCTGAGGATGATGACTGAGTTAGTCATCTAAATATTGGCGACTAACGAATCCCAAGATTCCTTTTTACACAGTATCCACCAGGAAAGCCTAAGATGTTTAAATTGTCCCTGGTTTGACACTACACACTTAATATTTTTTCATAAAAATACAAGTTTGAATTTTTTCTTCAGCAAGCAGCAAATAGTAATTTGAGTTCTGAAATATAGCTGGAAACTAAGCATAACCAGGAAAATTGCAACCTTCTGAGAATCACTCAGAATGTGCATCACAATAGGCAAAAATGCAATCATCTTCAGAGGCAGAGGAAAACCAAGGAGATGAGGGTTTTTATGCTCAGATAGGTGGGTGAGGAAGTAGATATTTGTGCCATTACCTGCTTTTCATGGAGTGAGTTTAGAGGGAAATAGGCCATGGTTGCTATTTATAACTTTCTCTTTGTTTGGTCATGCTTTTATAACCTTCTAGATTTTTATTTGGGAGAGATGCCCCAGTTGTGATATTCACAGCATTAATTGCTAGATTGAAATGCAATTTCCTGTCACATCAGTCATCTTAATGAGTGCATATGGTAAAAGTTTTAGACATTTATCTCAAGAATTATTGATTTTATAATTGAAAATAGGTAAGATTGGTCTCTTTTTACCCTGCAATGTAATGCAGAGCATTAAAAAATATCTCAGCACATCAATTCAAGTATATTCCTGTGTGGTATTTAGGTCAAAATTGAATGTTTAGGGATTGCAGAAGCATCATCACATTTTGTTGGATTTATAGATAATCAACTGCGCGTTGGGGCATCTCTAGCAGAGTAAATTGGGAGATGCCCCACAAAGTTTTGAAAGTATTTTGAGTGAAGTGACTAAATATTAATATTAGTGGTTATTCTGCAATAAATTGTTATAAAATGTTGGCTAATGGCAATGAAATAATATGTACCAATTTTTAAAAAATTAAGAAAAAATCAAAGATTTACTTTCCACAGAATTTGGAAATGCAATTTCCTATCACATCAGTCATCCTTATGAGTGCATGTGGTAAAAGTACCAATTTTATTAATGCATTAATACCCTGTCTTAGTTTAAGAGGAAATCCTGCAAAATCAATACCTCAAAGGGCTTTCTTAAGAAATAAAATGGTTTTACATCTTAAAAGAAAGAAGATGAGGAAAATGCTTAAGAGAATGTAATCAAGGAGAACACTGTGGATACAAAAACGGTTACCAAGAGATTAAAAGTAAAGGATACAAAAATGAAAGAACTTGTAAGAGAAGCCAGCAGTACAGAAAATTATTATTAATTATTACTGTACATTTGTGAGATTGAGGAGAAATGGAAATATGCATTTACTTAGTAAGTAAATGAATTTTTCAAGAGACTATATATATATTTTAATTTAAACATAATTTATTTGTTCCATATATTTCGTTTAATTATGGTATTCTTTACTGGCCCTGGAGGGTTTCCCAACCCTATAGGGCATCTCTCCTGGACACTCCAGGAGAGATACCCTATATTAAACAAATGTCACCTTCTCAAACTGTTCAAGCTATAGTGATTTATATATTAAGTGAGGTACCTCTCCTGGACTTAACCTAAACGAAAATATGTTTCAATTTGTTGCTTGCTCCAAGTACAAAGGGCAATTTTGTGAAATTTTGTATTTTGTCTTGAGTTGTGATTATGGTTGTGAGCCATTAGGCTTAAAAAAAACAAAATAAAAGCTTGAATTTATTGCCCACCAAATTCCATACACAGGCATCAAAGATTGAAAAGGCAACCAAATTTGAAGCACACGAGTGGTCTTCCAGAGCTGTCAGTTCACCAAGGATTACAAATACGTACACATAAATACCAATCTAATGCTAATCAAAGATTTACAAGACCAAAATCAAGTGAGAGATGAAATCATACAGAGTGAATTCATGTAGTCCATGGCAAGTTGATTCAATAGAGAAACTGAGCTTCCCATGATAGACACACATTGAGCCATCAAGACTCTCTTAACCCCTCAACGACGAGCGACGTAGTCACTACGTTGGGCACGAACTTCACTTGCCGTCGAGCAACGTAGTGGCTACGTCCCGGCGGCCACCTTCCTATTTCTATTTTTTTATACATTATAATAGTTTTTGATCTTTTAAAGTTTGACTTAATTTTAAAGAGGAATAATTGTGCTTTTAGTATCAATAAGTATAATTTCTTTTTTCATTAAACATTCAATTTTTAGCATTTTTGTTACACGAAATTTACGAAATTTGTTTTCGCACTCTCCAAACGTTTACTGCTTCATATTCCTCATGAGAGATGATTGTGTGGGTTCCGTGTGTGCCCCTCTTCCCATAATGGAAGTGTTACTGAGCCAGAGCTTTTAGAAGAATGTATATACAACAACATAAGATCTTTCAACAGCTTGTTTCTCTTTTCCATATCTCCTTTTGACGACCAATCTTATCCCAGGCTTCAGTCGACACTTCATCATCGTAAATAATGAGGACCCTTATTAGACTTGGCTGTTCAAAATTAGGCCTACATTTCATTTCATCTGTGTACAATATATATCATTCTGAAGTTGCTTACGAGAGGGAAGCATGGCCATGACCAAATCTGTGTTCTTGGCATAGGGGAAGTGTTCATATCGAAGCTCAAAATGCTGTAGTCTGATAGAAACTCTTCTTGGGTGTGGTATTGCTTGCAAAAGCTTTTCTTTTCTATGATCGCATTGAATTTTTGAGAACTGATTTTGAATATCCCTAATTCTTCATCATGGCATCGACAAGTAGAATATGGCTTTCTGTAATCGAGGCAGAACTCCTACTGGAATAAGATTTGGAGGAGAGTACTGAAAATGATAGTGACAAAGTGATTGAAGATCGTTCAGAAATAGAAATGATAAAGGAAGATAGCGATGATTCGCAGCAGGAATCTGAGAAAAGATTTATTGGAAGGACATACAACATTATTTGGGAGAAAGAGAAAAGTTCATCGGTGGCAGGGGACCTCAAGGGAAAGCTTTATTGGTGACTGGTACTTTAGATGCCTTTGAACTTTTCTTCGATGAGGAATTAGTAAGTATGATTGTCAAAAAAACTAATCGTTATCCTGAACAGCATATGACAAGTAGGCCATTCCTTTTCCAAAATAACGGTAATG
>KZ308588.1:484108-495657 GCA_000376725.2 Ladona fulva
CTATTTACTAAAATACTTGTAATTTTCATTACCAGTGTGCTTTTTGTAAATTAAATTAGCTGGCTGAAAAATGATGAAATAATTCTTGTTGAATCAATTAACTCACCTCATACAGAATAGAAAAATTTGCTCTCAAATAATTGGTCGACAGTAGAAGGTTCATTCTTCAAAGGAAAGAATTTTCTATTCAACCAGATTTCTAAAATTGAACTTCAGGCTTAACCCACTCAATGCTACAGTAATTCAGCAAATGTTTCCCGGACGCGAAACTTATTTTTTTACTTCCTAGGATACTTTCCTATTATTTAATCATTTTAAAATTATTTATCACAAATTTCAGTGTAAATAATAAATAAACAATAAATTTTTTTGAGCTTATAGATGATGACAAGGCATCCGCGCCTCCGCCTAGTACAGGATGCCTTGAATTCAAGGCATCCGCGCAGAGTGGGTTAATATTCCTCTCTCACTGAATTGCTACTTATAAACAACTAAATAAGAAATATAAAAGATAAATATAAAAGTAAATTTGTCCAAGTTCTTAAGAAAATTGGCCTAAATTATTTATATATTTACCGTTAATAATATAATAAAAATTTTCTTTGAATAAAAGGGTTATATAATATGTGGGTGAGAACAAATTGGGTGGGTGGGTGGGTTAGAAGATGGAAAAGGTAACAGACTAAATGCAAATTTAAGTATTTCCATAATTTAACAGCCATACCTCATCAAAAGTGGGTTCTGCTCCAGAAATTGTTCCCATCATGCTCCGTACCTCGCCATGCAAACGTCTCACTTGATTGTAAGCACGGTTTTTCTTCAATATTTGCTCCTCTATTTCACTGGCAAGACTATTTAATAAAACAGTTTCCTCCTTCAAAGCATTAGTAATTTCCACTATCTGCTCATCTACCTCCTTTATTTCTCGAATTAATGACTACAAATAGAAGAAAGAACAATTAAAAACTCAACTGAAAATTCTCAAAAAAGTACTAACATTAAAAAGTGAAACCTTAAAACCATATCACCCAACTGAGCAAACCACAAATTTTAGCAAAGATATTCATGTAAAAATATATGAAAACTATTTAAAAACCATGAAGATGATGTGCATATGAAACCTTGTCACATTCTTGATTATTTTGATGCAATGAAAAACCTATTTTAATAAAAAGATATCTACTTCACTCATAAGTGATTGCAAATTATTAATAAGCAGCAATTCAACCTAAGCATAGCTCATGGTTTGGCAATCCCAATTCACCCTTTTGCAAATCAAATTCGAACTTTAACAAAACAAATTCACCCCTTAGGAAATCAAATTTATCAACAGCAATTTCCTCACCATTATGGAAGTAGAATAGATGCAGTATGGTAGTTCAGTGGTTAGAATACCTGCCCAGAAAGTGGGTGACCTGTTTTTATGTCCCAGTCATGTCGCTATTTTTCACACTTGTTATTAATATTCTATGGGAATTATTTTTAAGTCAGCTGGATTCATACCCAGGATACTTTCTTTAAAATAACAACATCCAAGATCAACTTATGAATCCTATAATTTGATACATCTGTTTTATGGGGAAGTTCAGTGAATCATTTTTTAATTTGTTCCTCAAAGCATTCTTTAAGGAGTTATTTCTATTTTTGGATAGTACAGAAAAATCACGCTCCCTCTTTATACTTGGTTTTTGTCCAGGACACAAACAAAAAACATGGTAAAAATACAGCTTAAGACACTGCCAACCCCTTATGAGGTGGATTTTTTGGTTCGGTGGCAGTTGGTTGAAGGACAGCCAATCGATGGAACTACCCTTCGCTAGACTTTTCATTGCCGAGTCATTTGGTCGAAAGACTATTTGTCACTCAGAATACTTGTCGCAAGACTTTCTGTCATTGTGACAACTCGTTGAAAGACTATTCGTATCTAAGAGAACTAGTTGAAAGATAATTTGTCGAAGAGACTACTTGTCGAAAGACTATTTGTTGCCGAGTAAAGTCATTGAGGGAAGGGAATGTTTTTATTTATGATAAACTTATTGGTGCATTATTATTATTATTATGCAATAAATTATATATTAATTATTACCACTCATAATAGTAAGATCAGTAAATTTTACAAATTCTTTTATGAAACACGTACAGTGAATTAGTCTGAGTACTAATTATTAAGTAAATGTTAATTACAACAAAATTAGAACAAGCATTTATCAAGTCTTCTGGAAAATTCTTCCAATCTGTATTGTTAAACAATTAACTTTAAAACAAAGATTCTTTTAAAGATAGTCAATATTTAATACATCATCAAATATTCAAGTAATTGGATTTATATCAATTCTCAAATCTCAAATACCATTGAGAAATGGATATGGAAAAGGATAAACCTTTAACATTCTTGCCTATTGTTATAGATGTTGGAAAGCGCTTGCATTTGAAAGTACTGAGAAAGACAGAATACAGTAAGCAAAATGCATTCCCCAGCCCCAAAATTTCTTAGAAACATTTTTTATTTAAGAATTAACCATTCTTGCAAGGTTGTTTTGAAAGGAAATGAGTTATTGCATTGTTCTTAGAGCTCCTGCAGAGAGGAAGGTCCAAGATTCAGGAAGGTTAACTTTTGGTGATGAAATCTTTCCAGTATGTAGCAAGCGAAAAGTTAACTGAATATATGAATACCTGAGAACAGTTTCCTATCAATCCTTTCTAAGAGGGCTCCATACAAATATTTAAAATCCCCTCTATTTCCAATAGAAGAAATTTGAACCAAGCTACCATCAAACCCAACCTTATTTTGAGATATGTCTACCATACATACATTAGAAGACTACCTCTGTGAGAGATTCAGCAGTTTTCATCTCTCTTTCATATGCAGATGTTCCCTAAGTTAATGTTGACAAATCCGAAAAATGTAATCTTATGGAAGAAGTTACTTTTTTTGGGCCTTCTATGACTGAACTAATGTTGTAAAGGATTGATATCCTTTTTCCCTGGGGTCTGATGGTTGGGGCTTATACACTAAAAAATCAATGGGTCAGTGGCACTTTTTGTTTAGCCTCTGAATTTGTAATCTATGTATACATCAGTGGCATAGCCAGGGGGGGAGGTCTGTGGGGTTTGGACTCCCCTTTAGGTCCTCATTAATGGCTGACTTAGATATATTTCTACTTCCTCATAAAGTGGTCCCTGCAATTTGTATACTGCAGCTGGAATTCTAAAATTATAGAGAATTGCTTTATTTTTTAAAAGACTATCTTTGTCCTGTCATTGATTTTGCCATTGCAAATTTGTAGTATAAGTAAAAATATCTCTGTTTCCATTTTTACTACATTTTGGGTGTAAGTCGTCCTGCCCCTAGATTGCAGGCAATTTTGCATTTACTCCATCTCCGGGTCTTACCCATACACAAATCCTGCTTATGCCCCTGATATCTATCATAGATAGATGCTTCTCCAGATATATTTATTTTAAAAAAACTAACATTTACTTACGGAATTGGTATTCTGTTGCTCCAATAACTCTAAATTCTTTTTCCTCCTTACATCCAGCTCTGAGTGCAACTTTTTTTCCAATACATCTTTCTCGACTCTCTCTGGTGCTAAAAGAAAAGAAAAACAAAATCCTCTAAGCATTTCATGCTACTGAAAAAATCTATAATTAACCATTTCGCCTATACTTTAATCCTCACTAAGAGGTGAAATTTACCAGTCTTTATTTACTGTCTTGCCAAACTGTAGCGGTAACATTTCCATGTTGCAAACTTTTACTTTCCCTACATTTGAACTTCAAATATTTAGGATTTTTAAATTCAGCTGGCCATTCCTTACGATTTGTTCAAGCGGTACCACATGCATAAGTTTTTTTTATCATATAACAATTGCATCAGTCCTGCACTCGAAAAAAAATTATTGAAATAAACATGATGATTCTTGCCAAGATGTTTATCTAACAAAGTCATGACTACCTGACTGCTCAGAAGCATTTCTTTGTTCTTTGTTTCCCATGTAAACATTTCCACGTAATACATATCCTTGTGGACAAGCTAATACCCAAATTTTTAACCCCCATTTAGTTTGCTTGCTTTTTACATATTGCTTCATATAATGCTGATCTTTAAATGCTACATTGATTCATCAATACTAAATTTGCGACTTGGTTTGTATTTTTGAAAAAATTTATCCAGTATATCTAAAGCTGGCCTTACTATTTGAAGTCAGTCATAAGTTTCTTCTCCATACTTTTTTCACAAGTTACATCATTCAAATGAAAGAACTTTGTTATGTCTATGAACCTATTATAAGTCATGCAATAACGGATGATAGGACAATCAATGTCTTTACTGTACTAGTAATCTCTATTCCCAGGTAAAAATTCCCATATATACATTAACCAGTTTTGACGGTGCTCTGCATGTAAGTTTGTATTAATCACAATATTATGGAAAAAATCATCACTTAGCATTAACCTAAGATAAAAAATCACATCTGAGCCCAATGCAAATCTATGTATAAATGTATAAGACCACAATTGTCCTCAAGCTCGGGAGATGTTTCACATTTGAGCATATATTTCCACCTGCATCACCTGCAACATCACTTGAAGATTGTGCGACCTCTTTTTCCGAATTCTTTATCACTTGAAGAAGAATAACCCCACTGTATTAAATCTTCTTCTATATTAGATGAAGTATCACTCTCACAATCACTGTTATCCATGAAAACTTCCCTATCAATCTCGCCCTCCTTCAATTAAGTCATGGCTAAAACTGGGGTTCAACTCTAACGAGAATGAAGAGAGAAGCGTGAGATGCTAGCTAGAAACAATTTCTTCATCCTGTTATGTTTATAAAGAGCTAAGTGCCATCCTCAGTACCTTTCATTAAAAATTGATTTGAAGGATAATGCTTCGGTCTGCAAAGGGACGTCTTACTTTCTGGCCCAGAAACTTAATTGCATTGGCAGATTAGCATCTTGAATTTCATAATCATTAGCACAAAGAAAACCATAGTCCATCCGAGAGGCTCTTAAAATGATATTTACAACCTGACGCTCAAGAGTTAGGGAATTTTATCCCCTGTGAAAGCTTTGCCTCTTCATAGCAAACCCAAGTGACTTATCTCATAAGTAAACAAGCATTTCATCATCGACACATATCCATCTCATAAGAAGAAAGAAATGAGAGAAGAGATGGAAAGAAGTGAGAATAGCATAATATGGGAGGCCATGTGGTTTAAAACAGTCAGCAAAGGGATAAAGTTTGTGTAGGCGGTTCACGAGGGAGAGCTACATTGACTCACGGGCAGTTTTGGGCGAGTTATGAGGGAGACGGAATCTGTCCCTTTAAATGTTAGGAGGGAAAGGGTTAACTAAGCTGGACGTAGTATCATCACATATTTAAAAGTCTTGTAGGGTGATAAAAACTAAAAAGCACTAGTAGAGCACCATGGTATTTGCACTTGTCCCAAGATGTATGAAAAGACTTACGATGGAGCAAGCTGGTGATGCAAAAAAAAGTGATGGGACAAAAACACTGAATCATAGCTGAAATAGTGATAGTTTAAGTAACTTTTCTAAATTATACCTGCTTTACAAAAAATCCATTTTAGATGCTTTTTATATGGCAGCACTAATTTTTACAGTCCAATATTTAAAAAATTATTCTTTTATGTATGTTAGAAGAATGAAATTTTGTAATGTCTCTTCACAGTACTGTTCATTCAAGATTAAATTCACAACATAACATCCCTCTGTAATTTTAAGTTAATAAGTGTTACATAATGAATATGAAGTTTTTATAGATTTTCAAAACCATTCTTTTGAAAAAAGCACTTGATATAGAGAAATCATTTCCATTTAACAAGCTTGAGATCTCCATATAAGATAAGCAAGCATCGTTGACATTCTCATGATCCTCTGGATTAGCTTTTTTGCAGCAACTATATAATAATAACAAATGAGTCCCTTTCTTTCCTGCCATTGTTGAAGGAAAACTGTCTCACATTCATGTGAGGTTTCTACAAAACAGATGGCATGAGTTTTGAGAGTGAACATAAATGAAAGGCATAACTATGCCTTGTCCTAACAAACATGTAACTCTTCCTTCAATTTATGCATTAGAGATAGGAATTGGCAAAAAGGCCAATGAACTGCAGACCTAATTAAATTAAACTAAAAGTGGAAGTTATTAAATATCATAAAATAATTATTAACTGTCATAAATTATGGATTATTAATTTGAATAAGGGTTTAACCTCTCAGTTACCCAAAACTTATTTGTATGTTTGTCTAAGGCAACTGCGGGAAAATGTATTTGTATGTTGGACTTGCACTCTCTTCCCTCTTCTTGTCCAATTTTATGACCCCTCAAGGAGACCTCCAAATCCTCCCTTTTGTTCTGGAATGAGTAATTACAACAGAACCCCCTTTCTCTAGGGATATCCAAGTTTGGTAATGCATCCTTCCCTTAAATATTTCCTACAAGGAGAGACCACAAGAGTTGCTCAGCCGATTTGAACAAAATATTTTTTCATGGTAGAGGAGATGAAATTAAAGAAAAGTGAAACAGGGTTTGTCTAAATGGGCCTTAATTTTTTAGTACTAAGAAATTTTCAGCCATTTTTGCTCACAGCAGAATGGTTTGGCACAGTGGCTAGAATGCAGAGGGCTCTAGTCTGATTCATGACTTAATTTTTCAGTCTTATTCATTTCCACTGACATTCAGATTTTCAAGCAGGTATATGAAATAATTCACTGATGGACTAAAAAAACATTCTTTTGAAGAAAACAAACAGCAACTTTGTACTTGTCTCCACCTCTCCAAGCACAAAATTGCAATTTCATTAAATACATTAACGAAAAGAATGTTTTTCCATCCATCGGTGAATGATTTCATATACCTGAATAAAAATCTGAAAGCAATGGAAATAAATAAGAGTGAAAAAAAATTACCTATCAACTCAAACTCCAACCCTCTATGGGAGACTAATATCCTAACCACTACACCAACCCATTCTGCTATGAGCTTAACCGACTGAAAAATTTTAAGAGAAAATTAATTATTACTAAAAAGCTAAGGTCTATTTAGACTAACCCAATTTCAGTTTTGTTTAATTTCATTTCCTCTGACATGAAAAATATATTTTATAGGAAGAGCAACTCTCATGGTCTCTCCTTGTTAATATGAAATTAGCCATAATTCTTAAAAATCAAGAGCTCTCCAAACTATTTGATATTGAAATAATCAGAAAACTGTAAGTGAAAGGACTTTGGACTGTTTATTCAATAAAAGTTTCCTAGGATGTGTTCCACCTGGATTATAAGGAATAACTACCTGCTAGAAATATCTTGCACCTCCTTACTTTTCTCCTGCATACAGTTGTAGGAAAAATTGAGCCAATGCTAATGGTTTAAACTTATCCCATTTCAGATTTTGCAGAATTGTGCTAATAGAGATATGGATACATGTGAATAACTTCATGCTGCTTATAATGTGAATCAAAGAACAAATTTTTACAATTATTCAATTTTTACACTTCTTGAATGATCTTCTTGTAAATGCCTACATCATACACAGTGTTTATGATGTAGCCATTGGTTATTAGTTAGAAGAGGACATTTTAAGTCTAGCCTAAATATAGAATTTCATTATTATGATTATTATTATACACAGATCTGATAGAATAAAAGAAGGGATAAGAGTCTTGCTGGATATTTAGTCATTGGAAGGGAAAACTCATGCCACCCAGAAATTTAGAGGCTAACTTACACACTGAGATAAACAGTAATTAGAATGTTCAGTACTTTAGCAATAAAAATAATTTACCCCCTTCATCAAAAGCTATCAAATTATTCTTGTAAGCGTCGTTCGTGCCAGCAATAATCCTGAGTGCTGCTTCCATAGAACGGATCTCTTTCTCAGCTAAGTGGATCTCTTTCTCTAACCTGTCTCCTTCTTCCTGCAGCTCTTGTTTATCTTGTGCAATCTGCAAAAAGTCTAAAAGGTTCTTAAGCAGAATTATGAGCTCATCATGAAAACCTCTTCCAATCCAGTAAAACAATTGACAAATCATTAGTAACTAATTCAGCAAAATTTATCTGAATAACAAAAATTAACACAAATCATTATCATATCTATTAGAGTACTGAAAATGATAGTGACAAAGTGATTGAAGATCGTTCAGAAATAGAAATGATAAAGGAAGATAGCAATGATTCGCAGCAGGAATCTGAGAAAAGATTTATTGGAAGGACATACAACATTATTTGGGAGAAAGAGAAAAGTTCATCGGTGGNTATATTAAACAAATGTCACCTTCTCAAACTGTTCAAGCTATAGTGATTTATATATTAAGTGAGGTACCTCTCCTGGACTTAACCTAAACGAAAATATGTTTCAATTTGTTGCTTGCTCCAAGTACAAAGGGCAATTTTGTGAAATTTTGTATTTTGTCTTGAGTTGTGATTATGGTTGTGAGCCATTAGGCTTAAAAAAAACAAAATAAAAGCTTGAATTTATTGCCCACCAAATTCCATACACAGGCATCAAAGATTGAAAAGGCAACCAAATTTGAAGCACACGAGTGGTCTTCCAGAGCTGTCAGTTCACCAAGGATTACAAATACGTACACATAAATACCAATCTAATGCTAATCAAAGATTTACAAGACCAAAATCAAGTGAGAGATGAAATCATACAGAGTGAATTCATGTAGTCCATGGCAAGTTGATTCAATAGAGAAACTGAGCTTCCCATGATAGACACACATTGAGCCATCAAGACTCTCTTAACCCCTCAACGACGAGCGACGTAGTCACTACGTTGGGCACGAACTTCACTTGCCGTCGAGCAACGTAGTGGCTACGTCCCGGCGGCCACCTTCCTATTTCTATTTTTTTATACATTATAATAGTTTTTGATCTTTTAAAGTTTGACTTAATTTTAAAGAGGAATAATTGTGCTTTTAGTATCAATAAGTATAATTTCTTTTTTCATTAAACATTCAATTTTTAGCATTTTTGTTACACGAAATTTACGAAATTTGTTTTCGCACTCTCCAAACGTTTACTGCTTCATATTCCTCATGAGAGATGATTGTGTGGGTTCCGTGTGTGCCCCTCTTCCCATAATGGAAGTGTTACTGAGCCAGAGCTTTTAGAAGAATGTATATACAACAACATAAGATCTTTCAACAGCTTGTTTCTCTTTTCCATATCTCCTTTTGACGACCAATCTTATCCCAGGCTTCAGTCGACACTTCATCATCGTAAATAATGAGGACCCTTATTAGACTTGGCTGTTCAAAATTAGGCCTACATTTCATTTCATCTGTGTACAATATATATCATTCTGAAGTTGCTTACGAGAGGGAAGCATGGCCATGACCAAATCTGTGTTCTTGGCATAGGGGAAGTGTTCATATCGAAGCTCAAAATGCTGTAGTCTGATAGAAACTCTTCTTGGGTGTGGTATTGCTTGCAAAAGCTTTTCTTTTCTATGATCGCATTGAATTTTTGAGAACTGATTTTGAATATCCCTAATTCTTCATCATGGCATCGACAAGTAGAATATGGCTTTCTGTAATCGAGGCAGAACTCCTACTGGAATAAGATTTGGAGGAGAGTACTGAAAATGATAGTGACAAAGTGATTGAAGATCGTTCAGAAATAGAAATGATAAAGGAAGATAGCGATGATTCGCAGCAGGAATCTGAGAAAAGATTTTTTGGAAGGACATACAACATTATTTGGGAGAAAGAGAAAAGTTCATCGGTGGCAGGGGACCTCAAGGGAAAGCTTTATTGGTGACTGGTACTTTAGATGCCTTTGAACTTTTCTTCGATGAGGAATTAGTAAGTATGATTGTCAAAGAAACTAATCATTATTCTGAACAGAATATGACTGGTAGGCCATTCCTTACCAAAATAATGGTAACAGTAAATGAAGTTCATATAATACTGGCGTCATTCATGTTGATGGGAATAATAAAAAAGCCAACAATTCGTTCATATTTTTCCACCAAGAAAATGTTGTCCACATCTGGATTTGGAGACTTAATTACAAGAGATCATTTTGAAGTAATGTGTGAATTTTTACATTTCACAAGAACGAAGACACCCTGAGTTATCGCGGACCAGGGGTGGTGAAGCAGGATTCCTTCCCTGCACCACCTTTCTTTCATTAGATATACCTATAGTAATTTAATGCCTAGTATTCATTTTATACTGAATCATTCATTTCCAAAATTTGTACTACTTAAATGATATATATGAAAATAGATTCTTTACATTTTCTAAAAGAGAAAATCTAAAAAGTACAGTAAAAGTAAAAAGATATTTTAGATATTAGTGGAAGAGAAAATATTTTAACGAAAAGAAATACCGTATAAATTTTTGATAAATAGAGAATATTATAGATACAACATTCTTTNAAGTTATTCAATTATTGGTTTAGAAGTAATAAATTTTTTAATAAAGATCGATGAAAACCAGCGATTTCATTTAAATCTCCTCCAACCTACGAGATGGGATTCATTTAAATCTCCTCTGAGCTTGAAGGGTTAATAAATGTTCATTCAACTAAAACTAAGAGGGGCACTGTGTGGTGTTCCATGAAAGTTTTTCAAATCTAACAAGGGACACACCAAGTTCGTGTATCATGGATTCGAAGGAAAGGATGGTCCTAGTAGTAGTATTATTAAAAGTGCTTCCACGGCTGAGGTAATTTTGTACATAGGCTCCCACTGCTTTCACCGAAGTTGATCGCATTGCCCAGCTGGCTAACTGGGAGCCCAGGTATGTTCCTTGCTCTAAAATAATAGACCAACCTTTAAACTCAATAGGTCTTTGTTTATACAAAATTAGCATTTGAAAGTCTAAGTTAACAACTACTCCAAACAAGGCTATTACCATACAGATCACTATATTTTCCACGTAGGAAAATATTTTCTCCTGTTTTTTCCACAAATGGAATAACCTTTTTCACCATCAAATTTCATGTTCTTTCATTTTAGTCATTATCTACATTTTTGTTAAGATTTAATCAGATGTATGTTAGGTCTGAACTCTAATAATTATAAATAGACAGTTCTTGGCTATGTACTGGGTACAAATTTAGTCTAAACCACAATCATCATTGACTTCGTCTATATCGTATGCACACCAACCAGAAACCACCATATAAGGTGAAATATCGATGCTAGCTATCAATAGTTTGATACTAAAGGGCTCAAGTCCTATTATTCCCTGTAAGAATGCATTGTGCAGATTTTCAGAAATTTATTTTAAGCACATCCTAGGATGGTAGAAGATTGAGAATTGAGATATTTGTCTTGAGTTCAATGCCAGGCCAATAGAAAATTCACTCATAAGTATCAGTAGCTTACAAAGTTCAACACTGCTATAAGGAACTCTTTGCTTAACCCACTCAATGCTATAGTAATTCAGCAAATGTTTCCCGGACGCGAAACTTATTTTTTTACTTTCTAGGATACTTTCCTATTATTTAATCATTTTAAAATTATTTATCACAAATTTCAGTATAAATAATAAATAAACAATA
>KZ308588.1:500361-510730 GCA_000376725.2 Ladona fulva
CTATTTACTAAAATACTTGTAATTTTCATTACCAGTGTGCTTTTTGTAAATTAAATTAGCTGGCTGAAAAATGATGAAATAATTCTTGTTGAATCAATTAACTCACCTCATACAGAATAGAAAAATTTGCTCTCAAATAATTGGTCGACAGTAGAAGGTTCATTCTTCAAAGGAAAGAATTTTCTATTCAACCAGATTTCTAAAATTGAACTTCAGGCTTAACCCACTCAATGCTACAGTAATTCAGCAAATGTTTCCCGGACGCGAAACTTATTTTTTTACTTCCTAGGATACTTTCCTATTATTTAATCATTTTAAAATTATTTATCACAAATTTCAGTGTAAATAATAAATAAACAATAAATTTTTTTGAGCTTATAGATGATGACAAGGCATCCGCGCCTCCGCCTAGTACAGGATGCCTTGAATTCAAGGCATCCGCGCAGAGTGGGTTAATATTCCTCTCTCACTGAATTGCTACTTATAAACAACTAAATAAGAAATATAAAAGATAAATATAAAAGTAAATTTGTCCAAGTTCTTAAGAAAATTGGCCTAAATTATTTATATATTTACCGTTAATAATATAATAAAAATTTTCTTTGAATAAAAGGGTTATATAATATGTGGGTGAGAACAAATTGGGTGGGTGGGTGGGTTAGAAGATGGAAAAGGTAACAGACTAAATGCAAATTTAAGTATTTCCATAATTTAACAGCCATACCTCATCAAAAGTGGGTTCTGCTCCAGAAATTGTTCCCATCATGCTCCGTACCTCGCCATGCAAACGTCTCACTTGATTGTAAGCACGGTTTTTCTTCAATATTTGCTCCTCTATTTCACTGGCAAGACTATTTAATAAAACAGTTTCCTCCTTCAAAGCATTAGTAATTTCCACTATCTGCTCATCTACCTCCTTTATTTCTCGAATTAATGACTACAAATAGAAGAAAGAACAATTAAAAACTCAACTGAAAATTCTCAAAAAAGTACTAACATTAAAAAGTGAAACCTTAAAACCATATCACCCAACTGAGCAAACCACAAATTTTAGCAAAGATATTCATGTAAAAATATATGAAAACTATTTAAAAACCATGAAGATGATGTGCATATGAAACCTTGTCACATTCTTGATTATTTTGATGCAATGAAAAACCTATTTTAATAAAAAGATATCTACTTCACTCATAAGTGATTGCAAATTATTAATAAGCAGCAATTCAACCTAAGCATAGCTCATGGTTTGGCAATCCCAATTCACCCTTTTGCAAATCAAATTCGAACTTTAACAAAACAAATTCACCCCTTAGGAAATCAAATTTATCAACAGCAATTTCCTCACCATTATGGAAGTAGAATAGATGCAGTATGGTAGTTCAGTGGTTAGAATACCTGCCCAGAAAGTGGGTGACCTGTTTTTATGTCCCAGTCATGTCGCTATTTTTCACACTTGTTATTAATATTCTATGGGAATTATTTTTAAGTCAGCTGGATTCATACCCAGGATACTTTCTTTAAAATAACAACATCCAAGATCAACTTATGAATCCTATAATTTGATACATCTGTTTTATGGGGAAGTTCAGTGAATCATTTTTTAATTTGTTCCTCAAAGCATTCTTTAAGGAGTTATTTCTATTTTTGGATAGTACAGAAAAATCACGCTCCCTCTTTATACTTGGTTTTTGTCCAGGACACAAACAAAAAACATGGTAAAAATACAGCTTAAGACACTGCCAACCCCTTATGAGGTGGATTTTTTGGTTCGGTGGCAGTTGGTTGAAGGACAGCCAATCGATGGAACTACCCTTCGCTAGACTTTTCATTGCCGAGTCATTTGGTCGAAAGACTATTTGTCACTCAGAATACTTGTCGCAAGACTTTCTGTCATTGTGACAACTCGTTGAAAGACTATTCGTATCTAAGAGAACTAGTTGAAAGATAATTTGTCGAAGAGACTACTTGTCGAAAGACTATTTGTTGCCGAGTAAAGTCATTGAGGGAAGGGAATGTTTTTATTTATGATAAACTTATTGGTGCATTATTATTATTATTATGCAATAAATTATATATTAATTATTACCACTCATAATAGTAAGATCAGTAAATTTTACAAATTCTTTTATGAAACACGTACAGTGAATTAGTCTGAGTACTAATTATTAAGTAAATGTTAATTACAACAAAATTAGAACAAGCATTTATCAAGTCTTCTGGAAAATTCTTCCAATCTGTATTGTTAAACAATTAACTTTAAAACAAAGATTCTTTTAAAGATAGTCAATATTTAATACATCATCAAATATTCAAGTAATTGGATTTATATCAATTCTCAAATCTCAAATACCATTGAGAAATGGATATGGAAAAGGATAAACCTTTAACATTCTTGCCTATTGTTATAGATGTTGGAAAGCGCTTGCATTTGAAAGTACTGAGAAAGACAGAATACAGTAAGCAAAATGCATTCCCCAGCCCCAAAATTTCTTAGAAACATTTTTTATTTAAGAATTAACCATTCTTGCAAGGTTGTTTTGAAAGGAAATGAGTTATTGCATTGTTCTTAGAGCTCCTGCAGAGAGGAAGGTCCAAGATTCAGGAAGGTTAACTTTTGGTGATGAAATCTTTCCAGTATGTAGCAAGCGAAAAGTTAACTGAATATATGAATACCTGAGAACAGTTTCCTATCAATCCTTTCTAAGAGGGCTCCATACAAATATTTAAAATCCCCTCTATTTCCAATAGAAGAAATTTGAACCAAGCTACCATCAAACCCAACCTTATTTTGAGATATGTCTACCATACATACATTAGAAGACTACCTCTGTGAGAGATTCAGCAGTTTTCATCTCTCTTTCATATGCAGATGTTCCCTAAGTTAATGTTGACAAATCCGAAAAATGTAATCTTATGGAAGAAGTTACTTTTTTTGGGCCTTCTATGACTGAACTAATGTTGTAAAGGATTGATATCCTTTTTCCCTGGGGTCTGATGGTTGGGGCTTATACACTAAAAAATCAATGGGTCAGTGGCACTTTTTGTTTAGCCTCTGAATTTGTAATCTATGTATACATCAGTGGCATAGCCAGGGGGGGAGGTCTGTGGGGTTTGGACTCCCCTTTAGGTCCTCATTAATGGCTGACTTAGATATATTTCTACTTCCTCATAAAGTGGTCCCTGCAATTTGTATACTGCAGCTGGAATTCTAAAATTATAGAGAATTGCTTTATTTTTTAAAAGACTATCTTTGTCCTGTCATTGATTTTGCCATTGCAAATTTGTAGTATAAGTAAAAATATCTCTGTTTCCATTTTTACTACATTTTGGGTGTAAGTCGTCCTGCCCCTAGATTGCAGGCAATTTTGCATTTACTCCATCTCCGGGTCTTACCCATACACAAATCCTGCTTATGCCCCTGATATCTATCATAGATAGATGCTTCTCCAGATATATTTATTTTAAAAATGAGGAGACAGCTTCATGAAAAACGCGTGTTGAGGTGTGCCACATCAAATGTAAAGTAGGAAAGTGCTGATCGGTAAATGCAGCCATCAACAGGCCAAATGACCAGAGGTGGCCTTTGGCAGTTGTCTACAACATGTGGCAGAATTCAAATAATCATGTAATTTGAAATGGACTGGATTGGGCATTATGAAAACATTAAACAAGGATGGAAAAATGAAAGAGCTATACCTTGAGATTAAACTGAATGAGCGATAGAGGTTCTTCAATCTTGGTAACACCTCCACTGAAGCAGGAAGTCATTATTTCATATCTAAAAGACAAAAGAACAAGTCCTATAAGAAAATTGACACCCTAAGCCAATGAGAGAAGAAAATAAGTCCTAATTCTTGCAGATCTTTATCTGTCTTCCTTATGTGGTTTATCATAAAAGGATTTTTACAGAAATTATTAAGTAGAGCAGATTTGTTTTCACTTACTACCCTCAGCTAATTAATGATATTGAGCAGACCTCTATATATGCCAAAAATCAATGAGAAAGTACATACACACCCCTCATCCAGTAGTTCTCATGCTAACCACAAACAAAATGACAATAAAATAAAACGTAAACAGCAATGCAAAATAATAATAGCAGCAAGTTTTTGGGTCTATACAAAAACATTCAAAAAATCAAGTTTAGACTACAAAAAACAGCCTCCCTATACCAATGTATGTACAGGCATGAGCGAAAATAACTAAAAAATTGCAGAGTAACATAAGATTAGGGATACTCATAAAAACTCCTTCAGCAGAACATGTTGCAACACTGTAAAGAGTCCCTTAAAGAGCTAACGGTATTTCTTCCGCTGGGAAGGGTGTGTGAAATTTGGTGTAAATGACGGGTGGCATGGGTTACGGCTCCGTAGCTGACACCCATTTAGAAGGACGGACCTAATTTTAAAAAGACATTGATGAAAATGTTGCATATATGCGATGGCAGCTCTAATGTATGAGTTATGGACAGTGCAGATTGAATTAACTTGCAATTTAGAATTGTCAAACAAGTCGATAAGTCTTTTTACCATAAAATCAACATTGTGGACCCCAAATTTGCTAATGGAAAGAGAACAGGTGCATGGAGCAATCAATTTTTCTTACCTACTGCCACCAACATTATCACAAATATGCCCAATATATAATCTCGGAAACTGTTCCAAAAAGTGATAGCCAACCAAATCCCACCAAATCTCACACACCCTTCCCAGCGGAAGAAGTACCGTTAGCTCTTTAAGGGACTCTTTACAGTGTTGTGACATATTCTGCTGAAGGAGTTTTTATGAGTATCCCTAATCTTAAGGTGCGTGTCCACCTGACAGTAAATAAATATCGACAGTGAATCTCGCAAATGGACATATGGCTGAGAGTAACTGTCAGACAGCAATGGCTGCGCTATCAGATAGCGATGCTGTCTGAACTTGAACTGTCGCAAGTGAACAGGGGGGCACTTCACTGTCAGACATTTCTATCCTCTGTACGAAGCTCGCTTGTATAGCGTGACAGTATCTTCGGTGGTCATTGTTTCAATATGGCTCATAAAGAATGGATGAGAGAAGGTGTTCCAGCTCATAACATTATTTGAAGAGGAGGATATTCTATGGAATACAAAAAGCGTAGAACATCGTAACAGAGAGAAGAAGCAAGGAAATTGCAGTAAAATTCAACTGCATGGCAAATGAAGTACAGAGGAAATGGATGACTGCGATATTTTCGGACAATATGTTGCTTTCAAGTTAAGAAATTTAAAGTCGGAATTTAATAAAAGATGGCTTAAAAGTGAAATTAGTAAAGCGGTTGCACGCTTAGCGGATGAGGATGATTTGCATCCACATCATCCTTTTCTCCCTCATCGGAGCATTCTTTGTGCCCAATAGTATTTCAGGCCACCCAAACAGCACCGTCTGACTCACTAGAGCACTTGTAAATAATGATTTATTTTTAGTTAATTTTAATTAGTTTGTTATTTAATTAGTTGGTTTTAGTTAATTAAATTTATTACAATTAATTAAAGTAATACATGTAAGTACCATCCCACCCTAGCACCACTATTTCACTCCACGCACCCATAAGATTGTATGGATATGGAAATGTCAAATATTAGCTGAAAATGCACTCTCCCGGTTTGTTCTACGCATGAGAAATTTCCTTGAAATCATGAAGAGACCACTCCTCGATTGCTGGGGTGTCTGGTGACCAAATGGTAGAACTAGAGGCAAATCCATGATGGCGGAGAGAGAAATTGGTAGTAGTAGACTTAAAATCAGTGCCATTACCACAGTTAAGAGAAAAAATTATAGACTATTTCTTTTAATTTTGCTTGCTACAAATCAAGAATAAAGTTACAAACCTAAAGCTAGAAATCGTAATGTCACCGTTACCCGATCATGAACTAAAATAGCTTTTTTGAATTTGGTGTCCTTTTTTCCAATTATTGGCACCAATAACTCAACCATGAATTGAAATTGTTGGGCACTCATACACACGAAATTCCTAAATTGGAGTGGATCTTTGATCCGTAGTTCAGCCAGCATGGAACAAGCACCTAACTCTGATCGTCACATTATCCATCGTTTGACCCAGCAACTCCTTTTCTGTCGAGATTTCCTTCTTCATTTCAAGATGAAATACACAATAACTAATGACGCCAGTCTTTGCTGAGACATGTCTGAGCAATGTGATCGGTTCACTCTCTCATCGAAACTAAACTCAGATGGACATGGTCTTGAGAGTTCTATACGGAGAGTGGCTCTCCCTACCACTGTCGACAGCTTTTATAGTAATCTCAGATGGACAAACGTGTGACAGTACTAATAGAGAGTAGCTCGCGATAGTAACTATCAGGTGGACACACACCTTTATGTTACTCTGCAATTTTTGAGTTATTTTTGCTCATGCCTGTACAATATTTGTGCAAGATATAAGGCATATCAGATACTAGTAACTACAATGCAAAATTCAAAAAATAAAAAATTCAATATAAAATGTCAATTGCAAAAGAAGATATACATTGAAAAAAAGAGAAAATTAAAAATAAATACACCCTTAAGTGTCAAAGTTTATGGTTTAAATCATCTTGTATAGAATAGTATGTTTTACCGAGTAGCAAAGCCTTTAGTTTTTATTTTCATTCTGAATAAGATTTAACTGTTTCAATGAGTTGGGAGTTAATTAAGTAAAATTAGACCAGTACAGTTGGGACCAGTGGTTGATTTTTCATAAGTACAGTCCTGGGCAACTGTATCACAAAACTCAGTGGTAGTATAAGTATTGTTAAAAATTTTGATTCTTTTGACAGCTGAGGTCATAATGCATGCAGCCTCCAACCGGAAATAGAATCTGGAACTGCTTTCACTGAGGTTGAACACCATGCCCACTTGAATATCCAGGAGCCTATCACAACACCCAATGTCACATAGTGTAAGAGAAAGGAGAGCCATTTGGGCCAAAGGAGTGCTAGGGATCTGAGACAACACAGTGAATGACAAGGTATGGGGGCGGAGCCATGCTGTTTGTAAGATCTGGGAAATAGAAGGCTCAGACAGTATCTCTGCATAACTAAGACTGGATGAGAAAAGGGACCACTTAAGACGGAATCTAAGCAGGAGCTGTACATCAGAATTATTAGCAAAAACAATCCCGAATCAAATCTTATCTAAGTAATAAGTTCATTCTGAGAAGATAAGATGGCAACTGTTATAAAGTTTTTGTATCCTCTTGAGCTTTCAGAATTGTAAAGTTTCATTTGAATGAGCTTTCCCAAAGCCTTTTATTTTCCTGTAACATCATTTACAGGTTGCTCCATCACTCCATATACTACTCCCACCATTACAAATCCCATCTCCTATGACATGCCTCAAAATTGGAAATTACCAGCAGATTTGATATGCATTCTTTAGTTTAACATAGAATATTGGCCTATTCACACTATGGCTTTCAAGAAAGACAAGTAAGATCTGAGAGGAAGCAGATGACATGGGAAATTTTACAATCTTCTTATCAATGAGTGGGCCAAGGGAAGAGGGAGCCACTCAGCTTCATCTGGCCCAGCAAAAATAAAAGCAAGTCAAGTCATCCTCACTGTGTGATCAATACCTCAGGACTTTCCTTGGACAATAAAGTGTCTGCGCTCGGAGACTTCATCTTTCTGGCAATGGAGTGAAAAGCTGAGTGAAGAAATCAAACCATTGCATTGGAATACTCTACCAGTACACATGTTTTTCACATTGTTTTTAATTTAAGAGACCTTTCCAAAATACTTCTGGACCATTTTTGATGAAATAAAGTTCTGAATAATGGCAAAATATTAATTATGAAGTGAAGAAAGTGGGGGTGAATTACAGCCATTGAATGAATTCTAAAATGTCTCTGGATTATTTTTTAAAACGATGCCTTGAAAACTTCCTTCATTCTTCAAATACTAAGTTTCTGTTTAAAAATAAAATTTGTATTGATAGATTCAGTAAAATTTCACCATTCCAAAAATAATTGGTATATTTTCTTAAAGTAACTCCTTTTATGAAGGATTTGGTTATGATCAGAATTGCAGCAACACTTTTACTAAAGTGTTCTACCTTTTGGTAGGTCCATGTGCCCTAATATTCCCTCTTCATAGCCTTTTCCTTCATTACCTGGTAACACACCCCACCCTTTATGTCATCTAACATCTTTTGCCTCTGCATTCCCATCTGTCTTTTCCCTTGCATTCTATCCTCAATTAAATTTTTCAGCAATCCGTCTCCTATTAATATTCGACCCACATATTTATTCTGTCAGCACTTAATCACTTCAATTAAAATCCTTTCCTCCCCAACCATTTCTAGCACCTCTATGTTTGTTACCTTTTCCATTCTACGCCACACCTACATCTCAAATGCCTCCAATCTTTTGATGTCCTCCTTTCATAAGGTCCGTGTTTCACACCCATACAGCAAAACACTCCATATCAAGGATTTTACCAATCTTTTCCTGATTCCTTTATCGAGACCCTTTGTCATTAATTCCCTTCGCTTCATAAAAGCTTCCTTGGCCAATGCTACTCTTTTTCGAATCTCATCTCCACACCTCCCATCCCAAGACAGAACACTACCCAAGTACAAGAATTTGTCCACCTGTTCTAGTTTTTCCCCATTCACCCTGATCATTAACTTAGCCTACTTGCCCTTAGTGAATCTCATTACATTAGTTTTACTTATGTATCCATATTCCCTTGCTTTATCGTTTAGTGCATTTACGAGTATATGTAAACCCCTTTCATATCATACAGCCATCATCAATCGCACATAATAACTTTATCGTCATATCTTACTGACTTCACCACTTCCCTACCAACTTTCACTCCCTTGCTTATTTCTTCCCAAGCTTCATTCACCATTTCCTCTGCATATATATAAAAAAGCGATGGTGATAATAGGCAGTCTTGTCTTACCTATATAAGCATATATTATCATCAACCCACCTCTTCTTGCATTCAGTTGGGACCACTTTTTGAGTTTTCAGTCAAAAGGCAAAATTAAAATATGACAAGTATTTATGATAAAAATTATTGAAGCCTTCAGAAAAGTTGGCAACATTAAATAAGAATAAGAATTTTTATAGAGTTAGCTTTCTGCTGGCTCAATCCTGGAATCGATAGATAAATAGATAATAGTTTAATTTTCCAAAAGAAAACATTGCTGAATTCAAAAAAACTGAATAACATATCTATACTTATATATGTCAAAATAAATGCAATCAACCAAAAAACGTTTAGATATTTTCGGACAATATGTTGCTTTCAAGTTAAGAAATTTAAAGTCGGAATTTAATAAAAGATGGCTTAAAAGTGAAATTAGTAAAGCGGTTGCACGCTTAGCGGATGAGGATGATTTGCATCCACATCATCCTTTTCTCCCTCATCGGAGCATTCTTTGTGCCCAATAGTATTTCAGGCCACCCAAACAGCACCGTCTGACTCACTAGAGCACTTGTAANAATAGAGTTCACCAAGTACTACATATTTGTTTTGGGAAAATAGATAAAGGAAGTTAGTAATGGAGATAGTTAAAATCGATTGTGGAAATCCATATGAAAAGGATGGTATGAATAAAATTACAGTTACTCTTTTCCACAGATGTATTTAAAGAAATAGAAAACACGACCGGTTTTGGCGCAGATCGGTCATCATCAGGTCTATCTTAATTGAAATACCTGATGATGGCCGATCTGTGCCAAAACCGGTCGTGTTTTTTATTTCTTTAAATAAATCTGTGGAAAAGAGTAACTGTAATTTTATTCATACCATCCTTTAAATGGAGATAGTGTTGAAATTAACAAATGAATATTAAATACCTTTTTTTTAGCTGCAATATCTTCGTCTGCACATGTCTCACCTCCCCTCTCAACAAACTCACTTCATCTGCTACAGCATGGCGCTTTGCTTCCAGAACATCCTTTTCTATGGCTATTTCTAAACTCCGTTCTTGCATCATCTACAAGTTGATTATTATTATTGTCTATTTCAATAATTTACAATTTCATTATTTAGAAATGTAAACATAGTTGGCCATAACTCTAGCATAATTGCTTAAATTATTGTTAAGTTAATCAAAATGGAATCATTAAGAACTAATATATACTATTCCAATAATAAAGTAGCCTCATCAATGGATTAACTACAGCTCATTAAGAAATAGTACACCAGATGTCTTGCATTGGAATTTAGATTTAATAACAAGAGGTGTCTCCTGGTGAGCTCCTTCATCAAAAATTAGATAATCCAACTAATTTAAAATGTTTATTTATTATTGTATATATGTAAGCCTTTTAATCAAGAATGTGTGAAATATGAGTCTATAAAAATTTAATATATTTCTTGTTTGGTAAGATG
>KZ308588.1:514960-550169 GCA_000376725.2 Ladona fulva
TTCAAACCTTGGGCATCACTGCAAAGCATTTCTCTTTTGAAGTGCTACTATGCTTTTTTTATTCAATTTTGTGATTGAGATTATAAAAACAACATTTTCTGGCAGCTACAATGGCTTCCAACTGTAATGAGAAAAGCTGCCTCACTGAAAAATATTAATATATTCAAAATATCCAATTTCTCAAGGAAAACTAAAATATCCCACTTATCCCACCAAGCATTTAACAAAATAAGAGTTGGATACTGAGAAATGAAATATTTTTTCTAATAACCTGATAACTAACGTTTTAATTTACCTAATTTTAATAGCAGCCTTCCTGTAAGACAAAGTGGTTAAATAACTTAAAAGGAGTGAACGATTCAGAGTTTTAGATTATTGGGTTTTATTTTCTGTTGGATATAACAGAAGATAAATGTAGTATGATTTGCATTGCATACACAAAATCAACAAGAAATCATCAAGAAATACCAACGAAAGGAACTTGGAAGACAGCAAAACTCGCTCGACCACACGCTACGATTGTTTCCGTTGAACTGGTAGTAAATCAGCTTAACCAATCACATTGCTTAAATCGCAAACAGCTAGGAGCTAAGAAAGATAAGTGCTTCGATAGTTAGCTGTCGGCACCGAATAGATGGCATTACTTATGCTGCCATTTTCCTCCATAAAGCTTTCACCAGGGTGGTGTAGATGGAGGTTGGAGGTGATGTATAGCTCAGGTTCAACCATGCTAAGATGACTTCAACAATATATACAGCCAAATAGTGAGAGTGATATTCATTCATTCACATACCAGCAGTAAGATAACCTGGTGAATCACTGTCCTTTACCCTCCAGGCGTGATTACAATTTATCATGATGAGCTTCTGTAATGGAAATTTATCTCGAGCACTGGAATCATGCAAAGATTGTCCTTTTGCATAAGAAAGGAAGCAATGAAGATTTGAAGAACTACTGCTCTATCAGCCTCCTTTCTGTTATTTACAAAACATTCATGAGAGTAATAGCTGCACGTCTGAAGACGTCCCTGGCAGCTGCTCAGCCCAGAAAACAAGCTGGATTATGCAAGGGATTCAGCACTTTTGACCACATCCACACGCTGCAAGAAATTATCTGCAGAATGAACAAATATGAGATTCCACTAGTACTCTGCTTCATAGACTATGCCCAGGCTTTTGACTCAGTATGTACCATGTACCTCCTCCACACTGGAAGCACTAGGGAATCAAGGAATAAATGCCAAGTACATCCAACTCTTACGCAGCATTTATAAGGACTCCATAGCATCTGTAATGTTGCATGAAGAAACAGAAGAATTCCAGATTGAGAAGGGAGTGAGACAAGGCGACTGCCTTTCACCAATTCTGTAATGGAAATTTATCCGGACATAAAAGCACCACCCATTCGGATGTCCAGGAGGTGGTAGCATTATAGAGGTCCATCATTAAGAAAAGAAATAACATGATACACTTTGCTACCTACAACTGCCTCAGTTTGAAGAGTGAAGGTCGACTCCTGGAACTACTCAATGAAGCAGAGAAGATAAAATGGGATGTCATAGGACTCAGTGAAGTATGAAGAAAATCAGAAGAATTGGTTATGCTCAAGGAAGAGCATATATTCTATTATAGGGGAACAAATGATGGAAGACTTGGAGTAGTTGGATTCTTGATTAACAAGAAATGTAAAAATAATGTGGAGAAAATAGAAAGTGTATCTGACAGAATATCTAAGCTCATTCTCAGGATAAATAAGCATTACTCTGTTCAGATTATCCAAGTTTATGCTCCAACAGCAGCAAGCAGCAAAGAGGAAATTGAAAATTTCTACCAGACTCTTGGGGTTGAATATGATAAGGAGGACCACTATTATAAAATCATCATGGGGGATTTTAAAGCAGATTGTGAGCGACTAATTCATCATACCATCACCAATCCATCATATTCATCACCATACGCTTGTGTAGGTAAGCAAGAAGCAGATGATGCTGTCACAGGAAAACATGGACTAGGCCAGAGAAATGAACGAGGTCACCGCCTGGTAGAGTTTTCAGAGTGCACCAATATGTACAGTGGAGGAATAAATTAACGCAAATTTTTACGAGTGCCAGAAGTGGCATTCACAGGAACTACTAGGAACAGCACTTACTATGACTGACTGGTAACACTGAAAAATTCCCCTCTTTGGAACTCTTCTTTTGAAATCCTTTGCGCATTTGCTTGCAGTGTTCATCTTATCTATTTCAGCATTTCTTTTTCAAAAATAGTTATAAATATAGATTGCAGGGTGAAATATATTTTAATTGCTACCTAACTCTCATATATGCTGAAATTCAAAATTAAAAGTTCAAAAAAAGATATAAATTTACTGTGATTGACTTTCCGAGAACCACTTCATATTACATCCTCTGCCCTTTTTATCCAGCGAATTAAAATCAAGCCTTTGTCAGAACAGGTCAAAGGTAGAGTTTGCAGAGTGCACCAATATGTACATAACGAATATATATTTCAAGAAGAATGCTACAAGGAAGTGGACTTGGAGAGGTCCTGATGGACTAAAAAACAAAATAGACTACATATTGGTTAACAAACCCTACACAGTTGCGTGTGTGTGTATATAAATATACATACATACATAAGTTAAAGTTGTTTGCATTCTGCAAGCGAAGGAGTGATTAGTTACCAATAATTTCCCAAAACTGTTTCCCAATTGGTACATAGAAAGCTCTATATTGTGAGTATAAAATTTAATAGGAAGGCTACCTTACCACAAATACGCGTGATACTTTGGGGCCCCAACTTCTGGCCCTTTGCAATGAAACCTCGATAAAATTGAGAGAGAGCCATTAGGGTACCTAAGTTAGCAACCATGTTGTATCAGAAGCCTATCTTTCAAACCTGCGCTATTTTACCTGATAGATTTATCTAAAATGGAATTTTAAAATCCCCAGGGCCCTAAAGCGTGTATAAATAGCTAAGAAGCCATGAAAACCCATATGGGCCACAAGTAAATATTTAGGAGGCCAACGAAAGATTGAGCATCTGGGATGACTTATTCTATGTTTCCCTATGATTTATAATTAAAGAGCATTTCAAGTGACCGAGAGTCAAAAGCAACGTTTGATTTTTTGCAATGCCTGTACATATATTAAAGATCTCTTTTCTCTTCATACCATGTTGCAGTCACGTATGTCTAAGTGGACTGTTTAAATAAGTTCAGTAATTCATCTCAAAATAATTCTGACAGAGAAGAGGAAGTGGCCTGGCTTAGAAACAAAGACCATACTGCTTGAGTTATCTCATCTTTTAACTATTTCTATAGTTTCAAGCAGAATTCCATTCAGGAAGCACATCAAATTAAAAATGCACAGCAGCAATGTGTCATCGGCTGCTAACAAAGTAAAAAATGACAATATTCTTATGTCAAAAAATGATCGCTTTTTGACTCAGCTCATGAATAGAATTCATGGCTATTTTTTATATTTAAGGTCGACCGTTTCCAAATTGATACTTGGTTCAATGCTAGGGTTCATCAAATTTTAATACAATAGAAATCTATAGGAAACTTGGAATTCATTTTGAGGCAATTCCTGAAATTATTGCAACTTAAAGCCTTAGAGGTTTGCAGAAGACACTTCACATCTTAACAAAAAGTAATATCCTTATAAATGGTACTTCAATTGATGAAAGAATGATTCAATTTCTCGAAAAGGTTCTTATGGAGAAATCGAACCTGTTCTAACACTGGGACTGTGCTAAGCGACAGGTGAGAAAATTCATCACCCCAAAGCACGCAGTATGAAAGCAACTTTTACTCATACTTCTAGTGGAAGGAAATGAATTTTGTTGGATTTTCTCTACAACAATAGTAATGTTTCATATCATCTATCCCCCAATTCCCTATTTTATCTAATTTCATTAACTCTAATAAGACCAATTAAATGGTCAGCATATACAAAATTAAACCCTCTTTTACTATGCACCATTGAATCTCAACAAAAATACATGCTTAATAATTATGAAAATTACACATTATTTTCCTAATAAATGTCTGAAGTTATTCAAACAAGCATTTTGAAAGAGAAATTACTATTGAAAAACAGATGAGAAAGCTTAAAATATAAAAACTTACCTCAAGTTTACTTTTTTGTAAAGAGAGAAATTTGTATTCTTTATTTTTTGAAACTACAGCTTTTTCCAAGTCATTCAGCTTCTTCACCAATTCCTCCTGTTTGCTCGATTTTTGGCATCCCAACATGTGCGAAATTCGAGACTCCTGCTTTTCAATTAGGTAATCCTAGGAAACAAAAGTAAAATTCAATATTCTTCAATATTTATTTTCTTAAAAGCTACCCATGGGCACATCACAAGTAAATGATAAGAATATCAGACTAAACAAAACTATTTTTCACCTCACTAGACCAAAAATATATATCGGCAGCATCCGAAAGGTTGCTCTAATCTGAGAACTTTAATGAATGTAACTGTTAAATTTTGAACATATTCAAGCAGTATATGGGCTTAACCAGGCTTACAAAAGTGAACCAATTTTTCTTTCAAACATTGTCTCATGTGATGAAAGAATAAATTATACACATACAAAGCATTTCTGCTTGGAAGTCAGCTGATGACCTTACAAATACACTACATACTTTCAAGCAGAATGATTTTTTGGTCAAGAACTGGCACCCCAGCCATTAACTTGTGCAGGGTTTGTCCAATATGTATTAAGACTGGTATCACTTCCAGCAAATAGAGGAAGCTTTCAAAATGGCTGCCCTTAACAATGTACATGAGGGACCATGTAACAATGTGTACCAATACACAGAAAAAAATTTTGACAATCAGAATTATACAGCCCAGGAAATTTTAAAAAATTCTGTACATTTTTTTATCACACTTTTTAGATGATTAGGAAAGTGACTCAGATAGGAAAAAAATCTTAGCAATCTAACATACAAGATATTCTCCATCATGCTACAGATGGGCAACTAAATAAGTTCATGATTTTCATTTATAGCAGGAGTGTTATAAGTTTTAATGGTCCCTAGAAAGCTAAGGTCATTTGCACCAGGTAGTGAAAAATAATTTCAGCAGATAGAGCTGTTTAGTGCTGTATCTGTACAAATTTTCATGTTTAAATGTGATGAATAAATATATAAAACTGACATGAGCTGTGCAGTAAAATTATTTTTTCAAACTGAATCTATGAAATCAGGAAAAAGATAATTAAATAAATAAATAGACTATGTTAAAATCATCACCCTTGCTTAGATTTAAAGTTTGTGGAGTAATCCTATTTATTTTTATAAGCTCAAAACTCTAGAAATTTGACCTGAGTCATTCCCAAGGATTGAGATCAAAAGAATTGAATTATTTTCACACTTAACAAAGCACAAAGATGACTTTCAGTTCCATCAAAAGCACTGCTGATTCAGCAGTTTTTTTAAAGATTTTATGATAGACTCTAACTCAAACAACTTCAAACTTTCTGCTGGGAAACTTTTCATCTGATCATAAACACTAGAGATCTGAAGATAAACACTTCTTTTCTCATAGTTCAATATTTCAACACTACAGTTTAGTATAATCTTCTCTTTTTAAATCCTATAAGATGTTTCTTTCAACTTGAAATTGAACAAATAACACTTAAATTACAGATGAGAATAAAGGTGAAACTATAGTACATCTCAACTGAGTGTATATTGAGGCTCTCCCCAAGTGTACTCTTTACATCCCCTCAAATCACACTACTCAAATAATTTGCCACTATAAGCAATTTCATGCCAAATATTTTTCAGGAAAGAATATAGATAGACAAGGAAACACAATATGTAAGTACAGTGGTGCCTCAACTTAATTCGTTCCAGACTGGATTTCGTAACTTGAAACTCACTTTTTCATTGTACATACAGTGAATCAATTAATCTGTTCTGTCTTGGAAATTTTGAAAATAAAACATATAAACATCTGCAGGTTGCAATATGATCCCTAATGGATAAGCAAAAAACTAATTTGGGCATAATCATTTAATAATTTTATGTAATATGTAGTTATACAAATATAATCTTTGAGCAATTATGAAAATATTTAGTAAGAAAGGACTTACCTATCACATATCTCTTTGGTCAACTTCTCCATCACTAAAAGAATTTCTTCTTCTGAAAATGCCAAGGAAAACTTAAACGAAGCAGAGGAGCTCAAGGTAACAAAAGTCCTTTAGCCTATATCCTAAACACTGAGACTGCATGATCATATTAGGGACCTTTCCTGCCTAAATTTCTACACATTTGTAGAATAATCAGCTTAAATATTGCTCATAAAATGAACACAAAATAAGGCTGGTGCAAGCAGCAAATCTCACTGAGGGGTCACTCTCTCTAAGAGCTATCTCCTCATCTCTATCAGAGAAAATCTCATATGAATCACGTTATCTTTATTAGTTTTCTACTATAATGAAGAAAGATTAAGGCATGTAAATTTTGTCAAATTATGTAAATTATGCAAATTCTGCCAAATTAGACAAAAAATTGCACCAGAGAGAGATTTAATGCATGGTCATCTACATGCACTTGCACATACATACTACAGTACTCGGGATTATTAAAGCACCACAGTTTGTATGTTGACTTTAAGTCTTGAGGTCATAATGGAGTATGAGAAAAGTTCGTATGTCAAAAAGTTTGTAAGTTGCAATTAGTTTGTAGTGCACAATTTGTAAGTCAAGGTGCCACTGTATGCTTTTTTGAGCTCAGAAATGTAATTGCTAACTCAAAAGATGTTGATACTTCAAACAATTCAGTAATTACTCTATACAATATATTAAAAATACTTACCAAGTTATACACCATTTGAAATTTTTGCAGAACTTTTTTTGAAATTCCAACCTTTTCATTGGTTAAAAGCTTTATTGAAGATTCAATTCCACTTATCAAGGTACTCAATGATAGCTCCTTATTTTTTAATCTTCCGAGATGAGATTGATTGACAAATATGTTATACTGAACATTCTTCAGCTCATTTTCTACTTCTGTTACATTTGTTTCTTCAGCCTAAAATTGATTTCAATGTAATGCAAGATTAGTTCTATTACAAGGGTGAAAATTACACAGCAGTTGAATAAAACAGTAAGAAAAATCTCAAGTAATAGAAAAAGTATGACATAATAGAATCACTTAAAATACACAGTGACAACATATGTTAATTGTTTTTCGGGTAAAATCTATCACCTTTCTAGACAAAATATAAATCCAATTCTAAATTTGGAGAAATGTTGATTTTCAGAAATCATTAAGCATAAATATATTGGCCAAAATAGAACAGCAGCCAAGTGGTTATAGAGCATAAAACACCAAAAATTTCCTCACCAAGTTAAGGTATTTTTGTCAATTCAGAATGTAAAAGAATCTGGATATCTGATTATAACTTTTTAAATAATGTAATTATCAGCATATTATGGCATATTACACACACCCAAACATTAAGAAAGAAATTTGGATAAAAGATTTGGAACTCGCAACTTAATTAGATAACTTGATATGGGCATTTATTAATACTTAAATAATTTATATAGCTTTTAAAAGGTAAATTCAATCTAAAATACTAAAACATAATAAGAGAAGATGGGTAAAATGAATAAACTCCAATTTATTCATCTCATCTTAACACTCAGAGTACCAACCTCATTGGCTTCACACAGAGTGCAGACCTGGGTGCCAGATGACCCAGACTTTTAAGATCAATTTCAATGACACAGACTAACTGACAAAATGACAATGACCAAGTAAGAAATGAGTGAGCGTTGAATAAGGATAATAATATATACAGAAAATATAGTAAACATTTTTCATATTCCAGAAATGAAATGCTTAATTTTATATAAAAATAAAAACAAAAACTTTTTGATAAAAAATATTTTTGAGACTTGGAGAACAACTACAATGTATTACAATGGCATGCTGTGTGAGCTGACTTTTTAAATGCCATAACAGCAAAAAAAAAGTTACATAGAGTACAGATCTGGGTCCAAGAAGACCATCAGTGCTATTCTGTCTGGTTATTCCTAAGATTTAAATTAAAGTATACTTTTTTGTAGATTTTTTGAAAATGTGTTTCTCGGGTCTCTGGAAACCAGAGAAATAAATTACCGAGTGTTAAATAAATAAGAAGTGAATGCCTATAGTGTGCAGGTAGACTTTCAGAGATACTTTTTAGTAAAAATTTACTATATTCACCAATAAAGATTAATTTGATAACTGAAGAAAAGTATATTAATTTCACCAGAATCCCAATGAGTGCCTATGCTTTTCTAGTTGGATTAAATGAAAACAGAACTTACTGCTGTGATAAATACTTAGACTTATTTCCACTTTAAATCAATGTTTATTTCATCCAATTAGATTGTTGCTTAAAAAAAATAACGTGAAGAGAAAATACTATATTGTATACAAATGTATTGAAAAGATGATAATTAACAATAAGAAACAAACCATGAGAATTTCTTCCAATTGGGCCCTCCGTTCATTAGCAGATTCATGATGAGAGTAGACATCTTTTAACCGATCTTTCAAAGAATCGATAACTCTATCTAATTTTTCAATAGATGAGTTCATATCTGAATTTCCTTTGGCTATAAATTTACAAAGACAGCGTTCTTGCTGCAATAACTTCCCAGTATTTGCAAGGCTTCTGCTCACCGTACTGATCTGAAAATAGGAAAGAAAGAGATTTTATCATCATTACTAAAAAACACGGCTTAAGAAACAAATGGAAAATCACCACTTTAAAGAAAAGTTCTCTGAAACTTTCCTTCCTCCTTTTCACTCTTAATTTTTATTTCTTATCAACATGTGAAATGACAACATAAATGAAAGCAAAAGGAATATTATCAGAAGCTCAGACAATGTTTCAGATGCTGCAGCTCTTGATTTTCAAGTAGATAGTGGAGTCCACACCACACATCTCAAAAAGGATGATATTTTGCTGTTGCTGGCTTTTTTGAGCTGAAAAGCTGAGTATACAGTCAACCCTTACTCTTTTCCCCCTGTAATGGCCACACTTGCTTTATTCCGTAAAAGACATCAGAACAGATCCTCCACTATTCTATTCATGTAGGAAACCTCAATTTTATTCCAATTCATTTAGTGCCAATATGAAATACCCTAAACCATGTTGTCAGAGGCACTTTCTAACTTTTCTTGAAATTCTACATTAGATTACATTGTATGAATATTATATGAGTTAGCTCGAGGAAGAAATCTGAAGATGGAATGACATGCATCTATTGGAATTTTCGAAGACAAAGTAGCCAAACTTGAAAAGCCATGCCTTTGACATGTAACACCACATGTCTGATCCATTTATCTTAATTTGATGACTGAATTCTCCTAACATATTATATAATAAAAATTTCATAACATGCTATAGCTTTTTTCCTCCCTATACCAGAAAGTAATCACAGCAATGCATAACACTGCAACTCAGGAGAGAAACCCTCTTTTTTTTGCTATAATTCCACCCTCATTTAGTGATCAAATATGCCCAATAATTTACAGTGACACAATAAAGAGGCTTGACTGCACCTTGCTCTTCTTTTAGATTTAGTTGTTGTCTACAGTTTTTAGGTACCACATGATAAGACAATTCATAGCCAATTAGGCATCCTTTTACACTATTAATATCATCATCTGTTTGTAAATTATATGTAGGATGTAAAATAAAAACAAAAGTTTTGTTAGTATCAAGCATCCATCCATCAATCCTCGATTGATGGCTGTCTTAATTTCTCTCTGAGATTCTGATATGACTCATCTTCCCAACAAATGACAGCTAAATGTAGTACACACTTTGGAAGTATTTAGTGATTAGGCAGTCATTGGCATAAGGAAGGTATTCTGTTCTGCTTTCACTGCTCTGTAGAAAGCATTTTAAATCAATGGGGAGAATTCTCAAGGAGAAGAGATCCATGACAACTGAGAAATCTGTAAATGAGTGCCTACCAATAGTTACAATTAAGCCATATTCAGCAATGATTTAGTGAGTCTGTTTCAGCAATTAGTGGTTGAGCAAATAAAGATAAAATAATATTTAAACATAAAATGTAAATGTAAAATTTAAGTCTTTTGAACAATAGTCTTGTTGTTAAAAGATCAAATGACTAAAAATAAAAATGTCAAAATATTTTCTTGAGAACCCCTGAGAATGCCTTAATGGAAGGCAAAATTTATATTGGGTGGAGATGTTGTTGTTTTTGTTTTGAGCTCTGTTCCATTGCAACATAATTAATCCATTTAATAATTGCAGACAAAGACTGACCCTGTCTAACTGCAAAAACATTAAAAAACGACACTGATATTTCTTATATTAATTCATCAAAACAGTGATTCCTGATTAGGCCCAGTGTTACAACATATACTTCAATTGTACTTTAACTTATGTTCACTTTAAGGCCTGGTATTACAATGGTTCATTAGAGTTAAAGAGAAGAATATATACTCTTCTATGCTACTCCTGTACATGGATTAAATAAAGGAGTACTCCAATACCACCAAAAGCAAGCAGATTGTCACAACCAATGTACATTTCACTAGCCAAGCTAGCATCTTCAGGGCACAGGTAGGACTCAGGGGTAGGATGGATTAGCATGGATATAAACAATAATCTTCACTACAACTCTAACAAACTGTTACAATACCAGGCCCTAAGGTGAATATTGGATTAAGTCCATTTTAAGTATATATTATAATATCAGGTCTAAGAGTATCACTCAATTATTGCCTCTCTCAAAATAACATTAGTTCATGCATAACTTTGAAATTTTCATATTATTTTATTAATGGCTGGATTAATAATTGCTGTAAAAGGACATCATTCACTGGCAGGTACTCCATTGTTAATAACTTAATTGACAGGAGTAGGTATGTGTCAAACATGATCCATCTTTCTACAGATACTTTTCCTTTCTCCACTTTCAGTAATAGTTGCTCATTTGATGTGTAGGAGTGCCCCTCTAAGGCCAAAATATTCCTCATCAGCAATGTTCCATTGCAGGTACTTCTTCTGTCTCAGCTATAACTGATATGATAAATGCATGTAATGTCCAAATCAGTAGGTTGGTTATAGACAGGCTTCCAATAGTTACCCTCATTTTCAGGACTAAAGTGCATCCATCAATCATGAACAGGATGGGTAAGCAATCCAAGAAAAGCCTCACACTCAATTTCGAAAGACCAAAATGGAAGTTAGAGGACTAAATATAGACTGAAATCACAGGGAAAGACTGCTATTTGACCTGAAGGAGCAGTATTTGCAAAAGGTTGTCTTTGGTGAGATCAATTATGAAGAACTACACTAAAGGTTGCAGTGAAAGCCTTCTTATAAACAACAAAGATAGAAAACATGAAGCATGTGTTTGAAAAATTGCAAACCAACACATAAATAATGCTATCTCGATATTTATATTAAATTAAAGCAACATACAGTCAAATCTTGGTCTGCAAATAACTTGGTTTGCAAGAGTTTTGCAAGGCGAGCACATATTTTTAATAAAATTTAACTTGATATATATGTGAGGTCTTGCAATACGAGCAATTCATGTTGTACATATATGCTGTTATTTCTGCGGAGCTTCACTTGATCACTGCTTTCCCAATAATCATTATTATGCATACGAATATTTTTAGGTTTTGGAACGAATAATGATCGTCTGAGTTACCATTATTTCTTAGAGGGAAATTGCTTTGATATGAGTGTTTTGGATTATGAGCATGTTTCCGGAATGAATTATCTTGCAATCCAAGGTTTGACTGTAGTCTCATCCTAACTGTATACTCTACAAAAATACTGCAATTCCAGTTTTATCCTAAGTTAATTTACCTCATTTTCTATCTCTTCCACTTTCTCCTTACTTTTATTTCTCATCCCCAATAACACAGCAGCTTCTCTATCAAAGCATTTGGTTTTTATTTCCGTCTCTCGGTTATTTCGCTCAAGACCAGACATGAAACTCAATTCATCTTGAAGTGTTTCCCTCTGTTGTGAAAAATTCTGCAGTAGTCCATCAATTTCCTGGTAAAATGATGTTAAACTTACCATTAAATCATGCTTAAATTCCATTCCAGTCATTTGGATTTAATCATATTTCTGTTACAAACATTGCGCAAAATCATTATTTCTTCATCCCGCTTCCCAACAAAAGAAACACAGCCTTCCCATTTCTTTATTAGAAATTGTCTGTTGCCATGGATTTTGCGAAATGTATTTCTCGCATGCTCCAGGGCCACTTCTTGTGACTTTATGTCGTACGATAATTTCTCTAACTTTTGTTGTTTATTTCTTGTTTCATTCTGTAGCTTTTCTAGCAGCAGGCTTTGTTCCTGTGAAGTAAAATTTTAGAAAATTACCAATTAACTAATAAAATATTACCAATACATCGTCACATTCCCATTCCCAACCAATAAAAAAAGGAAATAGCAACTATCAATAGATTCTGGCAAGTTATTTCCCTATTTGAAATATCAAAATGCAATCACCTTAAAAGTACCTCAAAAGCAAATGTAGGGAAAAGAGTTCAGTAGTGCAAAAGGATAAAAGAGACAGATGCACAAGTTTACCATTTAAAAGGATATCTTATGCATGTAAATTCATCAAATCAGTTGATCTCTTGATTTAGTAATGCAATTGCAACTGCAATACCACTTTGAGTCCCTCAAATTCATGTCTTTTCTATCATACCTTTCTCTCTCTTGCATTACCTCACTCTTCCAAGACAAGAAACATATTTGGTCTATCTTCTAACTTCACCTTAAGAGATATTCAAATAACTCATTCTCTTTGAAAGTTTAGTAGGTATTGCATACCTTATTAAAATCCAAAATAAAAGAAAGTAAATCATTTTCACAATAGCAACAACAGAAATCTTTTCTTTCAGTAACAATATTAGTAATAAAATACTCTGAAATCTTGCTTCCTCATTTGTGAACTATCTGTTAAATTTTTAATATACCACAATCTGGCAAGGATGTCGTATGACAGAAAATGGTTTTTAAACCAAGAATATTAATTTTTTTTAAATCACAGCATATTAATGCAAGAAGCCATTTCATCATATATGAAAATAATCATACTTAGTATATAAATTATATGAGTAGAAGTTGCTTGCATTCAACATTTTATTTATGAAGTCAAGGTGTCTCAATCAAGGGCCTGATGAGGGAGCAATGGAAGCCCAATTAATAATAATAATAATTTCTCTAATGGAAACAGGTTGACCCCAATTACATCCATTTTAATAGTTATTAGTATTCGCAAACACACACAACCATTCCCTAATCAGAAAAATCCAATTAGCCGGGATTTGAACCTGGGGTCATAGTGTTGGAATGCTAGCATGTTAGCCACTCTGCCACCGCGGCCAGTAATTAGCAGGTTGGGTATCATTATTACCAGCCCAATTGGGCCCCAACCAAGCTTTCACAGACTCTTATTCCAGCAACTCAATTCCCCTGATCAGATGTATTTCTTATGGAGGAATATTTACAGCAATCAGGCCTAAAACCAGCAATAAATTTCACATTTATATTCTTGAGTAACATTCTCTATCAAAATCTTGGGTGACAATTATTTATCTTAATGCATTTGTTGCAAGAATATTCAGTTCAAGGCTAGCATGGAGTAGAACAAAATTTTGGGATGACCTCTCTAATTATATTACTCAATCACATCCTAACCACAGGTGACAATTCTATATTCTCTCTGGAAGTGCTTCAAAATAATTCCTGAAAACCTGCTCTTTGCAATCTTAGAAGAAATAAAAGGACTTTAGGAGTTTCTGGGACTGAATGGCTGAATGTAGAGTACCTTAGCTTTGATTCCATCTTCATGAGCATAGAATTCAATGACTTGACTCAGCTCCTCCTGATTCACAATTTCTTCCTCCCACAGAAGTATAGTTCCATGGTCTAACAGGGCACTCTTCTCTATTTCATTAATTATTTCCTTCAGTCTTCTTATTTCAGCCTTATTTCAAGTAAAATCATGACAAATAGTACATACATCAATTATAGAAAAATAATAATGGCATAGTATACTGACCATTTCTTTCTGAGGCACAGTAGCATATTAAAGAGGCAATGGGGTTATTCTCAAAAAGAACATGAAAGAGGGGATTTTATACCCCCTAACACATTAAAATCGTATTACCTCCATACTTTCCTACTCAGATGAACACATTAAATTTGCAGGGTGTCTACTATCCAGCCATTAAGAAATTCCCTGAGTTTTCCATATTTTCCAAGGATATATCTTAAGTTTTCCAGGGTGTTCCACATCCCCAAAAAGTATAATTTTGTCCAAATATTACACATGGTGATTACAAAAGGAACAAGGGATGGCAACGAACAGTTAATAGATTTATTGTGGTATTGTTCAGGTATCAGAGACAGCTCTAGACTTGGACAAGCTGGAAGGTTGCCCGGTGCATGAAGGTTTGAGGTCAAATAATGTTAGGTTTGTCAAAGTGAATAATTTCATCAGAAAAATTGTTTTTCATTTTCATATTTACATACAAACTGCAACTTCAACTAATGAACAAAACCCTTCAATTAGAAAACAAATTCTTATGCACTATTTGCTGTTTCTCTCATCCAGACAGAAATTAGATACCCCTGGCAACTGCAACTCCATACAATTCCCCATTACATATTTGCAATACTCTCAAAATGTTATATGCAGAAAGAAGGACTACAACTACATCTTATAAGCTTTAAGTTAGTTGCAACAACACTGTCATCAAAACGTTTCTTCGTCTCAGGGAATTTTCATTGAACTAATAGATGGCCCAAAATGAAAGCCATGGAACAATCAGTCATAAAGTGTGTAAACGTATATATTTTTCCGGGTTACCCACCAAATTCCCTGAGTTTTCCAAGATTTACAGGTTAGTGTACACCCTGATTTGATACTCACCCAATTTATAGGTTTTTAAATTATGCCCAGTAAAAGAATTTTAAGGGCCAAAATGTCTTCCAAGATGTGAGCTTTTTCAAAAAGACTTCCATACTCCCCTTGTGAAAATGCTAAGATATGCTACCGGGGAGATCAATATAAAATAGTAACACAATATCTGTGTGAAAATGAAGGATTTCAAAGGAGATTTTCATTAAGAAATTAAAGAAGGTAATTCTCTAAAAGCCATTAATGTGAAGGCTGAAGGGGAGGAAAATGATTAAAATGAGCAGAGGCTCTGTCATTGCTTGAATAAAGAAGCCAACTAAAGCCACAAAATATTACTACTGGATATGAATAAATGTGTTCTTTTGTGAGAAGGTAGAATTCAAATGAAGAGATGGTATTTCTAAGATAAGATGTAACAACTGAGTCCTAAAGTGAAAAATTTAGAAAGATGCACTGAGAATTTTGGAAATGGAATCAGCTAGGGGGAGATGAAATGCTGTAGGATTTATGCCATAAAATCAAGATAAAAACCAAGAATAGAAATGAAGAATGAAAGGAGGTATGGGGATAAAGAGTAGGGACATTGAAAAGAAAAGAGAGATTGGAAAGGAAAAGATAAAAGGCAACAACTAAGGAATCTTAAACAATTCAAAAATATTCACAAAACTACAAACCTTCCCATTAAAAAATATTTAGACATTCCGAGAAGAGTAAATTACCACAAGGAAAATCATCAGCAGATGAATTTTATGACCACATGTTAGACTTTAGCTTGATAAAAATGAATATTTTTTATTTTAAAATGTTTTTATTTAACATATTTCAAGAAACAACTATGTCTCTGGAAAATATAAAGGAATTGAGGAACTTTCGTTTATTTTATAATCAATTAAGAAAATCAATCAAGAACAGAAATGTCCTAACATTCATACTTAAATTCGACAGATTTTAAAACCCGTTGAGTAAAATGTAAGCCACAAGAAGAAGACAGCCCCAATTGAATATTTTATTTGTGCCTCAGTGGAGCTGATCTGAAATGACAAAAATCTAATATGATGAAGTCAACACAAGTATCTTACTTCCAATTCCTCGTTTCTCGAGTTGATTTCGTTCTGGGTCACTGTATATTTTGAAATCTCTTTCTTTGCGATTTTCTCATTGCAGATGGACAGTTTCATCATGTGCTCCTCAGTTTCTTTGTAAGTTTTGCAAGCATAAATTAATCCCTGAAAATGGTAAGCCGAAGCTTGTAAATATTATTATCAAACTTTAAGTAATTTACTCAGGACGTAAAATTACTTCCTCGCAAACCTGGTTATGTTGATAGTGGAACATTATATCTTTTAAAGTTTTCTCAACGTTATTAACGCTGTTTGCCAAATCATCCGATTGCATCAAACAATGTGCTTTTTCCTTGAGCATTTCCTCGATCTGAAACAAAAGTAAAGTTTTAAACACTGTATAAAATTATAATCGAAAAAATCAAAGATTGCAACGTTTAAGAGGGTATGAGGTAAAATGAGTTTGGAATGAATAGTAATTTACTAAAATGTAATTTTTAGACCGAATATATCGTGGGGAAATCAATTTATTACATATCGGGAATCTCATATTATATAGGATAATAGGTAATGCCTAAACTTGCATTTTAAGTTGAGCATTTCTACAAGGGTTTAATATTATTGTTATACAAACGATTACAATTGGAGTAAAAGAAATTTCGGTTTTAAATTCAAAAGTTCAATGAAAATTGCACGATAGAAGAGAACTAACCTTGCAATATCAAGTTGTGATAATCCACTAATTGGGTGATATTGATGGGTTGATGGTAATTGATTAATACTCATGTTGAACCGGATCAGTAAGTTAATAAACTATCACTTGAATATAACCAAACATGATTAAGTGGTTAAATGTTACAGGAACTGAGTCGATCACGCAAATCTATCAGTAAAATCACATTTTCTCCATCGTATTATTAGGTATATTTGTAACAAGTGTCCAAATTATTGATCTGTGATATCTAACGTAATTTTGTTGCGATGAAGCGCTAAATCTACGAATATTTACAAACAACCAATTTCCCTGCGCTCTCGACTTGTAATCACTTCAGAGTTCTTAGATCCTTCACCTCAATTAGAATCCCTAGCAGAGACCTAAATTTACGTTAAAAAAATCTTCCTTAGCAACCTAATTCTACGCAATTATCTATAAGCCATCTTATATTCACCCGCTTTTCATAGCGAAACAGTTGCGCTTCCAATGCGAAATAACGTTAGATAAGAAAACTTTTCGATTCATGTAAATTTTCATCTCCATTTTGTATGATTAAATCAAGTTCTGATAGCGGTTCCTTAATCTCTACAGTTACTCGTTTATCGATATCAAAATGCAAAACAGACAGAATCAAAAACAAAAATGTTATATTCATCGAATAAAAAATTTAAGTAAGATATAATACCTTATTAGACAATTGGGTGTTTTCCTCGTTTAGAAGAGGGACATGATAACCATCCGTCCATCCGATTTGCTTCATAACATTTTCTAGTTTCGTCTCCATTGATTCTTTTATCTTGTTTTGAATTCCCGGATTTTTATTGCCTCTTCTGAAAAACGATACCATGCAATACAAACTCTATACATAGTAAAAAATTATAATCATCTTGCTTATCATCATCATCTTATCATTTACTTACAAAATAAAACATGCTTAATAGAACACGGTCATTGAAGTTACTTCCACTTGTTTACAGACCCTCGCGTGCTTTCGGTTGCCAGGTGACAATAACGCGGTAGAGTGGTATCGAGAGACAATTTAGATGGTTTGTGTATTTTGCAAAAGCAATTACAGAGAAATGATCTTTCAGAATCGCCCGGAATGTTTGCTATAGTTTCTTTCCTACAACAAATAGTGAAATTATGCATCTTACTGAACTTGTCACTAAACAAAGCAGTAACAATGTAAGATTTCCTTAATCATCTTAGCATCCTCAGTTAACCGCTGAGATATATTTCTAATGTTATCCGTGGAATTTCTGATGGTTGGATTCACTCTTATCAATCCAACAAAACTTTTACGCTATAAATGTTTCGCGGATAAGGTTCCGCATCATCCTTAAACGCAGTGGCTGTGAAATTAAGGGTAAATCTAAATAAGAAATTATATCTATATTTTAATTGGTAACCATCAATAGATCCCCAGCAAACGCCACGTTTTTTCAACGCTGTGGAAATGTGGCATCACTCTGTAATTATATCAGCGGAAACGTGATAAGAATTTTGCTATAACGTTATAATTTCTATACTATTTAAAAACATTTCATGCAGATGATTTTAAAAGTATCAATGATCGTTGATAAAAATATATCTATGAATCACTAGCATTCAATTGGTATACCAATAAATATATTTATATACCAAAGAAACAAAAATTTGGATTAGAGAAATTTTGTACAAGGTTGGGCTTCTTGGTTTATATACATAGCATTTTTCATTCAGTTCTTCATCCATCATAAGTCTCCAAGGGCTCAAACAAACCAGAAACCACATAAGTTTGCCTATAAACAAGGAAATCTGTCAGAAATAACTCCTTTCTCTATTAAGTCACTCAAGCCTGAGTAAGGACTATAAGTCTGCATCCAAATGTTGGACTGCTGAGAACTTACCCCGACGACATGTGACATTTTTCTTCATCTCAGCATTATCTAATTATTATTGCTCACAATGATAGGCATTAGAAGAGTGCTGTACCTCTGCTATGGTTGAAATGAAATATTTCTGGAATTCCTCTGCTATGCTTATACTTAATTGAAAAATTGAAGCTCCACTGCTCTTGACAATATTGGGATGATTAGTGTTAAGAAGTTCTTTTTCTCAGCACAATCTAATAATTTTCAGTGACAATAGTTACTCCTATTGCAGAAACAAAAAGTTTATAAGGGAAGGGCAATTCTTGGATTTCCCTTCAGATAAAAAAGAGAAAACTACCAGTAATCTAAGAGGGTGTGTTAGTAGATCTGTTATGCAATTCTCACAGTCATTACCCTGGAGCAAAATATATTTGCCAAGTGATGACCTACAAAGGCAACAGGCATAGGCTTTTTAACAAAAAACTTTGAACTCTTTTTTTTATTTTTGCATACGCTCAATCTGATGCCACATTCATATGGATTGGACTCACAACCTGTTTGAGAAAAGGTGGACTAATCTATTAATAGGTCACATCTATCTTCCACAGTACTTCCTTGAGCCTGGTTAGAAAGTAAATTGTTAATAACAACTGTCCTCAGAACAGCCTGGAACTGGCAACTGTTGGAATTGTGAAGAGAGCCCCAATCTTACCAAATGACATTTTAAAAATTTTCCAGTGGGTCCTTATTGAAATTTCTGGTATTTCGATGCCAAAAGTTATCGCTTTTCATAATATTCCATGAGTATCAATGAGTATACCATTGCTGTCAACCGCAATATTCAACACATCATAAACATCAGGAGTTAAAATGATATAAATTTCTTGAAAATATACATATCTGTGGAAAGCAATTTTTATTTATTTGTTACTCTCCCTGCATTTGAAGTTTACCTTTTATGAATTTTGCAGAGAAATGCATGAGATTGTACTTCCCAGTTGCATACCAATCCACTGGAACTATGATATTTTCATGTAGTCTTTGGCCAATTGGCAGATTTGTGACATGTACGTTTGAATTGTATGCAGGGAATTTTACTGTCGATAAATTGATGAAAAAGATTGCACTTTGTTTATAAACAATAACAACTATTTTGCATAAGCAGCTAGTTAAAGTCATGGTGTTGTTCCCAAAATCTCAGGAAAATTGGGAACATGCTGTCTAGTTTAAAAACAGTAAATGCATTTAGACACATTCATAACTATCTATACAATTCTAACTATCATTTTGTAGAGCTGAAGTGCACTAAGTCTACATCTAAGTAGTTTTCTTTTATTTTTGGTATACTTCAATTCGATGAGTAAGAAATGATTTCATCATTATAATTAATCATACCAACCAAACAATGCAACAAAATCTGTCTGCAAATATTCAGTGAAAAGTATGAAGGAGGGGAAGGCCATGTCCAATAAACATCGGCTTTAATGAGAAAGACCTCTTCCAAAGATGCCAATTGGACCTTTATCGTTTATTACTCACCCTTTTGCTCTTTCCTTGTATTTCTTTATCCTTTCCTTCTATCCTACTGCTCCCCTATCTCATCTATGTTCTGTGCTTCTTGCTCTTTTTGATTGTCCTCTTCTAAATTATTTTCTTCCTTTCTTATCTGCCCATTTGTCAATCCTGCTTCCTTATTCTAGAATTTCACCTCTCATCAAACATTCCCTTTTTTTGCATTCCTTTGCTGAGTTCCCTTCCTCCCTCTTCCCTAAAGAAATATTTACAACAGAAGCCATAACATGACTGTTGATTGTAGCTAAGTATGAGTTTACAACCAGAGGTAATCACTTTATAACCAAGGCATTAAAAACAGCAATTTTGGCAATGTATAAGAATAAAACTTTACAGATGAGAAGCCCTAAAAAAAATTGCCCTCTTAGACCATAAAATGGGTGTACATAGCAGAAAGCAAAGGCAAGTAAAGTAGTTATCGGTAAAAGATAGCAGTTCCAGACGAGGTACTGGGGCTAAACATCGATCACATGTACAATGTGTAAAGTTGTTGTTTATCTTCCCCAGAATCACAGTTTGTCTTCCACAAATTATGAGAAAAAGGATTTCCTTGAGATATTCTCCTTCAAATCAGGTAACGACATTACGTTTTCTACAATTTGAAACCTAAAGTCCTAATTGACTATCAAATTTTCATAAGTATATTATTTCTTATCGAAGATACCGAAAACGTAAGATTGCCTCCGATAAGGAATATTCGAATTGTTTAGAGCAAACAATTCCAATGGTATGCTATGCCTTGCATGCATACTGATAAACTGCAGAACCAAGGCACGAGAAATAACTACATCAAAGGTATTTCTATGATGGCCATCTCTTTACCTGTTATTTCAACAAATTGGAGAAGATTCATTCCGGCAAGATTTCTGGATACTTTCACCTAACTTACTTCTTCCGCTAGTACTGTACGATAAGCACATGTATGTATTCTGTCACAGTCAGGTGTACTTTTGGATCAATGCTCGTGCTGCTCGACATTGTCCAAACTGTCGAAGGCTTTCTGCAGAACCTACTGGATTAGAATATCCAGAATCACATTGCAAGGGACGTTTCCCGCCAATAGACTTGGGACTTGGGGTCACTTGGGGCCTTGTACTGTCATCTTTACGGCGTTTCTACAAACTATTTGGAAGCATTATTGCGCTATCAACGTCATGTTGGTGGTTCCACAGAAGCGGTTCCTCGTAAAGATGAGTCGCTAAAGTAAAATATTTTTTCTCAAAAACAGCTGCAGTTCCACGGTAAGTGTATAGAAAATTTTTTTCTTTTCATTGTAAAAAATCTCGATTTCAGTTACTTTTACCGTCCAACCTGGTCCCTAATTATAAACATTTTCCAAAATATATACCTTAAAGAGAAATTTGTTTTAAACGATTACAATATTTGGAGAGGATATATTAGATTAGATTAAATCGATTTAAAATTTCAAATAAAACCCAATAAAGGCAACAAATCGAAATGTATGTAGTACAACCAAATCGAAATTCGAAAAATGTGAATATACGAAAATCAGGAAGAAAAAATATTGAATTAAAACTATAATAGTATAAATAATACATTTATGATGTTTACATTAAAATAAAACATTCGTTCTTCCATAACTCTGTGGTAAGTGAGCGTCCGCCCGGCGAAATTCGATATTATTCGGGTCTAATCGATTCCTTGTGCAGATGGCAGCACGAGAGAAGGCGTCGCGACGCCCTGCTGGAGAGCCAGTGATGCGTCGCCGCTTCCTCAGCTCCACCGGCGGACTCCGCGAGGAACTGCGCAGTCCCCCGTCATGCCACTCGGCTGGCACCCACAACACCAGTGCACCAAGCATCCGACACGCGGAGTGAGTCCCTTTCTAATACTTTGTCGTTATCAAATGAATGAATTCGAGGAACTGAATTCTTTCCCATAAATGACAACGCTCTTTTCTAGAGAGAGAACAAACAGTTTTCAGGCGAATTTAAAGTCACAGAAATTGATTTAAATAATTTGAGAATCATTTTATCGTACGTCATACTACGTTCTAGCTGTATTGATGAATAGCATCGCTCATACCTCATAGTAATTCTTGAGGGATGCTGAGTTATGCGTTGGCGGATGCAAGAAGGGGGGGGGGGTCGGAACCCCCCACCCGTCCCCTTGGTGACTTTTTAGAACTATAAAAGTAGTAATAGTAGTAGCTGTAGTTTCAAGCTTGAATTAAAATATTTCTGTGAACTGTTTCTATGATTAATATAAGCCTTTTGCATTTGTCACATCAAAATAGCATTTTGAAAACTGAAAAAGTTTGAAGGCAGGTTCTTATTCCTGAGGAGAATGCAACCACGCACTGCAAATCTTCAGTACTTCATACGTTTTCCTTTATTATTCAAATTTAAAATTTCAGAATTTAAAAATCAGACAGATATACGAGTAGTAACCGGTTCGAGCGAACCGGTAAGAACCGGCTGAATCTCACAGCTAGAGATGGGTTCAGAACGAAATAATTTTATATAGCCCCCTAACAAGTTCTCCCTGCGGTGACAAGATTTCTTCTCCGCTAACCGCCAGTGGTGTATGGCAGGGGGTGTATGCACACCTTACCTAATCTACTCTGTTAGCGTCTCTGATGCACTGAAGAAAGAAACACAAGAAGTAACTGTATTTTTAGTAAGTGAAATTGGCCTATAGTCATCTAGTTTTAGGGAACTTAGGATTTGGAGTGACGTTTGCTTTTTTCCACGACATTGGGATAGTACCCTCATCCAATGATTTCTGGTAGAAGACGAGAAGAAGAGGAGCAAGCTCATGAGCTAAAGTTTTCATGACAAATGATGGAATACCTTTGGGTCCCGGCGCCTTTCTCCTATCGATCTGTCGCAATAACTTTCCAAATCCACCAATTGATAACTCAATGAGGCTCATCTCAGAATCAATGCGCGCGGTAAAATCATTAGCTTGACCATTGTCTACAGTAAAGCATTTCTGGCAGAGCTGGTAGTTCGCTTTTTCTATCGATTTATTTATTGATGGTAATTCCCTCTCCGTTTGTTAGGAAGGGCACGGAAGATTGATCTCCACGAGTTTCACGCATATATGACCAAAATTCTTCCTGATCGCCACCTAGTGATTCTAAGAAGGCTCTAGATCGATATTCATTAAAATTTTATTTGGCGCTTCCTCTTTAATTAGTTTTCGCTCTTCTCTATACTTCTGCTACTCGAACTCTAAGTTTATTCTTCATGGTTTAATTCTTTACTTCCACCAAACCAAGCTATTCCCTATGAAATCTTTGCACTGGTTCCTCAGATGATCTATGACTGCTATGAATACTACACTGCCTATCCTTCTAAGTTTGTCTTTATACAACATAGTCCAGAGGGAATATATAGCAACGTCTTCGCTTAACCAACTCTCGGTTCCTAATTACGATATCTGCGCAAGTGCCTTTCGCAAGACAGCCTGCTTTCTACCCGCTTATTTCGTCTATTGCAATTCACGACAATAAATTTTAAATCTCTTTCCTCGTTCTTTAAGTCTGAGCCTCTTATTGTACAGCGCTTCAGTTTTTTAGAATCTGATTCCACTTCTACGCTTCCGTTAATATAATTTTTTTCCGCATAGGGGTCCCGCAACTAATCATGCTTATTTAGGTCGGTTTCCTAAATTGAGCACTTCGCTATTCGATTTTGCTGTCGCCTCAATTAGAAACCCCAAGAAGATCCGCCTCTGTGGTCATGGCACTCATTTTGGTTACTCCTCAATGGAATGTGTCATTCATAAAGAATCGTTTTTTCAAGTTGTCAATAAACTTAGAGGGTTTTAAGTCACCCAGAAAATAGATTACGTATTTTCTCAGAAACCTTGCTTTAAGTTAATTACTTTAATCCTACGAATATATAAGGAATTGTAGTTGGCGACTACATTTCTCAATGCATTATGCCGAAAAATCTCGGAAAGACTTTTGTCTCGAAAACTTTTAACAGGAAAAATAATAACATTGGTGGAAAGTGGATGAAATAGGGCACGTTTTGATACCAAGAAAGACCGTGTTACATGAAAGATAGGCCTAAATGCATCGGTTCAAATAAAACCGCAACTAATTCTCAATTCTCTCGAAAGTAACACTTTTTTTCATTTTCCTTCTATTATAATAGTATTTGACCTGGATTAAATAGCACCATGATGTCCAGATTTTTTTTCAATATGCTGAAAGTTTGAAAGAACAGTTTTGACCAATTTTCTTTTTCTATGCAAAAGTTGTAACAGCGCAAATGGAAAGCAAAATACTTCATTCTTGAGCCTCTTTCCTAAGCTTTCGTATCAAATGATGGAGGAGGAGGAGAAAAACTAAACTACGATGGGCTGAATTTTTATAACCTTATAAAGGGATGTCGAATTTGTCAATTGCAATTGTTTTACAAGATTTCATTACTTACTGAGAAATTACACCATTTTTCTTTCTAAAAACATTGTCGTTAAGAACATAAATTGTTATGTATTTACAAATAAAATTACCGATTCATTAGTTCATTGCTTCACTCGACCATTTTTTAAAGGGCTTTCGATTGGAAACTATCATTTTTTCCCTTCTGTTTAATTTAATCTTCAATTTCATTCCGTAAGTTCGAAAGTTTTATGACATTAGTTGACCCATTATAAACTGTTTCAAATAAACGTTTTCAGCCATATTCCGTTCCGTTCCAAAAGACATTACGGGTTGAAATTGAAGGTTTCTTGCATTTTATGGCTCTTCGAACTCTTCAAAAGTAGCTAAAAATGAGGATCGCAATTATCTTCGAATTTGGTGGAGTTGAGATTTTTATTAACAGATGGCAGACAACGACGGTTTGTTATTCGCCGATCCATAAAAAAAGCATCTGCAATGATAAAATAATTTTCGTTAATCAATCCGCAAAAACAGGAAAACGAGAGAAATCTGCTGAGAGCCATTTCATAACATTTTTCTTCATTATGAATCACTGGGAATGACAAGATATCAGAATATCATGGGTTCAATTCCAGGTCTAAAAATCCCCGAAATTGTCGAGAAGAATCCTTTGCGGCGATTAAAGAATTTCTTAAGCTCCTTCCGATATGATTGGAAGAAACTTAATAAATTGTTAAAGGGCTTGATTTAGTAACGGAAAAGGGGAAGTGCTCACGAAATAAGTAGGAGATTCACTAAGCAGTAGTTTATCGTCCAAAGAAAATGTTCGAGATGTAAAGGAAAATTGAACGCTGAGATTAACAAGTAGTACCCTGGATGCGCATGCGAAATTGTTAATTTTTCCCTTATTCAAATCTCGAATACCGAATGATTTGCGAACCACTTGAAGTAGAGATAGTCTCAGATTTAGGTTCAACGTAGAGCAGCCCGTTTCGTCTGTGGAGATTTCAGGATTAGCGTGACGACTATAATAAAATCATTCGGGTGGAATTCGCTCTATGTAAGGAGATCTACTAATTACCGACGGAAGCTTTTCGATAAATTCATCGGTTCAGAACTTTTAGCAGTTAGAAAAGTCGTATCAAGGAATTAATCGCTAAAACAGATGAATACAGAAATAGTCTCCCTGTCATTCTTTCCGCCGAGCGTAAGAGACGCTCATAGGGTAGATACGTACGAAGTACGGTGTTGTTACACATCCACTGATAAGATGTCTTTTTCATTCCAAAAACTGAGAGAGCAAACCTAAACCTTAATTTCTATTCCCAAGTTATCTACTAAAACGTAGAATATCGGCAGTGAGATTGTTTTGGCTTAGCCAAAGACTTAATCATAGCACCACCTCGACTTTAGAGGTCAAAAAGGAGTCAACTAGAAGATACAAGTGATGCAACTATTAATATTAATACACTAGAAATCACTTCTTTACGATAAAGATGGATATATGAAACAATCGATAAAATTTGAGATTGTTGCTTGTGCAATCCTAAATTTCTGTTAAATAAAGGCTTTTAACTAAATCAACACCTGACCTAAGATATGCGAACTTGAGGCAAAAAACAGATACTCCATCTTTACGGACAGTGAAAACAATTTACGACGACAAATCTTGCTTCTTTATTGTTAAATGGAAATTAGTTTCGTGATTTTATCAATTAAAATATCAATGAAGTTTTTTAATTTGTTATTTAAATAAAAGTAAAGAAGTTGAATGTGTTACGCTTTGGTCCACAGATCAGTTAATTTAGGCATCAGCCAGTCTTTTCTTCTTCCAGTCTTGAGAGCATCGATTTGCCTGGCAACAGTATAAATTAACTACATATTTTGTGGTATGTACGATAAATCTAAATAAATAAAGGTACAGATCAAAATTTCAAATATTAATGATGAATTGCGCGAACAATTTACTGAAAAAGTATCTTTCTTGAGTTCGACAAACAGGTTAATCCAAGTTATTGCTGAGCATTATTTTCATCTATTTTTATCATCACAAACCTCTTTTCCAAAAGGCGTCGAAAGGTTCGCAGATACAACTGAGTCCGTCGTCGGATGTTCGGTAACCGAAGGACTTCAAACGAAATCAGAATGATCTCTTTTGAAGAAACGTTTGCAGTTAAAATGGAAGTAAATTTGGAATTATCTTTCTATTAAATATAAATAAAAAATTGTAAATGGCTTAGTTAATTAAATTGTAAGAGAAAAGAAGACGGCGAATTAATCGAGAGCGTGTGCTTCGATTGCTCATTACTTTGATTATGTTATCGAAAAGAAGTAGCGAAGGCAGACTTAATTGCGACACCGTTTTCTCCTGTTCCATTCCGCGGCCTTTTGTCAAGGACAAGTGAAACCAGTTTGGCGCACTTTCAAACCCCTTCTCTGCCTCTCCCTTTAGCCTCGGCTAACATCGAATTATTTTCATTCATCGCTTCGAATTACGATTTCGAATGACGCATAGCAACTGACTCACAGCGGAAGCTTACTTAAGGACTTTTTCTCATTTGTCTAAAATATCTAAATGGATGAATCGATTACCGATGGTAATGAATAGTCGACGACTATAAAAGAAACAGCATTTAAAAGCTGAAACGTTTGGGAAAAGCGTTGGATTCGTACCCCACAAGAATCGTGAGCACCTTCAGAATAGCAAGACCTCGATAAATATTTCCCATGAATAATTGGGATGCGAGGAAACTTGAATGGCGATGGAATACTCGTCGAAATAAAAGGAAATTTTCCACTTTCAAGAATCGCCCTCTCTTTTTCGCAGACTTTGGCTCATTAAATAAAACTAATAATAATAAATAATAAATAACAATACATAGTAATAAATAATAATAATAAAACAACCAACTGACTGAATAGATAAATAAAATATTGCAACACTCAGAAATAACCCCTAAGTTCCTAACACAAGGAAGAACATATATCAAACCAAAAAATGAAGAAACTGAAAACCCCGCGAACTACAGACCAATCACATGCCTTCCAACATTATACAAAATAATAACATCAACAATATGCGAAAAAATAGATAAACACCTAACCAATTATAACATAATAACTGAAGAGCAAAAATGATGTAGACGATACAGTCAGGGATGTAAAGAACAAATAATAATAGATAATATAATAATGACACAATCATATATAACGACAATACCACCAAGAGTTGTTTTTTATAATCATTCCCTCCAAATTTAGAGAAATTCTCAATAAGTTTTCTTCTAAATTATTTCAATCTTCGGCCGATCCGACAACGAGTGTAAAACAGAAGAAATAGATGCGAGGACAGGTCGTTTTAGGGACTCATTCTTTCTGCGAAAGATACGGGACGACAATGAGCTAAAGAGAGCTCGAACGCAAGGCGGCTTGCAGTGTATTTATGTAGATGTAGATGCTCATAGAGTACAAAGTAAGCATGGAAATCTTTTCTTAAGAATAGGGGGAAATATCTATGGCTAAAGGTGTTCTCGGCAACATTTCAATGTTTATGGCGACAGCTTCAGAAAATTAACATTTTAAATTGGTGGATCCTTCGCTATAGGTGAATAGAAAAATGTTTAACGAATCAAAGGGATAGTGAACTACAACCATTGAATGCGAAGAGGGAGAGAGTCTTGTTTTGGAGTTGATTTTGCCATCTAGAAGTCGATGTCCGCCTTCATTGAGAAATCGGTTTGAAGGTTGAAAGAGTAGCAAGTAAAGAGATTCACAATTTGTTATCTTCGATTTTCATAAATTCGGGGAACAATTGATCCTTGAAAGTAAATATCAGTTGCATTCTAAAAACTAAATACGAGCAAGAGAATGGAATATAGTCTTCAGACATTGGAACCGCACCTGATCTCAAACTATTTTCATTCGACAAAAGCGTCATTTAGTCCGAAGTGAGTGCTGATTTCTCAGAAGAGCGAAGACTCGATTTTTATCCTTAAAAAGCGCAAGGAGAAATTAAAAATGAATCGAACGAAAACTCGATGACACAAGATGTTCTATCGATCCGAAATTTTCTGTAACTCAAGTTTGATGCGTCGAAAATTTATCTTTAATTACTCCAAAATTAGTGTCAATATTAACGCAATTACCTGTTAATTTTCGCATCCCTTTAAAAATGTAACACAATTGATTCGACCTCTCGGCAATCAAAAAGAAAATCTTGTCCTCACACATACAAAAATTTATTTAAATTTATTTAAATATTCCCTTAATATCCAAAATGTTTCCACTTTTCCCAATGTCGCAGTCACGTTCCTAAATGATAAAATTTCCAGTTCATTATAAATATATGCATCATAATATATCGGGATTTATAAAATATGGTTCAAAGTATGGACTGAAATTAGTTAAGTTTTGTGAGGGTTTGCTGTAGCCTTTATTAACTTTAACTTTATTAACCTTTTACAAACCTCTATTGGAATGTTAGAAAGGAACTGTTTCCTTTTTGCGTCTTAACATTAATAACAATTGCGCAATGAAATAAAGACTAACTGCATTCATGAAAATAAAGATACAACAAAATTGTAATTTAATAAATATCTACAGTTTTACATTCCACGGATGACTCGCAAGGAATATACAGTCAAACCTTGGAATGCGAGCAAAATTCGTTATGGAAAGGTGCTCGTCATCCGAAGAACTCTTATATCAAAGCGATTTCCCTATAAAAATAATGAAAACTCAGATGATCGTCATTCGTTCCAAAACCTAAAAATATTCATATACATGTTAAAGATTATTAGGAAAGCAGTGATCACGTGTCGCTCTATAGGCAAAAAAGCGTATACGTACTCCGTGTATTGCAGGACCTCGCTCCTATATCGAGTTCAAATGTATCTAAACTTTGTACTCGTCTTGCAAAACACTCGCAAACCAAGTTACACGCAGACCGAGGTTTCACCGTATGTAATTTTTAATGTTTCCATTTTGATCATATATCCTGCAGAAGGATGCACATCCCTGAATGTAGGCAGTTTTGCGTATACTCCATGGCATTAAATCCCCCACCAGAAACGAATGTTTCTGTCCTCGACCCTAAGTAGTGTTTTTTTCTTAATAAAAAAGCTGAATCGCACTGATTGCATTGGGAGAGGGACATTAGATATCACGCTTCGTCGTCAATTGCGTTGCTGACACAGCTACTGCAAATGGTATTGTGTTTCCTTAACAGTCCGCACTGAAGGGTGGTGGCGCCTTCCTCCAAGATATTCCTCAACTTGTTGCATCTCTTTGACGAAGAATTTTCTAACCTGAGTCCACCAATGGATTCTTGAGAGATAACAAAGTTATCAAGGTTTAATAAAGGAATTCTAAACTACGATTTTATCGCCATTTCTATCTCTCTCTACTAATGACGCTCACGATTGTTATCGCCGATTGCACACGCCATCGAAGCGTGATTCGACCACACAGATCCTTTTTGTTTCCTTTCCTTTCTGGTTCGATGCCCTCCTGCACACCAAAAAGAGCTGCGCACAGCTGACTGTCTTGACCTTGAAAATCTTTCTCAACTCTTGTGAGAAGCAATTCGTTTTCCGATCGAGCCAAAAGCCACGCAATTATAATCTCGGTCTTAACCATTCTGTTGAAAGCGGCTAGGCCTCTGTAAATTGTTTTGCAGTACTTCTCATTTTCTTGTCTCACTAGATTTTTTTTCTAAGTACAAATATTCAATGGCGCTAATAGACAGGTGGAATATCACCTCGCGACTATTTCCATTCGGTTCGTATTACAGTGTAGTGAAGCAGTATTTCTGTTTGGGAAGGGAAAATGTTGAGTATATGCGTCCTTTAATATATATGTTTTAATATATCCACCTATACTACGCGCAAATTTCGTTGTGGGTTAAGAAATCCTAAGAGAAGTTTAGGAAAAAGTATCCACCATTCCACAAGAAAACATGATTTAAAGAAGGCAGGTGTGAAAAACCAGCACAAACCAACTGAGAGTTGTAACTAAGAAATGTTAAATCAGATATCCTTATGATGAGGTAGAGTTAAAATCATAATGCAAATAACAAATTCACACTTACAAGTTGAATTTTATTAGGACCCGATTGTAATTAGGACAACTATCTTACTTTCTTTCTTACAATTATATTTCTTACAATTATATTTATCTTTCGGCAAAGTTTTGAAAACCAAAAAATGTATTCTTTTACTCTGAGAAATAATCTGATTTTAATGGGGGTAGTATACTCCAGAGAATATCTTGAATCGATAGCGTCCCTGTTTCTATTAAAATAAGAAGCTGATTTGGTTTCCGCAATTCGTTCCGTATTATTGAAGGCCTGTATTTGATAATTCTTATTTCCTTATCACTCGCCAAGCCGAAGTAAAACTATTAAGAACCTTTTGCTATTACAGTTTAAGGTTTCTCCGCAGAGGGTCAATCCGTCAGTCGACTATCAATTAATATAAATAAATACATTAACGCTTCTTTCGCGATGTTAGGCCCTGTTGGAATTCTCTTCAGTCTCGTGGGTCGTAATAATACGTACATAGATTAATTAAAAACAAAAATAAAGATTAGAGTTATAGCAGTAGTATTGTTTAAAGTGCTTCGACAGCTGAGGTCATTTCGCACGTTGGCCCCCACAGGGAATCGAACCCGGGACCGCTTTCACCGAAGTCGAACGCGTTGCCCACTTGAGCATCCAGGAGTCCTTGATTTAAAAATATACAGCATCTTGCATAAATACAGTTATCCCACGATCGTTCTCTTATGAGAGTTTTTCCGAACATCAACTAATATACAAAAGTTACTTTGAAAGCACATCACATTATCCAAACTATTCTATATATATATACTAGTTGATATAGTTTATAGCGGTATAAAGTTTTCTACGTAGTAATTCACATCTATATATAGAAAAGGTGCAGCGAAAGGCGATTCGTTTTGTGAAGAATTACTACGATAAATCAGTGAGCGTCACTCAGATGCTCCAGGACGCAAAATGGGAATCCTTGGAAGTTAGAAGATTTCAACAAAGGATCAATTTACTGGATAAATTCAAAGAAAGCACATTCAGAGATAATGTAGCAGATATAATGCGTTCACCATGCTACATAGGCCGTGCCGATAATGCGAGAAATATCAGAGAATTAGATGCCAGAACCAATAGATTCAAGAACTCATTTTTTCCGCGAACGATAAGCGAAAACAATCGATTAAGGAAATAGAGTCATGGTGCATGTACCCCATGCCACACGCCGGAAGGCGGCTTACAGGGCATATACTCACATAGACATAGTCCTCTTCAGGTGAGGTTTGCTCAGAAGCGAACGCATAAATAAGCAGTCCTTATGAAGGCGGTGATGGAACAAGAGCGGGTTGCAGATAGAGAGTAGACTAATGACATAATGGGAGAACAAATTAAAAATTGGTGGATATTTGTAAGTTCAAATTATGTTGCAAAACATCTAGCCATTCAAGAATATCAAGTTTGGGGCCCCTATGATGTATATGCAATATTTGTGGGGAGAAGTCTGACAAGTGTTTCTTCCTTAAGAGGTGTTTTGCAAAATGGGAATTTGCGTGTTATTATTTTTAGAACATTGTTTACGTTTCTTGATTTTGGTATGAACATTTCTCCTGGTCTGTCCAATGTATAATGCCCCAGAATCATTGCATGTCAATCTGTAAATGCTAGATTTAAACAAGTGATCAATGATATTCTTGTTATTGAGAAGCTTTTTGCCTATATTCCACATCGTGTAAAATGCTTGTTTTAAGTTCTTTGGGAGCGATTTGCAATTTCATAACTTATAGAGTATAAAAATTGGATTTTTACCCATTTCATACGCCCAGTGTTGAAATTTGACGTTTCTAATATCCCTGACGAATCACGTGACCAACAATTATGATTCAGAACTAACTACAAAAAGTAGTAATAACGAAGAAATGTAAGTAAAAGTCACTCTTTCGAAGAGATTATATATGTAATAAGAGAAAACTAGAGCTTCCAAGACACATCTAATAAATGTTTCGATAGCCATTGGATGGAGACAGAGGGATATAGATGTATGCTTTTTCAATATACAAGCCTGAAATACAGTGCTTCAATTGCGTTGAAAGCAGATACAAATCGGAATTCCCTTTTCATGTAAAATTAATGGTATACATTTTTTGAGAGAAGATTGCAATCAAAATTACTTCATCCCAGTCATCAAGACGAACCTTCCAAAAAAAAAACAATTAGTAGGAGAGAAGCACAAATGGGATGCAGGCAGAGTGCCATGGGTTGAGCCTCGACAAAGAAATTTTAACAAAATTCATTTGGAATTCCTTTCTCTTAAAGGACTTCATTATTAATAACGAATATCAAGTTAATATTCAGACTTTACCATAGGACAAGCACTATTAGTTCAATAGAATGTTGCCACAGGGATATCGGCTGATTTTAAATCAAAATTTGCATTTAAATTACTTAAAAAGTTAGTATAATTAAGAATGAAAACGAACCAATAATTTTTACATAAATGAACATAAAAATATCTCGCCATTCTTAGATGACTGCATAAGCCTGAGTCACAGAACTAGGAAAATTGGTGAAATTTTACGTAATAAAATAATAAGATTCACTTAGCAAATAATACGAATGGGATAATGTAGAGGGCAATTTTTGGCTTGGTTTTACGAAGAGTTAATCAGCAAGAAGGAACTCCTTTATCCGGAGAAAGCTCACTAATGTTGGCCTAAACTACGAAAGTCGATAATTTCGATAGATATTCTTCACAAATTCTTTAACGGATATTTCAAAACACAAAAGATTAATTGGTGGATTAAAAATTAATTAAAATACGGGAAATCATTCCGTCTCTTTCTTCAAGAAAAGAAAAAAGACAACTTCCTTTTTCAAGAGCGTCTGGAGAATTATTCTTATGGTCAGACCTTAAACGGTGCCACGCTTATCTTTTCTTCAAATGACAAATTCTTTGAAAATATACCACTAAATAAACTGAAGTTTGGTTAGGCCCCATCTGGAATGTGCGGCGAGTATATGGGATCCAGCGGATGAAACGAACTCTCGCGAACTCGAGAAAGTGCAGCGTAAGGCGATACGTTTTGTTAAAAAGTGCTACGATAGAGAAGCAAGTGTAACGCAAATGCTCACAGACGCAGGTTGGGAATTCTTGAAAGAAAGGAGATTAGAAGCTAGGCTGCGATTGTTAGATAAATTCAGAGGAAATACATTTTCGGATGACGTAATTGATATTATGCGACCCCCCTGCTACTTTGCCCGATCCGACAGTGAGCGTAAAATAAGAGAAATAGACGCGAGGACAAGTCGTTTTAGAGACTCTTTTTTTCCGCGAACGATACGCGATAATAATAAATTAAAAAAGTAATTCTACTCTTGGTGTTTACACCCCCTGCCACACGCCGGAAGGCGGCTTGCAGGGTACTTATGAATATGTAGATGTAGATGAAGCTATGCAAAATATATATTATATACAATCAATTGTTTAGAAATATATATTTACTTCATGGATCTATATTTAGATATAAAATTTATAAAACCTTCCATAAATTTAAGCCGGATCATATATCTTTAAAGAATAAAGCATTATATAGCAATGCTAAATATATAAAATTGAGAAAATATTTATTTTAAGGATGAAAAAATCCTGGTTTCTTGCGAGCAAAGTTGTTTAAAAACAATATTAAGCTGTCGTCGGAGTCACTTTCATTTATTATTGAATGAGCTTGTTTGTGCCATTAGATTTAAAGTGTGGATTATTTTTTTAAATATAAGTTTTGTATAATTTCAGATTATATACAGTGAATTATGAAGAATTTGTAATTCGAAGAAATAATAGTGGGAAAAATTGATTTTCGAAGAATTTGCCTGCAACCTTCGTGACACCTTATCGCATTCCACGAGGCGCTTTGTGACACAGAAGGGTTCAGAAATCCAAAAAATGCCGTGAAATAATCAAATCTTGGCCCTCTGGAAATGCATCTCTACAAAACTCATACGTCTACCACCCGATGTACTGTTTCACATATCCGCAAGCAATTAAGGTGGCGCAGAGAATCCTAAACACTGAAAGATCTCTCTCTCTAATTATTGTCGTAAAATTGATTACAGAGAATTTGGAAAGAGGCGGCTGAACAGACGAAAGTGCGATCTCCATTATATATGTTTGGGCATTCCCTTCATTCACTCACTTCATTAGTCCTCGCAAAGTCTCTTTACAGCGATCCGATTATTTTCCGTATCTCTTCGGTATAAAGGTGATAGCAAAATGGATTGGTATAATAAATTGTTAAAAATTAATTTTTCTATAAACATCCCTTCAATTCTTCAACCTTATGTTGCACTTATCTGTTTGGGACACCAAAATATCCTCTGCTCAGGACGTAAAAAGTTGTCTCTATGGCGCTGTTAGGACATTGAAATGGATGTGGGCAGGCCAGGTTGCTAGGAGAAACGACATCAGCTGTTCTCAACTGGACACCAAGAGATTTGAAGAGGCCAAGACGAAGACCAAAGGACCGATGGAACAGAGACATCATTCAGTATTTAGGGGTAACATGGCAACGAGAAGCTCAGAATAGAGAGAATTGGAAAGCGCTTGGAGAGGCCTACATCCGACGTCGGATTGAAAATGGCTGATGATGATGATGATGATGAT
>KZ308588.1:576847-600470 GCA_000376725.2 Ladona fulva
TTTTGCTGTATGATAAAAGTATTAGAAATTAATTTTTGCCAACTGTCTTTTTTTTATGCAAAAGTGGCAACAGCGCGCGCCGATCTCCCGTAAGAAATGCACGGGGCCATAAGAAATCCATTGTGTCTTCATGATGTTGGACAGACAATAGTTGTATCATCTATAACTGCTGTCATATTAAGACAGAAAAATCAAGCGACACTTACAATTGAGCGGCAGAGCAATAATAATAATAAATGAAAATTACGGATACTTAAAAGCCAATTGCCTAACCAAGAAGCAAGGACTAACCTATAGTTTCACCACTAATTTATAACTTCATAACTTGGAGAGAAACTCTATATCAAAGCTTTTGTCGATTGCTATATATTTTATATAGCAATCGATTCTGTTTCTTCTACCGCAACAGAAACGAATCGAAACGGCATTTGTAATCTAATAGCAAAGAATTGCTATTTAGTATAATTATTCACAATAAGAACTACTTTAAAATAAATTCTTGAGGAAATATCCTGAAATGGACCTTGACAACCCTCTGGATTGATATGAAAGGAGATAAATTACTTGATGAAATGCAGTGTGTGTGAATGAAGATGTTCCCACTTCCGAATGAAAAAGACCTGCGGTTCCGGATAAAAAAGAGCGATCTTGTTAGATCAACCGTGACAGCAGCATACGCTGGCTCTAGCACAGTTGCTGAGCAGTTTCGACGGAAGAAGGCTTAAGAATACCAGGGAAAGATCCATTGTTCCACTCTCCGCCTCCAGTTCCAAAGGTTTCGAGAGTTGCGGATTACACCGAGGATTTCGTTTCAACTAGAATATTGGACGAAGGCCTCTTTGGTCTCCCCCAAGACGGGTCCTTTTTTATGTTTATCAAAGGCCTCGAGAGCTAACTCATGGAGTGGTTTTGGGGGTCACCAAGCATTCGGTACGATTCCTAGTAGAAGTAGCCTACTTATGTGAATGCGAAGCAGCAATACGTCAAAACTCGGTTGCCGAGGAAAATAGATGATACGGCATGCACTGATCGGGGCCCTCATTCCTCGCACACTCTACAAACTCCATCACGACGACCTTGTTTTCCTTACTTTATCTCAGAAATTGGCCGTAACAGGTGTCCGCCGCTTTGTTACCTAAAATGAGCAAAGGCCCACCTTTAGGCGCGAAAACAATGACAACTGATAAAGAATCGAAATAGAATACGTCATCGTTATGTTTTGCAAATTTCCCTCCGCATTGTATACATCGGAACGAACTTGATTGTTGCTCTCGAAAAATTCGAGAATATCTTTTTCAGCAAAAATTGCCTAAGTTGTACTCGCTACATATTTTTAACTCGTACAAATAATGAAAACGTAAATAAGAATGTACAAAATTCAATATTTTCTGAATAATTACGTGAAGTTTCAATCGCTCACTCTAACTCTACAAAGGTCCCCTTTACCTTAACTGGTCTCTAATACACCATAGTATACTTATGTCTATAAAGAACATGAAGGAGCATTAAAAATATGTGAAAATTGATATAAGTATCTCTGTTAGGTCCATAACGTTTATTAGTATTGAAATCTTTATTAAGTCATGCTGACATTTATGTACGCAGTAAATATCGATGATTGTCTACAAGGATGATTTCCTTTGACTCAAATACATTTCTTTTCCTTGCTTCGAGGATTTTGTCGATGGAGCATCTTCACTTCCCTTTAAGTTTTACCTTTATGATAATCGGTAGTATGTACGTTACCTAATGCAAAAATGTGGGTCAATGCAGAGGTAAGCCTTGGAAAAATCGTAGGAATGAAGAGGTGGCTGAGAATTTTTCTCTTCTGCTCCCGTTTAGTAACTTTCTAATCGCAAATTTTGCTTCAACTCATATTCTGTTGACGTTTTCTGTTTGTTTTCTTGCTTTCCCCGATAATCGCGTGGCTTCTCCGGCTTATCTCCCAAGACTGCGCGTATTACGTGAAGGTTGGCACTTCTGCGCATATGTCCTCGACAGCCATAGCATTTAGCGCCGCAGTCCCGCTGCATCGTCATTCAACCTGAGGAAATCGTTGCGTATAGTCCTGTGAGAATTGTAGCCAGTGCTGTCAAATAACAACCACCTTAATTGCATTTAAAAGCCTTTCTCAATATGTCTGAGAGTCACTTTGACGAATACGAGCATTATAATTTTGAGTATGATAAGCATATTTATTCCGGCCATAGTGGAAAACAACGAACGAAGAAAGAAGCTAGTGAACATACCAACCATTTTGATCCGAGTGGACATTCCAGAAAAATAGTCACCAAGCTTCAAAACACCGAACACAACAAGAAGAGTGAAGCACCGAAACCGAAAAGTTAAGAATGGAATACCTGTGGCCTTGAGTAAAAAGTGATTTAGACAGTGTGGCAGCCATTATGGATATGTTACATCGGCTTTGTGATTACATGATTGTTTTAAAAGGATGATGGCCTAGCATTGTTGTTTAACGTAAAATTCTTGGTTGATAAATCTACAGACTGGTTGGTAAATCTGTAGGCAGAACTTTATTTTTAAAGCTACGGCCTTCGTTATCTACTTCTTAATGTTCTTTCATGCACCAATTGGTGACTAATGTAATAGCCTCCTTAAGAGTTGTCATTCAGATCCTGCATTTTAAATTGAATGAGATTCAGTGTTAAAAATTGTTATGAGATCTTAATTTTTCTGACAATAAAATTTGTTGGGTAATCAAGAAAACTTGGTTTAATATTAGCGAGTGTATCATTGATGCATATAGTCGACGATCGATTGTATTTTCGGGGAAATTTTGGATCTGTATATTTTTGAATATCTTGTAGTCAATGCTCTGTATCAGAATTAACTTCTTACTTTTACCGAATTTCTCTAAAGCCAAGGAACTCCAAGGACGTCCTCGATTTGTGATAGTTGGAATTTATCCTCTTTGATTTAGTCTGCCCAGTAGGAATTGTGACTGTTGACGACGTTGATGTCACTTCCGTAATTATCATAATTAGTTCGAATGGGCATAACGAACTGGTTCATCTGTCATTTCATCTCTGAGCTCCAAGAGGGTCGATTTTTCCCTCCTAGGGATATATTGGCCAGAAATGGCTCAGCGGTGGATGCAGCTGTAGCAGCAATGCTTTGCAATGGGGTGGTGAACTGCCAAAGTATGGGACTCGGAGGAGGGTTCTTCATGGTGGCCTACAGTAGGTCTAGAAAGGTGTCATATAGTCTAGATGCTAGGGAGACTGCTCCTGCTGCAACCAATGCCGCGCTTTATGATGGAAAACCGAACGCTTCCAAAAAAGGTGAGCTTAAGTGTCGCTTAGATTGTGCTCGTTATGGAATTCTATCTAGTTTACTTATCGTTATATTCTGGTCGTAGTTATGTCGAAATAAATTCAAAAATCACAAGTCGAATCATTCATCTTCGAAAAAAGGAGGACATGAGAAAGGAGTCGATCTTTCGTAAGTATGTCTGCATATGTGTACATGTGTGTGTAGGTACGTGTTTATGAGTACTCCATCCATCATAAAGTACTCATTCCATCGGAACGTAGGGCTTAAGTGCACTTTTCTGCCCTTGCCTCGAAAACCATATATTGTTTCACTATTAGAAGATTAATAATTTTCAAGGCTATACTTTTGTAGAATGTTCGGCAGTTCTATGATAATTAATGGTTATCTGATTCAGAGAACTAGTCTATGATGGCGACTACTCTAATTTAATTATTCAATGCTGGCTATGATGGAAAACTCCAAGACAGAATCAAAATAACATACCCTTTTATTGAATAAAGAAAATTAGTTAATAACTAAAAAAATTATTTCTACAATACATCAAGCAACAGAATACACACAGACCAGGTTTCGATGCATAACATAATCACTTTAACCATCAAGTAAAGGCCAAAAGAATTGATGTTGTTTTGCAACCATTTATGTTGGGGTATTACAAAATGATTTTGCTGTGAGTACGTGGTACATCCTCAGACTAGGCTAGGTTGATTTATTTGTGGTATTGTACAACAGTAACTAGTGATAGCAGAGGAAGTGGATGGGGCAAATATGGAGAGGAGATTGCCGGAAGAAGTACTTAAAGATAGAATGCTAAGGAAAAGTGGGAGGGGAAGTAAAGGATCAAAAACGTATGATGATTTAATGAATATAAAACAGTTTCATTTCAATCCCAATTAATAATAAACTGTTGAGTTATAAAAAAGGTCATCACAAATAAAAATAAATTAGAGATAAAAACATTAATTGGGCAAAAAGGCAACCATTTCAACTAAATTAATTTTTTCTTTTGGTGGTATATTGCCAATTACTTTCCCATTCTTTTGTGTTTGCAAATTCCATATGTAATCATATTGCAGTCAACTTAAGCTGTTTTAGTGAAATAAAGATGTCTTTTTATATTAAAATAATATGTTACACACAAATTATGCATATTAACTGCAAGAAGTTAAACTGTAAGTAGGAATTTCATTTCTGTAATTAGAATGAATACTTTCATTATAATCTATAATAAATTATGTGGCTAGAAAAATATTTCAATTACTAAAATACTATTCTAAGGTATTAACTATTACGACTTAAGCGTAAATTATTATTTAGGTAATTTCAGCTTTAATAGTTTGAAAACACAATAACATAAACAAGATGTTCCTCAGATCAAGCAATAAAAAGTATTTTCATTCCATATATTAGTTTCTTTATCAAACTTTATTGGAATGGTTTGAGTTTCTGAAACTAATGGATTGTTTTGTATTACTTGATATCATTGTTTTCTAAACAGAGAATCAATTAGTTATTTGTACAAAAAATTTTTTGGTTTTAATTGGGACAGGCAAAGTCACCCTTACCCGTTTTCCTTGTACTTTGTATTTCACACTCATTACAATGAATTTTGATATTCTATAAAAGGGAGGGCAACATTTCAAGTTGGTCTAATTGTGATGTTGGCAATTAAAAACAAAAAATTTTTGTAAGAACATTTCAGTCTAATTTGCAGAAATAATATGAAAATTTTTGTTCAAATGAAGAAAACAGTTTGAGAAATAATAATGAAAAGTTGGTACCTACAAACAAAGAGTAGGAGTAGAATAGTTGAACTATCAGTTTCAACTGTTGATAAAGATATCACTTATTTGCAATTAAATTTTGGAAATAATAATTAGAAGCTCATGAAAATCAAGAGTAATTGAAGCAAATTATTGCCAAAGTGAAGTAATCATTTCTCCAAAGAAATATGGAATAAGGATGTGGTAAAGTTCACTTATTAAATGATTCATGATGGTTACATATATATCTGTTGGAGGATTACTCAGGGCTTTCAAAGTGAAGGTAATTGGAGAACACCTTTGTGAGAAAATTATTTTATATCTGGCAGAGTTAGTATTGTAATTTAAGTCATTGATCATACCCAAAGTTTTACACACACTGAAATCCATTCCACACATTCTCATACTCCAGAAACTAAATACAATATTTTTTTTAAATATGTACGCTTTACTGTTGAATAATGTGAAGAAAGAAATACAGTATTAGTCAGCAAGCAAGTATATGGAAAAATGTTTAAGTAACATATTAATTTAAGCTACCTTAGCATGCACAAAGATGCTTGATAAAAATGTGATTAGCAAAATATGAAGATTTAAAATACATTATAAGAAAAGAACTAAGCATAACATTTATTTAGAAAATGCTGAGCTAAATGGACAATCGTTAAAGGATAATTCAATTCTAAAAATCTGGTTATATTCTTTTGATTATCAGTTTCTGTTACAAGCAATGAGCAAAATTTCAATGTTTTTGGCTAAGGTTTGAATAATTTTCATGACAAAAAAAGTTAATCTATACAATTGGGAGGAGACATCAGAATCTAGACGTTTGAATGAGTATCTAGTTGCCTGAAATACATCCAAAATGTAAGGCAATTTTATAGATTACAGTGGTGAGCCATAAAAGACAAGCTAAATATTAAAGGTGCATTGACATGGTTAAGAATTGATCAGTCAGCTGAGAATTACACTTAACGTTCTTAAACAATTTCTGTTTTGGGTTTTTCATTTCTTCCAAACTCGAGAGATTTTATAGTTTTGGAAGAGGACTGTTTACATACTGCTCAAGACTTTTTACATTGTAATTTATTTATTTTGTAAAGTGCAATTTGGCCTCCTAGTCAGGTGGCAACAATCAATCACTGGCTAACTTGCTTATCACTGCTAATCACTCCACCAATGGAGGGATCAGCAGTGAGTGTGTGAATAATTTTTAAGTTGACCTGGCATTTGCCCAAAGACAGGAGCAAAAACTGCCAATAAGCAACAATACAGTATATTAATGCATCAACAAGTCACACATAAACTGATAAATTTAGTTACTACATTAATTAAACAGACTGTCATGCATAAAAAGTCTCCATTGATACAGCAACTGATACCTAATATAATTCTCATATTTATTATTTATTGCAGCACAAAGATACATAAAAGTTAAAGAAGTAAGCTAAAGTAACTCATTTGAATATTCAAAATGAATTTGAAAAAGAAAATAACTTCTTTTAATATGAAATGAAAGGTAATTTTGTTCTGGCCAAATGGCTTGAAGAGGCAGTATCTGACTAAATTATAAAATGGAAGAAGAAATGATAAATTTGCTGGAGATGTGCTACTATGTTTAAAAGGGATCAACATTCCTAGATTTTCTATCAAATGTCTAAAGAAGAAAACTCACAATTGAAAGAGCTGAGTTTATGGGGAAAACAAGGAATCCCTAAAGAAAAGTAAAATATTATGGTATTATTAGTTTACTGCATTTGTATTCATCATAGAAACTTCTCTAAGGCAAGTGCAAAAGAGAAATGAATAAATTGTTGTTATAACAAGTGTGAAAAATAGCGACATAACTGGGACTCCCACTTCCCAGGCAGCTATTCTAACCACATAGTTTGGGAAATGCTTTTTGAGCACAATTAGTGGCATGAACTGCTGCCAGATGGTCTAACAGTGAAGAAGAGTTGCAGCATGGTAGTTCAGTGATTAGAATACCTGCCCAGAAATTGGGAGACCTGGGTTTGAGTCCCAGTTATCTCTATTTTTCACACCTGTTATTCCTTGGGTTTCAGCTGCACAGATCTTCTTAGTAATTTATCCTTCCTTAATCCTTCATATTTGTTATTTTTATAAATTGTTAAAAAGTCGTTTCAACTTGTGTCATAATTAAGTTGCTTATTCATTGGCTTACATGTATTTATTTAAAGAATTACTTTTAATATTAGAGAAATTCAGAATCGCCAAATTTGTTGGAAACAAATTTAAAATTGACACTGTTATTTTTTCATAATTTGTTATTATTGAAAGTTGTAGTATTGCCCTCTTCAGCTAAACAAGAATTTACTTTATGTAATGATTGTATTAATTAGGTGATAAAATTAATAATTAAAAAAACTACCAGTCCACTTCAATGTTTGCTAGTATTTTTAGTTAATTCAAAAGCAACGCATTTAATATCTCAATGTAACAATAAACTGAATTTGGTTTGGATTCTAAAGACTTGAAAAGAAAAATAGCAGAAAGTTTTACACCAGGCATTTAAAGGTAAACCTACCAAGAATTTAATTCAAGAAAGGTTGAAATTTCCAATATTTTTGGGTAAAAATTACCTTTTTTTATTCTCTAAAAGTGAGTTTCAGAAACATAAATTTACTGACAGGACCACCTCAGCCACTGAGTGCACCCACCAGGTTGCATATGATTGTTTCATCTTGGGATATTAAGCTATACAGAGGATAGCTGCAAATTAAAAAAAGATTAGTAAGCAGTCCAGCATCTGTACTTGTGGATCAAGTAACATTCTTGCATGCGATGACCTACAAATGCTTCAAAAGACTGGTATCATGACTTGGTGTGAAGCAGCCACAAAACAATATGCAGCCCATAACCTGAGGAAAGGGGCAGCATACTATCATCATATTATGTTGTATTCATCATTTTATTTCTTATGTAACAAGTATAAATTATGTATAAATTCTTCTTAGGTTGTTAGCCAGGTTAAATTGGTGATTACCACCAATTAACCAGGCTGACAACCCGAGATTTATACATCATATTCACTGGGAAAAAACCAAGTATAAATTATGCTTTAAAAAGTCATTTACCATGTTCTGGTCCAGTCTAAATTAAACCATTGGTTAGAATGTTGGGGAGGTGCAAACAAAAATGCAATAATTCTGCAGAAAAAGATAATTGGGTGTATTAGTTCAGAAAAAGATTTTAACACTATTACCTGTTATTAGTATATCTGGGATAATCCCCACTACAACTTCTGGATTTGTATTAAGTAATGAAATTATTTTAAGTAGTTACATGCTTATTATCAGTGATTGGGCAATCAATTTGAGGTGTTATTTACATTTAAGCCCTGCAAACAGCCAATGGCACGTGGCAGGGGGTGTAAAACACCTATATCCTTAACTACCCTGGAAGCTATTAGCTTCTCTAATTCTTCACGGGAAAAATGACCAAAAATATCTATCCGTCCTGGCGACTATTTCCCTGTGTCGCTTTTCATTTTCTTTCTAAGATTGCGTGCGTTACTAGCTGGGATGAGAAAATCAACTATCTCCTCCCCGAGATCCGTAGTGACAAATTTATTGAAAAGCTTCCTACGGTATTCAAGTCTTCTATCGCTAAGTGAGTTCCATCCAAGGGATTCTATCATAGCCGAAACACTGCTGTCAAATCTGAAATCTCCCTTAACGAACCTAGCTGCCCTACGTTGATCCATCTCAAGATGGGATGTTAATACTACTTCGTGAGGATCCCAAATCGCACAGCAATACTCAAGGAGAGGACAAATCAGGGAAAAGTACGCTATTTGTTTTACACTCGATGAGCAAAAAAGGATTTATACTTAATGAAGCCTAATTTAATTGTTTTTAAGAGATAATTTGTGTATATGGCCCTCAAGATTTTAGTGAGATACCTCCTCAAGAAAAAGTGTGTAATAAATTTTTCTGCAGAACAAGTCACGGCTATTGGGTAATGACAATCTATTTGAGTTAACATGGTGAACATAATACATAATGTTATTTTTCCCTGTAATTTCCACTTCATTTTTGTTTTATATTTTTATAAAGTGATTCAGTTTTTAATTTTAATGCAGTTTTTAGTTTTTGCAATGCATACATTTCTTGATGACGGTTGCCTCAGCACAGGTTTGATTGAAAAGCAAGCAAAGGCTTTTGATGTTTCCTTGTGGAATACTTTGTTATTTTTTGATAAAAGAAAATGAATAACTGCAAGAGTGAAGGTGGAGACCAAGACAGTTGGTACAGTAGCACCTGTGCAACCACAGACACTGTAATTATTAACTGAAATTGTTGCAATATAATGGGAAAGAGACAAATTGATCTCTCAAGCAGCTGAGGCTCATCAATTTTTATCTCGAGATATGACTGCACCATCTGCAGTTTCCAGAGAAAGATTGTGGAGGGTGAAATACCACTTCATTTGGATCTCGAGGAGGGGAGATTTGAGTCCCAAAGTCCTTTCATTCAGTCACTTTTAATGGCATCCAAAATACATTCCTGTTTTGTGAGGAATGCTTTCCTAACAGCAGCGTCTACAATTTCATTTTTATTAGAGATAGGGATACAAGTAATGTAGCATTCATGAAAAGAAAACCTAATCCAAGCTGAACATATTGAAGATTTTCTCCAGTAACAAACATTACCATTATTTCTGAATGTTTTAGATAAATATCACTATAATAATAGTTAATAAAAACTTGATCTCTGATTTCAAAGGACCTTTAGCAGTTGGTGTTCCAGGAGAGCTCAAAGGATATTGGGAGGCACACAAACGCTTTGGCCGCTTGCCTTGGGCTCAAGTAGTCCACCCTACAGTTGAAATGTGTGAAAGAGGCTACAGAATTTCCAAACATCAGGTAGACTCCCTCACTATTGACGAAGACAATATTAAACAAGATTCTACTCTTAGGTATGTTTAAAAGATATCCTTAATGCAGAGACAGAGCACTTATAAACGCGATTGCTATTTAGGTTGATTATTATTATGGTTTTAAATTAAATTAGTACAATAGAATATACATAGTCTTAGATCAATTGCCTACCTTTAAGCTTAAGAGGTCTAATACTTTCAAATGGTATTACAACAAAGAAATAAATATTCTTGGCTAAAACATTAACCTATGTCAAAAGTGTGTTCAAAGAGCCAAACCCAAGTAAGAGAAAGTCCCTCTGTAAACTTAAACATTTCCACCAGGTTGATGCTTTTTGGTTGCATTTACAAGACTGACTAGTCGATACATTACTTCTTCAAAAGGATAAAAGTAATTCTAGGCTAGAGTGAAAGTTATAGATATTACTATATCCATATTTCCCAGCCCATAAGACTTGTGATCAGACACAATCAGCTGTTACTTTTGGTTTTGTACATGTGTAAGACCACCAGAATAAAAATCTCAACACAACTGATACGCACTTTTATAGCTTCCTTACAGAGTATTCATTGCATATACTCTCATGTAAAATCATCCTCTAAAAAATCCTGAAATAAATCGTAATTGAACCTCTGAACCTTTTTCAAAATCTTTTCTTAAAATTATATGTAATATTTTCCTAATTTTTTAGACCTCTTTTCCATCCAAAATGCTATTTCAATCCTTTTATTTCTTCATCTTCAGATGAAATGGTTGAACATTACTAGTATTATTGTAAATTGGTATTGTATCATTAGTGTTTTCTACCCTGATAGTTTAAGGAGCTAAGTAAATGTCTAGCAGCACAATTTTAATGATAACCGGATAAGGTGAATTCAATTGTGATTGCAAGAGATTTCAACCTTTTTAATTTGATAGTCAAGGAATAATACTTAATTTTCTACTTAGCATTAAATCAAAGAGAACACATTATAAGTTTTCCACAGCATAAAGTCCTTCCCGCACCAGATTATGTATCTTAACTACTACTTATTGTTAACGGCAGGATTCCATGTTTACTAATTTAACTCTACTGTAGGTCTTAGATAACTGCCACAATTTTATGATATTGCTCATTTGTGAAATTAGGGACGTATTCATTGAGCCCAAAACTGGAAATTTCTGGAGGGAAGGAAGTCTTATCCAAAATGAGAAGATTTGTAAAACCCTTCGTGTTATAGAAGAAAAGGGTGGAGATGAACTCTACCGTGGTAAATTAGCCCATGACCTGGTCAAGGATATTCAAGATATGGGAGGAATAATGACACTGGAAGATCTTTCTAACTACAGGTAAGATACTCGTACCTTAGTCTCACATACTTTCCTGTTTGTACAAAATTCCATTGGTTTAAAAAATATGAATGGAATATTTTCTATCTAATGTTTGATAAGTAAACAATTAATTAGAGATAATTTTTCTTAGTTAAGATTAGCTTGGCATTCACAGCAATTTATTAAATACTGTAATTATATATAAAGCAATGGAAATGAATCAATAATTTACAAGCAGGTGAATGGCTGGAGAAGCAATAAAAACATCTTTCAATTGCACTCAGAAATTCAAAAGTACTTTTCTACTTTCCTTCTTCTCCCATTGTTCGTGAGAAAACAGTACAACCAGCAAAACAATCACTGAAAAGAACCAACTGAAGAGAACTTTTAACAATCACAACAAAGCATTATGCAAGAAAGCAAACAAAAGAAACTATAGTTGCAATTATTGTAAAAAAAGTCTTTGTCAGTGCTTTTCTCGAATTTTTCTTTGCAATGCTTGGATCTCTCCTTTGCAAGTTCTTTTTTTTAGCTTAGAGAATATAATCTTACCCCAACTAGTTTTTAGAAATTTTAACTTTTGGAATATTCTGACTTTAAATTGCGTCAGATGCTTTTCATCTTGTAAACCACTGCAAAAATATTCATCTCAACTGTTTCTTCCTTTTCTCCAAATCACTCATATTCTTTCACAAAGTTTCTCTTTCCTTTTGGGCTACCGAATAGCTAATTGGGCAATGCATTTGCCTTTGGCCATCATCCTTCTTCATAGGCTTCTCTTGAAAACCTTTGGCTTTATGCAGCTGAAGTGGCATACATTCCTTAGTGTCTGCTTGTATGATTTTGAGTTTCTTTAACCCATGTATTGGTCATTTTTAGTTTTTGGAGGTAGTAGTTGAAGAGCAGCTGGAATTCATTCTTTGAACATGTCCATAGAAGGCAATTCTTCTTTTTCTGGTTGTATTAGTAATTTTCTCAATAAAAATATGGAGTTCCTAATCGTGGCATTTTCTCTACTGGTCTCCCTTTTTAACTGCTCCAAGTAATTTTATTTAGATGATCTCTTGCTCTTCCATTATCATTTTATTATTTTAGAATCAGGCATTCCATTCTATAGAGTGCTTCTGGGCAAATTAATTTTACAATGTCTAAGTTTAGGGTTTATAAATATTAATTTCTTTTCGTAGACACCCTTGGCTAAATGAAGGACCATTTTAACACTTGATTTAATGTCTTCTTTTTCTGCTATTTGATTTTCAACTTCTTCTCTTAGATACTTAAATGTATCAGTTCTGTAGATATGACCACATTCATTTCGTTCTTTTCATTCTATTATTATACATTTTTAACACTTTTCCCTCACTTCCACTCCTAACAGCTTGTTAAGTTCCTTCCTTGTACTTTGATTCAATTTTATTGTTAAAATATAAAAAATTGGCTATTATTGTGTTTTGTTTCTTTTCATGAGGAATTGGAGAAGGTTTTTGAGTGACTGGTGAATGAAAAAAAATTGGACTTTCCCTGTCTTTCATATGTTTTTGTTGTTTCTTCTATATCCTTCAACCACAACAAAGTTAGTAAATTTTTGCTTAAGGATATTACATTTTTATTTTACTTGATAATGGCCATGTCTTCTTAGATATAATTGTCCTTATAGGTTTATTGTCCACATTATGATTATCATCACTTTCTTTGACTTGTCTAAAGAAAAATTAAATTAAATTGATGAAACTTCAGCGCCTGGATAATCTTTTGTATAAAAAATATCACATTTACAAAATCAGGGTGAGATGGAGTGATCCTGTGGAGGTGAGCCTATTAGGAGATCTGCTCCTGCACACAACGCCTCTACCATCCAGTGGTCCTTTGCTCGCATTCATTTTATCAGTTATTGACGCCTTTGGGCCACTCAGTGTAAACAATGTCTCCTCCACCATAACAACCTACCACAGAATCACAGAAGTGTTTAAGTATGCGTTTGCTCATCGAGGGAAATTGGGAGATCCGTATTTTGCTGATGTCCATGAGGTACATCTGCTGATTATCTTTTTTCATCATAACAGAGTGGGAAAAGATTTAAAACTTTACATGAATTACCAAAGTGAATAATTTTAGGTAATGAAAAACCTGACTTCGAGAGATTTTGCCAAGTGGATTAGGAAACAAATAAAAGATGATTCTACAAGCAACGATCCAGCGCATTATCAAACGGAGTCCTCCATTTCTCCAGATAACCATGGGACAGCTCATGTCTCAGTCATTGCACCTGATGGCGATGCTGTATCTATCACTAGCTCAATAAATCTTTAGTAAGTGTATTCCAAAATATATTACATTTGTAAAAATAAATGAATAAATGCCCAGCGTTGTGTCACAGCATCTTTCCCTCAAGTCAGGATGTAATAAGGACCCCTTTCCCATTCCTCTAGTCATTGTCTATGACCGAAGGGCTAAATTACACTCAAAGGAAAGAGGTTAATAAGAAACTTCCCCCAACAGAAATTCTTATTTTTTTGCTTTTACATCACAAAATTAATTAAATTCAAACTTATGAAATAAATAGTACATATCTGTGTTTGCATGATAGTCTGCACCAGGGAAATTCACAAAAAAAGAAACTGTGGAGAGATAAATACATCAAAATTAGGATTTAAAAAGTAGATTTATTATTCATCAATCTGTATTATTTACTTCTTATGTACTTCTAATTTGTCTATTAGTTTTGGGGCTGGTTTTGCTTCTAAAAGCACTGGAATCATCCTCAACAGCTGCATGGATGACTTCTCCATTGCTGGATTTGAAAACTACTTTGGCATCCCTCCATCTGAAGCCAACAGAATATCTGCAAACAAGAAAGCACTTTCGTCCATGGCTCCAGCTATCATCGTTGAAGGACGTGGCAATGTGAGGATGGTGATCGGAGCTGCAGGGGGCACTAAAATTCCCACAGCAATTGCATTGGTAATCTCCAAATTACCAGTTGGTAATCAGCCAGACTATTCAATTGAAGTATTTGATAGAATCTCAAAAATGCCTTATCCTTAGCTGACAGAGGTTTTCAACACAACTATAGTATCATGGGCATAAAACAAAAAAATTCCACCGATTGGAAGGAAGTCTTATGGTACATTCAAATCTTTAAGCAATAAAACACTCTTCGGCAGATCAACCAGATCCAAGTCAATTATGATCATTTGAGCTGTCTTAGAACCATCTCAAACTCTTTTGCTGAGAAATTTCAGCAGATTAGAGCATCAGGACAGAGATCTGGGTTTTAAATATCTGCCACATCAGACTTATCCCATTTAATTCTTTCTCCAGGAAGACTTGCATTAACAAATAAAAGGGGTGGAAACAAGAGGAAAAATCCAAGCAAATAGAACAATTACACACACTTCTTTGAATGTGAAGTTCACTAAATTCTTTCCTTCTTTCAGTAGTAAAGAAATGTGTTGGATAATGAAACTGTGCCATGCTTGCCAATGCATGAAATTAATAGTAGTAGAAACTTTTAGTCTCTGCTTGCGCTTAAACATGTATTGTCTGCTATAAGAAACAGCCTCTTCAAAAGATTCATAAAAATAGAGTAAAATAATGGAAAACATGCTAAAATAAAAAACTTAGGCAAGAAACAACAGAGCATCATAAAAAAAACACTTGATTGCTTTTACTTTAAAGCTGACAGAGGAAACAAAGTAGTCATCATTGACATTGTTAAACAAAGGCTCTCATCAATCTATTTACAAAAATCCTCTTAACAAAATGATCACTTCCACTGAAGAAACTAAAAAAAATGCAGAAACCTCATCAATCAACCCTCTGAATCTCAAACTACACATTTCCAACCAAACAATACCTAAGATGAACTGCTTCCCAAAATACACATCACCCTCAGACTGATCCTCTCCCACTTATAATTTATCACAATGACTGAATCAACAATTCAAACAATGGCCTCTTAACAAAGTCCAACGTTAAAAACACAAATCTTCAAAAAAATGTGTCTGTACATTAGCAAGACATCCTAGTTTCCTTTGATGTTAACTCTTCAGCTGTGGGAAACTTACTTCTACGTTTGACCTGTTCTTTCTTCCCCGTTTTTGTCCATTCTCAATTTCCCTGCCTCTCAATGAGACACCCAAAGGCTCACTCTTCTGTATTGTTCTAGATTAGGAAAATCCAAGGGATTTCGCACCTCGGGGGAAACCCAAATCTTCGATTTCTGAATAGCGGATTCACGAATTAGTAATAACTGATAAAAATCAAGATATCTGCAAAGTGTTTGGTATCAAAATTATCAGCAAAGTGCAAGGAAAGTAAATTCGGACTGCTTATACAAACCAAATTTCTTATTAAATATATTATATAGGATACCAACCATAATTTCTAAACAAAAACCACTGACCGCACCCATAGGAAAAAGGTCGACCCGGATTATAAGGGATAACTACCTGCTGGGACTTGCCTGCACCTCTAGTACTCCTGTTGCTTTTCTCCCGCACACAGATATAGAAAAATCTGAGGGTCCCGCAGCTAAAGGGTTAAGCTCTTTTTCCCCAGAATCCCCTTACATATCACCTATCAATTCCTTGAACATTGGTTATCAGAGCAAAATCTCTCCCTAAAATTAATCAAAGGATGCATTCTCTTAACAAAAATATGCATGAACTTATGGAGTGAATTTAAACTTCTAATTTGTGAAGATAAGAATGTTATGTCTTATTACAGTCAGTCATTTTACTTGAAAAGGTAATAATAAAAAAATAAAAGGCAGTGCAGTGAAAGCTACCATTAGCAAGATTGCATGGTACAGTAATGAACAGATTTTCACCACTTGTGGTTGTAAAACGTTTATGTGCAAATTTCAACACCACAGGCAAGGACAAAGAAATTGTTTTGTAATGGACAAGTTTTCACTGTATACAGGTTCAATTATACACAGTTTCCACTCTATACTCTCTTTTTATTTGAGAGAAAAGAATTAAGAGCAATTTTTCAGGTTGCTTGGAGACATATGTGGTTGAATGAGAGCATTAAAAAGGCAGTTGATGCAAGTCGATTCCACCATCAACTCTTCCCAATGGAAATTTCCTATGAGTATGGCATTCTTAAGGTAAGAACATGGTAAATCTCTACAAATCTTGATGCAAATCTATTATGAAGTAAAGTGTACATAATATGGAGCTTATGGGTCCTCATTCACTCTAGAATATCTAAAATTCAGAGTAAATGATCTTTTTAGGATTAAACATAACTGGAGATTTCCTTGAAAAATAATTACGTATTTGCTGAGCATTTGCATATTAACTAATTAACTGTGGGTCTTCCAGTTGGCTCAATTTCTTTATCAAATTAAATTCGTCAATGGAGTAAAATAAAACTTCTTCCCATTATATACTTCTCTTTTCCTCAGCAAATCTCTATAAATAGCAGTGGATAAGTGAAACCAAAATACATTAAATAATCTCTTGACTGTAGACAATCTTTCAATTAAACTGAAAACTTTTGTGAAGGCCATAAAAAATTATAAATCTACTAAAGATAATTACGAGAAACACATTAAATGGATAAAAACAAGAAAAACCAGTCAGTTTTTCAAATTTATTGATGAATGAATTGATGTTTTAGTTTAATGTGATTGTAAGAAATGAAAATATTAATGAATCAGAAAGTAAGAAATTAACACGAGTAAGTTTGGTGTTAGTGAAATAGAATAGAAAATTTCTTTACCATCATAATGAATGTATACATCAAAAAACTTGATTCTATGATACTCTGGAGAGAGCATGTATTAATATCTAAATATCTTTTTTCCTTAGCAAGTACTGCACGGGTTGAAGATGCTTGGTCACAAACTATCAAGGTACAGGGAGAGAGGTTCCATCGTGAGTGCCATAGCAAAACAGGGGGCCCACCTCTTTGCAAATGTAGACTACCGAAAGGGAGGGGAGGTGCTTGGACTTAACTAATCCTGGTTTGATACTAAATGTAACATCACATTTTCAAGAGGTTACAAATAAATTTATAAAATCACTACCACAAAATGTATCATTTATTCACTTTAAAAGTTAATTATCTAATAAAAATCAGTATCTCATACAAGTTACTGCTCAATAGATGGGACTCTCTAGTCCAAATTTTGCTCAATAAAGAAATTTGTATTATAATGTTTACTATTACTTCACACTCTTGTCTGTATTCAGATAGAAGGCTGTTCAGGTACTAAACTCTTCACAAACCAAAATTTTAATGAAGGACCAAATTTCCCATCCCATAAGACACTGATTTTTCAGGTTGACGAAGCAAAAAAAATATATACGATAATATAAGCTGCTTATAAGTGAAACAAAGAAATGAAATTTGTAAAAGAGTGTCAATTTATGGATGCATGAAACAAAAGCACAAAACTGTTTACAATTACTATTGTATGGCTATTCCTGACATCAGAAAAAATGCTTACCCTTGGCTTATAAGATGCAGGCCGATTTTAGACCAACTTTTGTATGAAAAAAGTGCATCTTATGGGAAATATGGTATGTGCACTAAGCAAGAAGAGGAACTTTGTCACTGCTTTCTACAATGTCTTGGAATGCTTTAAATGGAAGAATTCCATATGACTGCAGTACAATAATCCTATGAAGACTTTTCTCTAATCTGTCAAAAAAGATTGATATTAGATATTTCATCTGGATATAATAACAAATATAAGATCTTGAAGCTATGAACTTGAATAATTTCATTACTTTTTTCTTCGTAAACAATGAAGAAAATCAGCTTTGGAGAACTAAACATAGCAGGGCAGAAATTAGGACTTGGGATACACAAAAACAAAGGTAATGTATTATTCTTTTGCAGCACTGGCATGAACGATCATTTGTGCCATTGGTTAATGATATGAATGTAAATAAAGCAGCAAATCATTCAAACCTCCTTCGAATGTTGGCAAACATCAATTAAAAGTTATCATCAAAATCAAAAGTAACATATCATAGGAATGGAAGGAACCTAAACTAGAAAAAAATAGGTTTTTAACTTAAGGGAAACTTATTTCCACTACCTGAGAATTCATATCATACCTGAGAAAGAAATCGCTGAAAGAGTTATGATGATGAAGAGATATTAACTACTTTTATAATAAATTATTATTCTTATTTGACATAAGGTTCTAAGATACTCGTACCTTAGTCTCACATACTTTCCACATGACAACATTATTTTTCTATTTCTCTAGTAACATTTAAATAATATTTCATAAACATTCATTATTTACTAAATATTCTTGTTTATAGTTTTTTGAGAAGATATCATAATTGTTCATATCACTTGTTACTTATAGTTATTGTATATTTTTTGTATTGTAATTATATGCAACTATTTGTATGCTGGTAAATTGGAGCCATCTGAAGAATCTGTTTAAAAATAAGAGCACTGAAATGGAAGTTGGTAGACTATGAGGTGAGGAGAAACAGCAACTGTTGGAGATGAATAGTACTCACCTGAGTGAGAATCAAGAGAAGACCAAAAACAAATGAGAGAGGCATCATCAAACACTTAGGGGTAACATGGAAGCAAAATATATAGAGAATTGGGAGAAGCTAGGAGGGTTCTACATCTCACATTAGATTGAAAATGGCTATCAATGATATATAATCATCTGTATTCCAGCTTTTGGAGGTTCATAACCTTGAACTCCCTGCTTAATGCCATCTCTTTTTTCTAGATAATACTTTCTGCTCTTTCTAAAATATTTTGCCTTCCCCTTGATTCCTACAGTTGGTTACTTTCATTTCCATATTCTCTGTGGTGCATCTTCTGATGTCCTCCTTTTCTAGGTTCAGAAAGAGAGCACAGAGAGTATTCAGAGAAGAAGACAATGCCACTTGTGATGACACCTTCTCTTTTTATCTTATCTGATAATATATCAGAATTTAAGCTGACGAACTCCCAAACAACAGACTAGTGACTGCATCAATGCCACACGTATTATCCTCAAGTGTTATTAAGTTTTTCTGCCCATTTAAATTTAAATTTGTAGAAAATAAATTGTTAAGCTACAGTTGATATAAGTTAATACCTGTTAAACTCCTACTGAGAGCTTTATAATGAGACTACATTAGCAGTTGTATGTCCATTCATTACTGGAAAAAAGCTATCACACAAAATCTATAACAACATTTCATTGTTTCACAGAAATAATCTGAAACTTTTTGAGTCAAGAGTAAGTATTTTTGTGGGGGCCTATGTGCGAAATGACCTAAGCTGTCGAAGCACTTTTAACAATACTACTACTACTACTACTAGTAAGTATTTTTATCTTGTACTAGCTAAGAATGAAGACCAATAGATTCTCAATGGAGAAAATAAAGAAGGATTAAATATTTAACTCCTTTTTGTACAAAAGAGAAAAAAAAGTCACTCCTCATAAATTAGTTTAATGGGACAGGTTATCAAAATGAAAAATTTTAATGAAAACCCCAATATCTTATCAAAGTCCTCATAATTTGGAGCCCAAACTCTCCATCAATGATAACAATATGAATCTATAAAATTTCTTTCTTATGAAAATTGTCACAAGTTTGAACAACGGTTCTTTTTTCATTTTCCTATAGAAATAGAGCCTGCAAAAGATGAAAATGAAGTTTACGTGTATTTTTTATGGGAACACATTCACTCATCTGAGATCAAACCTGAGACCAAGAGATACATGAAAAGAAATCTGTGTGGTGACAGTTTTAAAAAAATGTGCAAGTTTGCAAGATTTACAGCTACTGGTTCTCTAATTTTAGGTGAACATTCATGCATACACACCCACACTCAGAATGGCTGAACTGCCCATTAAGAAACAATAAGAAGGAAAAATTGATAATTACCACACTAATTGCAACTCACTCAACTCTGATGAAATAAAATAGAAAACCAATGTAGCAAATTACACACAAAATTTCATAGTTATTTACTCTACACTCTACTATTGTATGTGACAATAACTGATTAAGGAAGCAGAGTCATGGTTCACACACCCCCCATTCACTTCTGCCATTTGCAGAAAGGTGGCTAGCTAAGTACATCTACATTTAAAAGGTACATAAGTAATGTAGATAGACTCAACAAAAAGAGTAAATAGAATAGTTTCATCATTTTGAAATCCCATAGACAAAAATAAGCAAATTAATCAAAGACTTACATTTTTGTATGTGTGTCCCTGCAATTAACTCTATGCAAATCATTCACAACTGCAAATGCTAAAATTTCATAAAATTCACATAGTCATTAAATTCGAATTTACAGTCACTTCTTCACATAGTCTGTCCTAAATTCTTACAATGTGTTTTTTATGGGCCTCAATTCCCAATGTATTTAAATCAGAAAATGCATCAGCTCAGATTAGACAATGGAATTGGTCATCAAGGGGATGGTTTGTTTACCGCTTCACTTTATTCAATTTCCCTTCTTTTGGTGCTTGTCTCAATTTCATGAGACAATTCCTTCTTATTTCATTTTACAAAAAGAAAGAAAACCTGTAAGTGATGAAATGAATGAGCTCAGAATCAACAATTTACTTGGTTATCAGGGGGAAGTTGTTTATAAACACAATTTTACAAAATGTTTGCATATTTTATCAAAATTCTTGCAACTACAAACTGAAAGCAATGTTCCATGGCCAAAATAAAAACTTTCATTGAATTTCCTACATAATCTACATAAATACCCTGCAAGCCGCCTTCCGGCGTGTGGCAGGGAGTGTAAACACCAAGAGTAGAATTCCTCTTTAATTTACTGTGTATTTACTGGAAAGAATGAGTTCCTAAAACAACTTGTCCTCTTTTCTCTTATTTTATGCTCACTGTCAGATCGGCCAAAGTAGCAGGGGGGTCGCATAATACCAATTACGTCATCCGAAAATGTATTTCTTCTGAATTTATCTAACAATCGCAGCCTAGCTACTAATCTCCTTTCTTTCAAGGATTCCCAACCTGCGTCTGTGAGCATTTGCGTTACACTTGCTTCTCTATCGTAGCACTTTTTAACAAAACGTATCGCCTTACGCTGCACTTTCTCGAGTTCGCGAGAGTTCGTTTCATCCGCTGGGTCCCATATACTCGCCGCATATTCCAGATGGGGCCTAACTAACGTGAAATAGCATCGCTCTCTAACTTTTTCATCGCATCTACCTACAATACGCTTTATAAAACCGAGCTTTTTAGTTGCTTTACCGCATATTTTTCGAATGTGTGTGCTCCAGTTTAAGTTATTGGTTAGGGTGATTCCAAGATATTCTACTGAGTCGACTACATTTAAATTCGTTCCACTAATTTTGTACGGGCGGTTCTGACTCAATTGTTTCCTTTCGAAGAAATTTACTACAGAGCATTTATCTACATTAAGATCTAGCTGCCATTTTTCGCACCACATTTGTATATGAGCTAAGTCGTTTGAGAGTGAAGCACTATCTTCGTCACTTGATATTTCTCTATATATTACCGAATCATCCGCAAATATCCTCACATTGCTATCGATCTTGTCGCTTAGGTCATTGATATAAATGAGGAAGAGTAAAGGTCCGATTACGCTGCCTTGGGGTACGCCTGAAGTGACTCTGACTTTATTCGAACTAACGCCATCAAGTACCACTTGCTGTTCTCTCTCGTGTAGAAAATTCTTTATCCATTCAATTATTTCCTTGTTGATACCTGCTAATTTTAGTTTGTAAATTAATTTGTAGTGGGGGACCCTGTTGAAAGCTTTCCCTAAGTCAAGGAAAATAGCATCCACTTGCTTTTCACTTTCGGCAGACTAAGATATCATGGATGAATAAAGCTAGTTGAGTTTCGCATGATCGGTTCTTTCTAAAACCATGTTGTTTCTTACTGAGGAAACGATTGCTATCTAAGAACTTCCTAAGTGAGCTAACACCAAGTCTTGATTTTGTACAGCTATTCTTTCTAATTTAATTTTGCAAATGAAATTAATTCTGCAATCAATAAAAGTGAAATTGATGTGCATTTCTTATGGAAACAGTTTTAAGCATTTGGAGTCAAACTGGGGACAGTTAGGTTAATAAAAAGGAGCCTATTACCTGTCTGGGAAAGACATTCAACAATCTTCAAAATTTGAAAGTGGTGTGACATCTGATTTTTGTGTTTTAGGTGAACATACACAGATAGAAACTTTCCACTTTATACGTAAGACTAGCTGAAGTGCCTGTTGATTTTCAATTTGGAAAATAGAAGTCGGATTAGATATAGTGTACCTATTTGTACATAAGAGAAAATAACATCTTAGTTTAGTCCAATGGGAGAGGTTATCAAAAACAAAAATTATCAGTCTAATCAAAGTTCTCATAGTTCAAAGTCAAAATCTTCAATCAACAATAAGAATCTGAATCTTTATAGAATTTCTTTCTTATGAAACCTGTCTCATGTTAATGTGCAGGTTTGCCAGATTTTCAACTTCTGGTTCTCATCGATCAACTAAGCCTTTCTGGTAACATTGAAGTGAAGATAGTCAATAAGGAAACATAAAAAGTAAGCAACTGAAAATTTTGTTGCAACATTGAGAACACTTAACAGTATATAATACATGGAAGTTATCACTTTGTATTCTTTTGATGGGAAATTTAATTGTAAAATATGTAAAGAGTTCGAACTGATAGACAAAAAGTTACTCATCCATCTCCATTAATTTTAAACGGTGCTATATATATTTGTTGCCCCTCATCACAACAAATCATTCATGACTGTAATAGTTAAAATCTCTGAAAATTTTCCTCCTCTTCATATCGTCAATTCAAGCCATTGCTTCTAAATGGGCCTAAATACACAATGTATTCTTATGGGAAAATGCATGAGCTCAGAATCAACAATCGCATTAGTTGTCAGGGGGATGGGTTTATTAAAACCTCAAATTTTCACCAAATATTCGTATATTTTATCTATATTCTCACAACTTGGAAATGAAAGCAATGTTCCATGACCATAAGAAGAAACTGTATTTAATTTCCCTTCTTTTGGTACTTATTTCATTTTCATACAACTATTCCTTTTAATTTAATTTTGCAAAAGAAATAGTCTGCAACCGATAAAATTGAACTTTACATGTATTACTTATGGAAGTCTATCTAAACGATCTCGGCTAAAACAAAACAAAGTTATTGAATGAAAAGGTGACAGTACTTCCTTTCGGGTCTCAGAGAACATGTATGCAAAGTTTGACGCAAATCAGGCAAACGGTGTGGAACCAATCTCAGACAAACTTACAGACAAACTCACAGAATTTCTGCTTTATATATATAGATAGATTACAGCTTTACCTCTTTGATTCCTTTAGTTAACTTCAATCTTATCGTTCAAAT
>KZ308588.1:600489-743116 GCA_000376725.2 Ladona fulva
TTTATAATTAATTAATTACAATTTAATATTTTAATTATGAATTAATAATAATTTAAAAGTCAGTATTCCATAAAGGAGAGCAAAAAACAGGAACTTTTATCTTTCTAACTGCGATAAAATACCTACCATACACACAAAACATTTTAAATTATGAGGTGGATAAACATCTAAAATATGGTGTTCCTCAGTGGGATCCTTAGATAAGTTTTTATTCCAAACCTAAGTATCCATCATAAAAAATCTGACATTTGTACTTCTCCACCAAAACTTTACTGCAAATTTGGTTTAGCAAGTGCACAAACATCTTCAGATGACGAAGATGCAAGAGTCTTTTTATTTAGTGATAAGCATTCACTGTAAAAGAAAGAAGAATCACTGAAGACAATAAATTATAAAATGTTTGTAATATATTTGCATTAATAAATAACCGAGAAAAACATTTTAAATAATAACAATAATCAATGACCTTGCATAACGTGCCATATTGCTGAATGGCACAAAAATGGTCTTTCAAAATAGCTAAAGGAAAATCATAAAATTGCCAAACACTACAAGAACTGCTGCTTATAACCTCTCTTCAGCAGTTGTGGATGAATTCATCAAACTGAATGTAAATGATAGTAGCACTACCTAGCAAAAACACTGACCTTACAATACTGTCAACATTTCTACTTTATCAAAAGAAGTTCAAGACTACACCAGTCACTTCCACTTTATGTATAAATACTTGCAAATCTCAAATTTGTCCAAAGTCGTGACTTATTCATCTTCTTCTTTCTTCAAAATATTACAAATGGAGGTAGACTCTTTGACGCAAGTTAACTTTTATATTTTCCAGGAGGATTGCAAGGGAAAATATTTACATTTTCTCCTTGATTGTACACCTCTTTGCATCAGTGCTGAGCAAATGAAAGTCACAGACAAGGGAGAAGTGGTCGGAGGGGTAGCGAAGAGATGGAACTCTTCCTGGACCAATTTCCTCTCCTGATGGGAATTCCAAAACAGACTCCACCAACAGAGAACTTTGCGAGTGGAAGACATAGTCTATTGTGTGGCACACCTCCCCTTCGCTCTCACGCACCTTCCAAGTTGTGTATGGAGGTTCCCTTAACTGCTGCATGCAATTTCCATTTGCCTGAAATAAACAAGCTCTTAATCATCTGAAGCCGTCTTCCATCAATTATACAAACTTTAAAAAAGTGACTCCAAATTCCAACTAAGAACTAAAAAATCATAAAAAATCACTTATTTTGTGTATTGATACAATATTCTATACATTTCTGTACTTCATACACAATTGTATAATAGTATAATAGATAATATATAACTTTTAGTTTTGTAACATAGCCAATAATTTTTAATTTGATGCAGTCAATTAACTACAATACTTTTGAACCATTGTAAATTAAAGGGTGGCTTTGTTATGCCCCTACTTTGAGTTTGTTGCATTTGCTCCTAAATTTCAGCAATAAGCTATATTTTACATTTATTAAATCTTTTGAAAAAACTGTTTGGATCAACTGAACTTTTGGATAATCAGTGTTGGGATTAGAGGAGTTCTAGTGATAATAAATTTGCATACTGAGTTATCAAATAAGTCAGAACCCCAACACTTTTATAATAAAATTTATTTCTTTCTTAATATTATGGTGTGTTTTACGCGATATACATGAATTTCATTGATAAATATGGAAATTCCTTTTCTTCACGGTTTTGTTTATGCAAACATACATGACTATCTCATCTTCTATGTGCATGTATATCAAGCATAACAGCTGTATACCACAAGGTACAATAAGTAAAGTATATAAATGTCAGCAAACAATAAAGTAAAGGAGTGTGTGGCAGTCTAAGGAAATCATGACCTTACAAATCAAGAAGCATACTTACTGGACCACCAAAATGTGCTAACTGATATTCTTGGTGAACAACGTTTAGTAGACGGGATAAGAGCAAACTTTAAGTATGATGGTAGTGCATTTTGGTTATTCCATTGATGCCTTAGGCCTTGTATATGCAATTTTTAATCGTTCAGCTGTTTAGTTGAATGTGAAAAGTCTATTGGACCTTATGGAGGTGCTCATACAACCAATACAATAGTGGTGCAACAAAAATATCATATATCCGTAAAAGGATCTAATGCTTTCCCGGTGAATTTGTTTGAGGAATTCTTCACAGGTTTCCAGCCGGGTGAAGACGCTTGGTAAGCGTTGTTTCTTGAATGAATTATTCCTTGAAAATGGCAGCAGTGACCGCGGCCGAAACGTCGGACCTACCAAGTGTCTTCACCCGGCTGGAAACCCATGAAGAATTCCTCAATCATATATCCGCATCGACTGCCTTTTGACAAAAGTATCATAAAACTATAGGTCAACAAATCAACATCCATGAATTTATATTGGAACTCAAATACAGTCGACTGAAAAGTTGCTCAGTGAACGTCAGTCTTGTATTTCATTTCAGCATGGAAGGTGCATAGAAAATGTTATCAAATGGAGGGAGGTATTACTAATATTTTAAAATGATAATATTTTATGCCTTGAAAATTCATGACATACGCTGATAGTATTTAAGGAAAAGTCTAAGAGTAGACATACTCAAAACAACCAACTACAGCTACTTAAAAAAAAAAAACAAATTCATTTGAGAATTAACATTTCTATTATATCACATTTTGGGTGGAGATTTACCTCTCTCTCAACTGTTAGGTAATTGCATTTCCTCAATCCTTGCACAGACTAATGTAGCCTATGACCCTGAGCAGGAATTTATTTTTATATACATGAATATAAATGGGAAGTATCTCACCATGTCACCTTTCTCAGAGTCCAGTGGATATTGTGCATAAGCACTGGATAAACACAATCTCTTGTCGCTGAGGATGGTAGTGTACACTGGTTCACTTGGCTCTGCATTGAAATCTCCACATAGGATGACTGGGGGTTGCTTCCCTGTCTCCCCTTCTACCAACAAAGCTTGCTTTGCCACAAATTCCAGGAGGTCCCTCCCTTGCTCATTGCGCAGAGTTGACAACAATGCACCCTTGCGTGCCTTTAGATGAGTTGTGCAAACCAAAAGCTGATCACCTGTCTCACGCACTGTCAGCCATGCCAGTATTGCCACCTAAATACCAATTACAAGCTCTTTTATAAGTACTTTAATGCTGCTGGCTTTCATAACAGAACTGAATATACACCACTGCAAAATCTAATTCATTAACTATAAATAATAATAATAACAACAATATATAATTACAATGATACTCTGTCTAGCTTCATTTCCCTGTTAATGAAGATTTTTTCTCACTATTTTGGACTCGAATAAAGAAAGGTGGATTTGGCTAATGAATGTTTCTGTGGATGTGATTGCTAACATAAATCAGCAAAAATAAATGATTCTATAATCTCATCTTTCCTGTACATATGTGTGGCAAAGAAATGAGCTGACAACTTCACATAGGAGACAGCAAACAACTCAAATGGATTTTGTATGCTCAAGACAGCGAGAAGCTTAACATATGCTGCTTCAAATTTTATAACAGATGCTACTGAAGAAAAGGAGACTCACCACAAATAAACTTTGAAAATTTGGAGGAAGAATATTAAAAACACTGTTTACGTATATGCAACCAATTTAACACTTTAAATATCATCGGTTTTTCAGGTTACTTCCCAAGGTTTTTCTTATTATTTTGTAAAACTTATCATCAAATAGTGGGCTAGGTAATAAGTGGACAAAAAAGAATTAAATATTTTGCTATGGAAATCTATGGGACATCACATTTTTGCAAACCATTATGATTGTGATCATGAGTGATAGAAAAGAGGTGAGAGAAGCGGGATGATCTATTTTCAGTAAGATTTAGCACCAGATTTGGAAATGATACAACCATGGTCTATTAGAATCAATGAATCAAAGTTTGAGGAAAGTGGCTGCCACAGAAGGTTTTGGAGAAGGAAGAAACTGAATAATGAAAATTCTGAGATAACATTTTGTACTTCATCTAAACTTCCAAAGCTTATTTAGTACATTAATTCTGATATAAGTTTTGATTGCATAAATTACACTCAGCCTTTCAGAGTTGCACACAAAATTTTTCACATTTTCCAGATTTAATTTGAGATCAACATCTTCTCTCTCAAAATTTCACGAATAACTTCCCACTTTCTTTGTCCATTAACGGATGAGATAAGCAGAGTCAAAGTTACCTAGACAACCTTAAATTATGTCACATCCCAGAGATGGGGTTTAATATTTTGTGGCAGATGGGGAGTGGGTGTTCAGATCCCTAATTTAAGAATTTTAAGTTCTGTATTGCCTTCATTCAAATAAATCATCATCCATTAGAAAACATATCATTTGCTGAGTGAATTAAAAATATATTAACTTATATTATATTAACTTTTTTACATCATTAGTAAAATTGTAAAACAAAACGACTTAAACATAAATTCTATTCTCTTTGGCTAGACTTCATGGAAAAACATTCTAAAGGAACAAGTAAAAGTTTTTAATATCCACAAGATACAAGAAAAGGGTTATAGGTACTTAGCACGATAAGTCGTGCACCTAGGAAAATTCCCAAGGAGAAATGGACATGAAAAAAATCTGACAGAACCGGGACTCAAACCCGGGTCTCCCAATTGCCGGTCGGTTGCTCTATCCATTGAGCTATTCCACCAGAACATTTATCCATGCCGTTTGGGAGACTTTGTAGGTATTGGGCGCGTGAGTTCGTCTGACTCAGTGGCATCATTCACAGCCATGGCCTCTCAGAGGCACCGACAATACAAAGTGATGGAAGGAGATTGTGGGTTTGAGTCCCAGTTCCATCAGACATTTTTCATGTTCGTTTCTCCTTGGGAATTTTCCTAGGTGCACGCCTTATCATGCCAAGTACCTAAAACCCTTTCCTTGTTTGTTATCCTTTAAGGGTGGCTCTCCTTACACCACTTTGTATCGTCAGTGCCTCTGCGAGGCCATGGCTGTGAACGATGCCGCTGAGTCGGACGAACTCACGTGCCCATTACCTACAAAGTCTCCCAAACAGGATGGAGAAATGTTCTGGTGGTGTAGCTGAATGGATAGACCAACAGACCGGCAATTGGGAGACCAGGGTTTGAGTCCCGGCTACGTCAGACTTTTTTCATGTCCGTTTCTCCTTGGGAACATCCACAAGATGTTTTATTAGGACCGGTTTCGGCTAAGATGCCATCATCAGGTCAACTGATAATGGCGTCCTAGCTGAAACCGGTCCTAATAAAACATCTTGTGGATATTACAAAGTTTTACTTATTCCTTTACTTTTCAGAAATCAGTAAAAAGACACAATGAAGGAAAAATATGGAAGGCTTGAGTTATCTACCAGAGGAAGAACTGTTTATTTCTAAAGCAGAGCACTTTGCGATTCTTGAAAATGAGACTCATATGTCCCAGTGTTCTGATTTTACTTCCATAAACAGAATGGCTAACAATTCTGCAAATGACTCAAACTTCAGCACCTTGACAAAACAAAATTATTTTGCTAATAAGGATATTTTACCAACAGAAAGAGTGATTATTTTTGGCTTTACAATTATCCTCTTTGCCAGCTCAGATAAAAACTATTTTGGATCCACATATTACACCATAGCATATCATTTTATAGGCATTATAAGTAGTACTGTTTATTTTCATTTGTGCTTTAGTATTTTTTCATCTTGACTGTAAACAAATGAAAGACATTTTTTCTTACTTGCTCCACCTACAGTTTAAATTGATTTATAACTTTCATGTCTCCTAAATTTTAAAGCTAAATAATCAGAAAGCTTATACAAATAGTTCAATTTCTCCCAACTATATCACGCCACCAAATGTTGCTTTTATTTTGGAGACCACTGTACGACAAGTAAATAAATGCAAAATGACAAAGGAGGTCATAATTTTGTTTTGCAACATATCAAATGACAAAGTGCTAACCTGATTGCTCTGTACTCTCCAAACTTCCAAAATCCTTGTGTCAATTGACATGAGTTGGAATTTTTCACTTTTGAAAAATATAGCACATCCATCAGGTCCATTGTTTCCTGGCACATACAGACATGGAGAATCTGGTTTGGGGAAGAATGTTCCGGCATAGCCAACACAAGACAATGCCTTGTATAAGAAGCCAAAATGGTCAACTTCCTGTAATTGAAAGAGAAGGGTTCACATAACTCACTACCACCAACATCCTGTCCAAATATAACAATTACTTGTGATGAATAAACCTACAACATTGAAACCTGTTGCAATAAGAAAATCAGAATTGAAACAAAAATTAAAATGGTGTATAGTTTTCAAAGGGATTAGTTGATGCTTATTGTAAATGTTTAATAAAGACATTTGAGGAATGCAATACGAGTAATCATACTAATCCTTTAGCTGCAGTGGGATAAATATTTCCTAAAACCGGGTGTGGGGTGTATTTCTTCCTCTGGATGTGCAGGAAAGACATGATATGTAATAATCCCTTAAAATTCAGGCAGGCCTATTTCTAGAAATGGCTTGATGTAGAGATGTGAAACAAACTGCATTTTGTTTCTGCCACTTTGTAAGTACCAAAAAAACTATTCAATTCTATATTGCAAACATTTTAATGAAATAAATGGAAAATTACATTCCAAAGAGGTGCCTGGGTTTACAATTGCTGTTGCTTAGGTGGCAGCACTAGTATTAGGCCTGACTAATGCTATGGATATGTACATTAAACATGTATTATAAAATATGTACATTCAAAATGTATTCAGGATCAAATAATCCATCGACTGGTAACAAATACATTGAGTTGTTATGATCTTCTGCTGGATTACTTTCTGGCTTAGGAGGACCAGTATATACGATAACAGATATATATTTAAATTAAATTCCATCATGCTTGATGGGGTTTACTAGTATTTCTTAAGAAACTTTTATTGAATAAGCAGTCCACATTTCTTTTCACTACAGTTTGCTGATTATTTTGATATCAAACAGGTTGGAGATATCTCAATTTTTTAACAATAATGGCTAAATTAAGAAATTTACATCTACATAAGTACCCTGCAAGCCGCCTTTGGGGGTGTAAAAGGGAAGGATGCATTACCAAACTTGGATATCCCCAGAGAAGGAAATGCCTCGAATTTTCCCATCCAGAACAATAGGGAGAAGTGAGTGTTTGGGCATCTCATTGAGATGAAGGGCATTAAACATGAACAAGTGGGAAGAAAGTGCAGGTCAAATGTACAAGAATCCATCTCCCACAGTTGCATTACACAAGTGTACAAATAATTTTTGGGCAGCTAAGGGGTTAAGTATGCAAACATAGAAAGAAATGTATGGAAAATTGGAGTAGATTTTGAGTAACCGGATAAAAAAGTAATAATAACATTATGCTCTGGTATATAAGAGCGAAAATAAATACAAGAATAATAAAGCAGTACAATGACTACCATATTTACTGGCTCATAAGGCACACGTTTTTCCTGCAAAAATTTAATGTAAAATCGGCCAGTGTCTTATGGGTTGAGGGTGAGAATATTTTCTGAGGTCAGGAATAGCTGTGTGTATAGGAATAGTAACTGTGAACAATATTGTCCATTGACTCATGTGCTTTATCTTCTAATCACCATGGAAGCCTTCCTAGAAATGTTGCACTTTTGTTTCATTCTTCCATGAATTGACGCTCTTTCACGAATCTCGTTTCGTTTCACTTATAAGCATCTTACATTCCTGTGTGTATAATATTAGCTTTGTTCACCTGAAAAACCATGTCTCATAGGTCAGTGCATCTTATGAGCCAGGAAACATAGTACATAGAATTGATACCAAGCAAATTACAAGAAAATACTTAATGTGTGCATGTATATTTAATAAACTGAAAATTTTATTTTATTTATTAATCCTAATTAAATAGGAAAACAAATTATGTAATGATAAAGAAACTAAAACAAAATACAGACCCTGAGTATTTAAATGTAAAACTTAGGAGACTGAGAAAGAAGTCAAAAGATTTTCTATGAAAAGGAAAAAATTAAGAAATGACAAATGCAAATAGAGAGGGAATTAAATTATCAAACAGCAAGAAGGGAAAGGCTGAAAATATAGTAATTTTTAAATTTGATAGTCAATAATGGAAAGTTTCCGCAGTATGATAAGCATCAAAGGGAAAATGCAACAGAAAAGAGATCCTAACGACAGACAGTAGTGAAATACTGATTGAGTGAGATATTATTTTCTAAGCACTTTCAAAGCCCAGGATCACAGAAATTAGTTAAATTCATTTAAGGGGGCACCTGGTTTAGAAGGGCAAAATTTTTGTTTTTTTGGAAATTTTGTTTAGAAAAACTGTAAAATATACAGTTTTCTAAGCTAGTACATACCTATATTACACCTTTGAGAGTATGTAAAACATTTTTTCATTAAAGATTAACTAAATGTATCATATATATCATAGGATATCTACAGGGCATTCGTGCAAGCGTTGCCAATTGGTGTGCATTCTAGCATCTACAATAGCGTTCAAATTTTGAAAACAAATTTTTTCTTATAGGATATAAAATTATCTATTCGATGAACCTCTAAAATTAAATAATTTTTTCAAATTATGAAAATGCCAGCTTTTGATGAAAAAATTTCCTTCACTTTTAACAATAATAATTGTTTAAATTAATAAATCCATAAATATTTGAGGTTTACCTAATAGAGAATGTAATGCTCAAAAGGCATGCAAAAGGAAATCTTGATAGTTGAAATAGTTTTTGAGTTATTGTGCACACCAATTTCAAAAACACTGTTTTGAGAAGAATGAGTTTAAAGATTTTGGTATGAATATCTACCATAAAGAATAAACTTACGATTGTTAACTACTTATCTAATATACCTAGTGCATATAGCAAACTTTTTGCATCTTTATAACAGTCATTTAGCTCCATTTTTTCTCTACGAAATATTCGAGCCTCCATCGCACTTCTCAAGCCTTGGCGCTCCTGCCTTGCCATCCTCTCGCGGTCATAAATGTTGACGTTAATCTTGAATTGCTGCCCCATTCCTACGTCTAATTATTCCATTATGTTCGTTACAGCAGAGTAACCTTCATATAAAACATCTACAGCTATGTAGGCGGTGATTTCGCTAATTTTTTGCCGGAATCAGGGTGAGTTATAATCAGGTAAGAGTTTACAGTTTCCTATCAGTTGCACTTTTTACAAGTTTTTCTTCTTTTTTCTCTGGGTATTGATTGCCATAAAACTTACGTTCCGGGGTCTTATTTCACAAAAACTTTGGTTCTTTCTATCTTTTGGATAAGGAATCGCAAGGCTTAACTAAAAACACGAGAAACTACGACTGAAACATTAAAAAATTTCTCTTAGACTGGCTTCCACTTAGAAAGAAGAATCGGAAGAATCCTAGCAACAAATCATACTGCACCTAACTTTTATTATATCAAGGTATCTCTGGACCTATCTTATTACGAGTGAGAGAAGAAACGGATGCCCTCAAAACATAAATAATGTGTGGAAAAGAATACCCAACAATCATACAATCTGCTAAAACTCTGAGTTGAGACACTGACTGAGCTGAGGCGAGATTTTCTTTTCATTCTCCTAATTCCCCAAAGAGCAAAGCATTTTATATGAAAAAAGCTCTAAAGTTAGCAAACTAAGAAAAAATAATTTCTTAATGGTAAAGAACATACAAAATAGCCATTTATGATGGTCAGGTACAATAAGATAGGAAATTTGCATGTATGGTTCCTATACACGAAGGAGGAAGCAAAATGTCTGTAAAGAAAAACAGACATACCGGCCAAACTAAAATAGTGAGTAAGATATTTGATTACAGACTATTTAAATAATTTTTTGATGACAGAGGGGCAGCTTTATAACAATCAGTATGGGTTTAGAAAAAGCTTTTCCAACAAAATTACATCAAATGCAGTAATCCACATCCAAAATACAAATTTCATTCGACCTTGAGATTAATTTCTAAGGAAAATTTGCAAATGAGCTAAATGAGCTTCACATTTATTTTTTATGGACTCTAATTGGAACAATCCGGAGTTGAACCTGTCAAGTGCATGGCCTCTTTTTGAAAAGATGAATTTGGCCAAACTTGATGATATTGTTTAGGAAGAATAATCTATCTATGATGTGGACAGAACACCAAACTTACTACTATATGAATAATTAATCACTGACTATTAGTTGAGCTCAATTTGCAGGCGCTCAGTTGTATTGCAATCTAAAGGAAAGACAGGAATAACTTAATCATTCAGCATGTAAAATGTACTCAATATTTATGCATAAATTTCATAATAATAGTAATACTCTCAAACCTCTTTATTGTGCCACCATACGTTCTTGGAGATATTTTGGCACAAAGAGGCATTATAGCAAACCAAGGGAGTTTCACTCCTGAGTTACTGAATTATGCATTGCTGCCATAACTTTCTGGTATTGGGAAGCCAAATACTACAGCATATCATGATATATTCATTGTATATTGTATTTGGAGAATTTACAGCAAGTCATCAAATTAAGATAAGCAAATCAGACATGTGGCACCTTGTGTCTGAGGCATGGCTTTTAAAATTTGGCTGCAGTGTCTTTAAAAATGCCAATAGGCTGAGTTGAATATGAACCATTCTTTCTTTGGATTGCTTCCTCTGACAAAATACATTATAATCATACAATACATGTACAATGCAATTTAATGCGGAATTTCAAGAAAAGTCACAAAATGAATTGACATAAAATCAATACTTCTAATGCGAATAGACGAAAACATGTTCAGGTGTCTTTTATGGTGTAAAGGAAGGGTTGGTGGTAATTTTAAACCTGAAAATGAAACGGATGTGTAAAATGAACAAGTTATAAATTTAACTTTGGTGCTCTAAGGATGAAAAGGAAAGTTTCAAACCTGAAGGCAGATTATATCTGGATTGGAGTGCAAAATCTCTTCTAACATCTGAAACCTTCTGGTTTGCCATTCCAGAGCCTCTCCTGGACAGCACACAAAGTTATCATTCTCCTGACCCAAAGCTAAAAAAGTAAAAGTATCTTATTAACTATCAAACATTACACAATCATAGAATTTGCTATTAAGTAGGGAAATGAATCGTAGAACTCATTCCCTCATGATTATTTGAGAAAATTCCTCAACTGAATACAGAATACATTACATGACAAGCCAATATAAATAAAGAGCAGTAAATCTTGCTATGAATGGATGCAGCAGTAAGAGCATGATAATATGTTCAACTTACTCCAAGAAAACATTTAAAATTCAAACAATTAAAAATCCAGGAAGTGGAAAGAAAATCCATTTAAAGAAATAACAAGTGTGAAACATAGTGACTCAAACCCAGGTCTCCCACTACCCAGGCTTGCATTCTTATAAGAATAGAATACTTAGAATACCTGCCCAGAAAGTGAGAGACCTAGGGTTGAGTTCTGCAAAATACCTGTAGTTTAATTTTTAACTATATTCAAATTCTTTGTAAATGCAGTAATTTTCATTTTTAAATTCTTTAACTACATTAAAATGATATAACATGATTTTATTAAAGTAAAACAAATTAAGTCTGCAGTCTCAAAAGAACTCTTTTGATGTAAAAAACTAAGGGTTAAAATCTTAACTCATCTCTTATATTGTATGGCTGATTTTTTGAGCAATTGTTTATTGCAAAAATTGAGAAATGTGTTAACTATTGTCAGGATATCAAATGTTTAAATTTATTAATTTTACAACAAAGAAGAGACATCCTTAACCCAATAGAAGGCTTCTAGGCCACGATTTGTCAAGTAAATAAAAATTAGTGGTAAGAGATAATCTGAAGGGCAGGCTAACCTTGAGAAAGAACATTCCACTGAAGAACTCTTATGTGGTTAGGACCAGGCAAACTGCTGCAAACTGAAAATAAATCACAATTATATCAAAAGAGACTTCTGACAGCTGTCTTCCATTACTACTGTTAAAAAGACCACACTGTTTTAAGGGAGAGTATGAATTACAAGTTGATTTTACACAATTGCAAAATGACAAAATATTCATTCATATATGCTATAAATGATTATTATGAATAATGCATTGAAAGAGATATTACAGGTAAGTCTTTTTAAAATGATACAATTTGAATGGGTCAAAAGAGGAAATCTGTGCAATCAATATTCTGAAGTTAAAAGAGTATTTCAAAGAGAGAAAATGTTTTACAGCATAGAAACAAATAAAAGAGAGAAAATTGAGGAGAATTAATTCAGGAAATTTCTATGCAGTACAAGAAAAACATCTGCTGCAAGGATGTGAGCAAAGGGAGGCCATGGCCTGAATCCTTGGATGTCCCTCAACTTCAGTGTCACATAAAAGACATTTTACAAAAGTACTCATTCCACAACAGAAAGTAATTTAACTCTCACATGCATGCATGTAAATTAACCAGATAATATAAGAAAAACTTAGACTCTACTGACTCATGTATATGCAGAGCACAAAATTAACAAAGATCCCAGCAATTCTCTCCTTTATCAGATAAAAATTCGATTTAAAACTCAACTTTGAAAGAATAAACTCAAACTTAGATAATAAATGGTACAGGCCAACTGATGGTCATAATAGTAACACAAGTAAACACTTCGAACCATCAAAGAAACCTTACTAGACTATATACTGATTCATACTCTCCGAAGACGCTACCACTGGAAGTGAACTATGTATCAAGGAGTGAGTCCTGTAAGTTTTCTTTGAAGGCTTTGGAGTTTTTACTTGTGTTACTCAAACTATGAATAAATAGTTCAAAATTTAATGTACAGTTTAGAGGATATCCAATCAATAGAAAAAATAAGAAGTACATATTACAATTTAATATCTCATTTAATAGTCACGTTTTAATTTCATTACATTATGAAAAATGTATATGAAATAAAACACACGCATTATAGAGAGGAGACATTCCAAGTGGTTTATTTGGTAGAGTGAAGGTATTTTGCTTGTTCTTTCTGTCCCTTGCATTATCTCTAACTTGGAGCTCACCTCTAGACAATGGGACACAACGCAATGCAGACGTCCAATAATCATTGCTGGATGACTGCACTTGCGTGGGTGAGATGCGCCTGAAATTCCTTTGGATGAGTGGAGGAAGGTGCGAATGCTCCCAACGACACCTTTCTATCAGCGCCTCTCGAGTCATCTGCGATGGAAGACACACGTCTGGGTCCTCTGCATCTTCGTTTGCCACTTTTGTTGCAGATGTGAAGCTGCCCATTCTAAAAGTCAAAACAGAAGGTACTTTTAGCAATCAATCAGCTATTGAAAAGGAGAAATGCTATCTTTTTCTGCTACTTTTTTCGTTACACTGCAATGTTTTAGTACAAGTCATTAGATCCTTTCAACTCTAGAACTTTTTTTTTAATTCCAAATAAAAATTCTTTCAATACTACATTTTCTAATGACCCAGTTATGAGATTTTTAATCATCGCCGAAAGCCACAGGGTCTGGTGGCCAACTTACACAAGTAATCTACAAGTAAAACAAAATCAACGAAAAATTAACCAACGATTTAATGCAGGTTACAAGAAATACGATGTACTAAATTGAATTAACAATATACAATGAAATTACAGTAATATAAATCTAGAAATAATAATTACGGAAATAATTTCTAAATAAGAAAATATCATTTCCATGCCTTTTTGGATGAATATCATAATGGTTGATAATACACCAAAAATAGAAGGTCACCTTAGTCAGGGGGTAATTTCTATCGTGGATTGGCAGACTGAAAATAATGTAAGAGCTTAACCATTGGATCATTAAAATAAGGAGTCAAACTCAACAGAAAGAAATCTTGTCAGTCGAAGATGGTGAAATGTATTAAGCAGTAGCACCTTCTACTGTGAAATAAATGCGCCTAAAAATTCTTATAAATTTCAAATAACACCCTGATCTTCAACATGATCATAACTTACTGTAATACACTAACTCTAGCTTCAACAGCCATCGATGGCTCCCAACTGTTCTGTTCTTCATTTAGTACTTCATGCTGCAAGTCACACATAAATTTCGCTTTGTAGAACTTCTCCCAATAAATCGTCACCACATCAACATTTCATTCGCGTAGATAGCTATCAAACAATCCTAAGATTCCCCAAATTCTTTATCAGGACAATCAATGAACAATTTTTAGTCATTTCTGAAAATTACAACAATTGAAATCTAGAACCTGAGAGTTGGTTGATGTACTACATATCTTAAGTTTTAACACATCGAACAATAACAAACACTTCGCATTTGAACATGATAAGGCATTTTTGAAACGACATCAAATATCACCCGCACTCTTTCGTTTCCAATAAAGAGACAAGCGAATGGAAAAACATCTACGATGTAATCCCGCGACAGTAAAAAGATAAAATATTTTGCTAAGACCTCGCGATCGCCGACCAAGGCTGTCGCAGTGTTTTTGCAGCCATACAGAACGCACGAAAGAAGAACGCAGAAACAAAAACAAATCGTTAATCCATCAAAACCTCATGTTCATTGGCTAGTAACTTCACGGTAATAAAGAGATCAAGAGTTTCAATCATTATGAATGAACATTTTCTCAACCATCAGCAATAACGAAAGTAAAGAATTCACCAGCTATATCAAAACCGTAACAGGTTCGACTCAAGGTAATACCGAAGGTCCTCTATAGTTAGGTTCTCGTCCAATAACCGATGGTGCAAAACCGGGACGTTTAGAGTATGAAAAATCTCGAACATAACTGGGAAATGATCGGGACAATGTCGGTAGCAATTAGGGGTATTGGAATACTCTTAATGAGCTTCTTACTTTCGTTTCTTCGTTGATAAAAAGGGATTTTAAGGTGTTTATCGTTAGAAAAAATGATTTGTATTGAATAACATTTAAGTACATGACATAATCTATTACCACATGTCAAGAAGTCGTAAACAGTCATAGAAGTAGTAATTGTGACGAGACCAAAACTGTAATTAAACTAGTAATTAAAACTAATTACTAGGTATGAAATATTACAGGTTTCAAAGGAAAGGATCACAACATACAAATACAAGATAGACCTATAAGGGGAGTAATGCGTTATGTGTAGACCGTACTTACAACTAGGTAATTTTTCATGAATAAAACAATTTTATCATAAATAATAACATAATTTTAAGATGAAAATTACCTCCACTAGTCCTTGTTTTGAAATTTAACTTTAATTTCATATTGAGCAGCTTTTTCTAATTCCTGATTTTCCTTAATAAAATTTATGAAACCTTTACAACTCAGGTATTTTAAATTAAAAGGTACATAAGTACTTCCTTTAGTGTTAGGTATATCTTTGATATTTGGCATATCATAGAATGCATTTTGCAATTTTAGTAATGTATTAGAGGAGTCATACGTATTTGTGTACAGAACTCAAATATGCTTCCTCTAAGGCATTACTAAAAATTTACAAAAATAAAAATGGTGACTTTTGTAGCAGCAAAGAAGTTATATTCCTAACTATGGAACACTTTTTTAAAACGTCAAATTGCAGCGCATAATGATAACCCACGAGTTTTAGAGAGATACAGTAATTTATAATATTCTACATCGATAGCAAACTGTTCGAATGGTGTAAGTGCGGGAATAGGAAGAAATTTAAACAGTATCAATTCCATTTTTACTGCCAATCCTCTTGCTTCAGTTTGAGTAGCACTGTGAAAACTATCTGACTTTTCCCCAATAAAAATCCCTCCAAACACGTAATTATTCCAAGAAAGAGAGGAATCAAAGTATATTAGGATTAAAAACAACGTTTTATGGAGTTTAGTTTATCTAATATCATCGAAAATGATATGAGGACAAAGAAAAATGGTTTAACTTTGAACTGGTTGAAGAGAATCGATTTTAAAGATGGTTACTGAATGATGGTTACTAAAGATGGTTGTGTACTGCACATTTGAATGCACAAATTAATCAACAAACGGGAAAACCCTAGGCTGGTGAATAAAAATTAACTCTTTGACAAATATTCTGATTTAAATAACAGATTATACCAAACAATTGATGTTATGTTCAACGTTTAAGAAAATCTTTGATAGTTTCGCCATTTTTTAATCGTTTTAATATGATGAAACGTTTATAGGTATACATAGTAGTAGTTTATAGGTATATATAGTATCTTTTTAACATACTACCGAAGGGCGTTAATTGTCATAGGTATGATTGGAAAACAAGTTCTTTGTTAATGATGTAATAAACCCGTGAATTGTTTTCAGCGGTTACACAAAATAAGATTTAATCACAGTTTTATTCTGGCTGAAAGAAAAATTCCCTAATAACTATCTAGGTATATGCTGATAAAATAACTTTATTAGATAGAATGTTCTTCTTAACATAACATGTATTGATGGCTGATTTCATTACCTTCCAAAGACAGTTCGTAATTATTTTGTGGAAGTGTTTATAACTATGTAATACTTACTGTTAGATAGTTTTGATTTAATTTTGAGTATATTCCAAACCTTGCGCAAATGGACGTTCTTCACTGAATTTATATTAATGCAACTAAACAATATCCTCTAAGAATTGCGTGCATTTTTGATTTCGCTTAAGAACAGATAATATACTCAAATATAAGTCTCGAAATTCTTTCGAATAAACAGAAACTCAGATCAGTATGAATATTTTCCAGCGAGGACTCCGAGACGCAATAATTGGATAGGCCTCAGTGCTGAACGTATTTCATTTCTTGTTGTAAGGATGGCTTCGATTAAGCATGAGTCTCCTTCAGTGACTCAAGGCGAGTGACCCCGTGGTTGTTTGTTCAAACCCGGTAGTCACCCACTGACGTAGGGAACGGAGGACGACTTCCTACGTAGGTGACAAAGTCCGGCCCGGGCCCGCGATAATGGGCGAAATACAAGACTTGCGGCTCGTGGTCTTTTTCGTTACTGGGATGCCGACTTTTGAGGCGTACATCGAGGGCCGCGGTTCACCAGAGTCGGTTCTGCTAGTGTTCCCCCTGCTGATCGTCATCCTCAGCATCGCATCATTCCCCCGGCCCACAGCACGTAATCTCGGCAATAAATGTTGCTCGTTTCCCAAGAACGGCAACGTATCTCAATAAGAAGCCAACCCCCCTAATGTCTCCTCGACATTCTATTTCCAGAGTGACTGTTAATATAAATTTCCAAGTTATTTGAATAGATAATAATTTAACTAAATAACTTAAAACTAATCAGTGGCGCTACTAATATATTATATCATAGTTTATTATCAATTCTTCTCAATAATTTCTCTATAAACGATCGTTACATAAATAATACAGTAAATGGTCACTTAATTATCTGGGATCAATTGCATCTGGCATGTATTCCATACAAACGCCGCAGGATAAACATGTTAATATTAGGGTAAAAAGCTCTCGGGTTATCATCCTGGTGAATTCCGGTGACCATGTCGCCAACGTTTCGACGGCCGACTCTGCCATCTTCCTCAGGGCTGCTGAGATCTTCTCAGCAGCCCTGAGGAATTTTCACCACCACCCGCGACAGAAGAATTCCGTGATTAAAACTTAGTTCCACCGAGCAAAAACTGTCACCGACGAAGAATCTTATAGCCGAGAAGGGTAACACCTCTGAAGAGGGACGGATACCAAACTGAAAAGAGAACCACCACCACGAGTGAATGACCGAGTACGCCATTCTTCCTCAAGTCTCTGTCACCTCTGAAAGGATCACCAGAGTGCTCCAGAGGTAGAACAATGAAACCCGATTTAAAATGCGAGAAAGCCAGCGCGTATCTAATGAGGACCACCTACTTAGGAGAGTACGAAATTCCTTGCAGCTGTGGACAGTTGGGTCTATCCATTGATTAAAGAAAATCGAAGAGTGATGAAAAGCAGGGGAAAGAGAAGGCTCTAACTAGGAGTTACAACATGCCTACAGGCACAAAATTGGAGTTTCCATGGAATACATCAATCAAAAGAGTGTCTTTTGTCCGTCAGTGAGTGATTTCATAAGCCTACATGAAAATCTGAATGCAGTGGAAATAAATAAGAGTGAACAAACCCATCAAGTAAATGCTCGAACCCCGGCTTGGGAGGCTAGCATTCTTAACACTACACCAACCCTTTCTGCCATGGGCTTAACTGGGTGAAAAAGTCGAAAAGGAAATTAATTATTACTAAAAATCAGAGGCCCATATAGACGAAACCCATTTTTTGTTCAATTTCATCTCTAGCATGAAAAAAATATTTCGTTCAAGTCGGCGGAGCAACTCTCTTGGTCTATCCTTATAAGAAGAAGCCTTCACGGAGTGAAAACCTTCGCACAACTCCCATACCATCTTCGTTCACATTACTTTTATAAGTTGTTGAATTTTCTTTGAGTGTACAGCTAAACCTTGGACTGCGAGCATAATTCGTTCCGGAAACGTGCTAGTTATCCGAAGCACTCCTATATAAAACCGATTTCCTTATAGGAACTAATGGAAACTAAGATGATCATCATTCGTTCCAAAACTTAAAAATATTCGTATGCGTAATAATGATTATTAGGGAAGCAGGGATTTAATCGGATTTATTTATGTCGCAATACAATTTTTATTAGAAACTTTCATATTTAGTTGCGAAAAATAGCTTTCATCAAAATCATATTTTAATTTACACCCATGCGTAAATTAGCGATGATCATGTTACTCGAAAGTGATGTTAGCTAGTAATAGTTAATTTTTGTATTCCGTATGCTGAATATTTTCTCTATCTGTACGGAATATGCATTATTGATTCTTACCGATGTTTTGTGACCAATGTAAGCGGAGGAACGAAGTCATAAAATGAAACTGATGTTTCAAAGTCTTTCAAAATAATTTTCACCTGCAAATCAAGTGATGTTTGTTTTCGGTATTTAATTTTAAGGGACGGCAAATTATGTTCGCACCAGGGCGGCAGGTGGTCCGGGGGTGGCTATCGCAAGATCTCGCTCATAAAGCAAGTAAAAATGTATTAAAAATAGTTGCTCGTCTTGCAAAACACTCGCAAACCAAGTTACTCGTAGTGCAAGGTTTCGCTGTATTTATCCGCTCCATTTATCCTCCAAAGAAGAAGCGATGAGTGAGAGTATGCCTTCTCTTAGAGAAATGGTTTCGATTTAACAGTTTATTTTGAAACACTTTTGAAGTCAAAATTTAAGTTCCTATTAAAACTGACATCAACCACCAATAATCGTAAGAGGCTATTGCGATATAATCTATATTGTTGCTCCCAAACAGTGTGTCTGTTATCGCGTCACGTAAAAACTATCCTACCGATTTTGATGGAATTTTATAAGATGATAATGTATGTATGTAGTGAATTGACAAAGAGAATACTTTTATAAACTTTGTCAGAGGAGTTGCTGTGGACAACCGAAGAGAAGAAAAAACAAACCTACGAATAGTAACGTTATTAGCGAAAAATACCAAATTTCAGGTTATCCCTTAGAGTTCGTGCGTCACAATAAATACCTAGGAGTTACACTCAGCAGTAGTTTATCGTTCAAGGAACATATTTGAGATTCTATAGGAAAGGCGAATAGAATGCAAAGTTTAACAAGAAGAACCCTGAAAGGGTGTCTATCTAGTCAAAGAAATTGCGTACTCTTCTGTCATTCGACCAATTCTCGAATACTGCTGCGCAATTTGGGACCCAAACGAAGTAAGGCTAGCCTCAGATTTAGAGATGGTCCAACGTAGAGCAGCCCGTTTTGTCAGTGGAGATTTCAGGTTAGACAGTAGAATACTGATGATAGAATCACTCGGGTGGAACTCGCTGCAGGAGAGAAGATGTGATTACCGACGAGAGCTTTTCGAAAATTCATCGATCCAGAATTTTTAGGCGAAGTAAAAGACATTGTAATTCTATATAGTAATAAACGAGCGCGATCTCCGAGAGGCATCGACGAAGTGTTACAAGGAAATAATTGCCAAAACATATAGTTACTTTTGGTCGTTCTTTCCGCATAGCAACAGATAAGTTAATAGGGTAGATTAGGTAAGGTGTTAATACACCCCCTACCATACGCCAACCGGCAGCTCGCGGGATATAAATCTACATATATCTTAAACATTTTACGGTCCAAAGGGAAAATATTTCCAAACTTCTTCGCACGAACTTCTAACACGAAACGCCATTTGTACCACAATTTTAATCAAACGTGCTTTAAAATTTACCTTTTGAGCAAAATAACTACAGTGAAACCTGCCTCAACGGCCACCTCCCTTCAGCGATCACCTCCGTAAGCGGCCTTTTCTACGGGAACGGAACAAAATGTTCATTTAAGCAATGGCCAGCGGCCGCTACTTCCGTAGCCAGAGATCCACTTCTCTCTCTGGGATTTCCGTTTCCTTTTTAGAAACTAAGCAAAGGGCCCGCCATGGCAGTCATCCGCAAAGACGGCCATCCTTGCATGAGTGCAAGGTACTTGGGACAGTCTTAATTGTTTCTTTATGCATCAAGCGAAACCTTCTTAGCAACACAGGGTAGGTGCTAGGGCATCATATGTTAGACACTGCTTTCGAGAATCCTGTCTTTCTTGTGGATCACTAATTACACATCATCACATAATTGTATTAAAAGGCGAATCTGCTGATAGCATTGGAGTAGGAAATGAAGATGAGTTAGATGATGATGAACTGTAATTGTCAATGGTTGAAGGACTTATAAACCTATGGCGTATGTGGTCTGTCAGCGAAGGGTTGGATCGCTTTGGGGAGAATACGAGAGAGCACTTGGAAATATTAATAGATTCTCTTGAACTTTGTGCTGCCAAGACAAAAAATGTTTAAATTTGAAACAATTAACCATAAAAACTGTGAATAGAAATGTCAAATAATCCATTAGAATGATATATCCTGAGGATATTCGTCCCTCGGACTGAAACAATTTTCCCTCCATCCACCTCCTTCAGCGGCCATATACCCGGTGGGGGCCGCTCAGTACAGGTTTCACTGTGCTTGTCTTTCCACGACTTTTCCATCATGCTGCGAAGGTTTCGTAAGAAATTTAAAACGGAATACGCAGATGTTATGTAATACGAATAAATATCTATTTGCTAACAATAATTCTTCAGTTTCATCACATGTGTAGAACTGTATTAAACTAATTCATGTTCCTATGAATTTCAACTGGAATTTATCGAGTTAAGATATTCTAGATTCTGCAAACAAAGCATTATTTATTTCTGATATTACATCGTGTTACGCATATCCTCTTGAATGCGTCACATCCCTCTTAAGTGTGAGACCCTTCGCAGTTCCTTTGACAAATCACCGAGTCAATGTGGCGCGCTCACAGTGCGCTAGAATCGAAAAAAGCTGGCCAAGATGTCAAAATGGTTTTTTAAAGTGAGGGACGTGAAACCTCGCATAGTTATCCACAAAAGATTGAATTTTCTTTCTATGTTTTTAATTCTTCGTTATTTGTACGCGTCAAAACGATACAGGGTGTCAAACTTAGCCAATTTGCACTCATGAGGATATTCTCGGATTTTTCGGAAAAACTTCCAGGTTTGTTGCAACGTAGCAGTTGTTGGAGGAATCTGGTAGAAAACCCAATTATGCAGTATTTTAGTAAGATTCTTGATCTTTTCATTCGTGATAGCTTTTGCAGTCTAAGATGGACCTCTGCTCACTTTACGTAAGAAAATGGCGGACATCCTTCTTGACCGATTTTTGAGATTAAGTAAGGAAAACAACTTGTAAAACGGCACTGATCTCTCAATTCTCTTATACCACGTCAATGTATATGGTTTTTAAACATAGATTTCAAGGAAACAATTTCTACCCTGGGATTGCGGGGGCTTTTTCGAATGCCGAGCTGATCGCCACGGACACCCTGAATTCAGTCGGGCTGCCTATTCGGCAGTCTTACAAAATATTTTTAGCAATTATCATGTCATATTCCGGACACAAATTTTATAAATTTATTTACACAGCAATTTTAGAGCGTTCTAGGAAATTTTTTTCTCACATATTTGTGAGGCAGAAGCGATTATAAGTATCTAATGCACCTCAGAGTACTTTATTTGTTTATTTTCTATTGTCAATTTAATATTTAATTTCACACCTGGATCTGACGACCATCTTTTTAGTCCCAACGATGACAATTAACAGAATTCTAAAAGAAATGGCTCATACTGTAATGATATTTTGTCAAACCTGTGAGGATACGCCTTTGCTCTCCTGGATTATTACTCTTTCCCAGGTTTAAGGTTTCATATTCTCGTAAGTTTGACATACTCTATATTTATATATGCAACCTTACTGACGTAAGTAATTATTCGTTTATGAATCTTCTTGCTGAGACTTACATTTCTTAAAATTGTTGTCCATTTTGAGTTTCGTATAATATCTACTACGCATGTCTAACGGAGTAAGTTGCCCTTTTGCCATGTCTTATGTGTAAAATGCTCTCAAACTGTTGGCACATTTATTTATCAAAATACTTTAACCAAACAGAATTTAAATATCAACTTACTCAATATGATTGTGGTAAAAATCTCTTCGTTCCATGAAAATTTATTTATTTTTTATTATGTTTTATTGAGCATTAGATCGGTACGTTTCTTTTCATTGTCAAAATCGGGAAAATGATGTTTTATATAAGTTTAAATTTTTCTGACTGTGCATGCCTATGTTATGCGTTGAGGTATAATTCTTTTAATACTGAGCGAGTTGTAATGAATTTTGTACTACGATCCTTTGATGCCTTCTGCCAAATTCTTGTGCTGTGGGACTAAAGACTCTACGTATATCTTTCGTTTCACTTTCTTGGAATGTAACTCAATGTAAAAGTATTGTCCTTGTAGATATACAAAAAAATACCTCAAACGTACTACGGACTATGGTTCGGTTAATGTTTTTATTTCAATTAGTTTAAGTTCAGGCAAGTGGTCTACCGCTGTAAGAGGACTTTCCTGAAATACTACAGGGATTTTATTATTATCTATGAAGGTAATTAGACCTGGGCTTTGTGCCCTTACATTGTTTAAGGCATCAAGAAAGAGCACAGTAATTATAAAAATACCATTTGGGAGCAATATCTAAAGTTGGTTACGGAGGCATGAGAATAGACATCAATATCCAAGTAGATTCCGTAACTAACATATAACGAAACTCGCCAAAAATTCTTCAACAAGAACCTTTTATAAAGATTGCGAATTTTGATCGTAAAAACATTAACTGGCGTTACTGAGCTTTAACGCATCGCTCGCTGAGTACGGGAATCAAGACATCGCTTATTTAGTCGTGGAAATCAGTACTTAAAAATCTTTAGAACAGCTTGTGCCTATACTCGATTCTTCAAAAGATTCTAAGCCGAGGGTTTTAATAATTTCTGATACTCTATTCCCATAATTTATCTATTCCCATAATGAAACAAGCTGCTCTGCGTTGTACGCTCTCTATCTCCAAGATCAGACCCTCCTCGTGTGGATTCCATACTGCGCAACAATACCCAAGTAATGGACGAACGAACGAGAAGTAAGCCACCTCTTTGGCACTCGATTGACAACCCCTGAGAACGCGGTCACATATCCTTAAAGTCCTTTTCACTACATCTTGGATGTGACTCTTAAACGATAAGTTACTACTGAAAAGGACTCCTAAACATTTATACTGACTAATTCTAACGTTGCGCCACTAATGTGATATGGATTTTGGCGTGACGGTTCTGGGAGCAGGTCATGCTAATTGTTACGCATTTTCTTTGTTCAAACCAAACTGCTCATCTTCATCCCATTTAGAAATAACGTCCAGGTCGCACTGTAATATGGACGTATCTTCCGCATCTTTAATTTTTTTGTTGGCGAACATGATCCGATTAAAAGCAATGTTTGCTATCCAAATTGCTCGTTAACCGACTGTCTGACACTTCTATGGGTTTCAACAGTACTGAAAACGCAAAAATCGAATACAGATGTCATAGCTTCTTGCGGCGATAATTTATAAAGTAAACCGCCTCGCATTTTCAGCAATATTATATTTTCATTGAAAAGGCCCCAACCGCGTCCAATACTAATTGAAAGTAGTGGTATTGTTAAAAATGCTTCGACGGCTTAGGTCATTAAGTTCTCCACCGGGAATCGACTTCGAATTCGCGTTCGACTTTGGTGACATCGGTCCCGGGAATCGAATCCGGGACCGCTTTCACCAAAGCCGAACGCGTTGCTAACTTGTCTACCCGGGAGCCCCAATTTCAATTGTTTTTCAGTATTTTCAGGAAGTAACAGCAATGTCGTTATAGAGATCGACTTCAGTTTGCTTTGGTTGCCATTTCGCGTGACTCCATAGTTCACAAATCCTTTCTTCAGACAATAGAAGTCGCCTCTTCTCCGTTTACTGCAACGCCGCTTCTTTTTGCGTTTGAAGGCTTCAAATTGGCGTCCGAGCAAAAACATCGCGAAGACGATCCAGGCCCGCAGTCAGAACTGCTCGTTGACTCAAACTGCGCTTTGTCTTTTCTCTATATCTATGAAACAACTTTGCACGAGCGATATAACGACAGGAGATTTAGACCGTGCCGTATGGAAACAAGAGGCCATATGCGCACTCACCGCTTCAGGATGAATCTCCTGAGATGCTTCGGGCCGTGTCTTCTTTGCTCCTCCAACTCTTTCTCCCAAGACTGCTCCATCACTGCGTTCTGCGAAGCTACGGCCCTCCCCTTAATACTCTCTCAAAGACAAAAGCACATGCTAATGCACGACGACCCCTTAGGGTCTTTCTCGAAATAACCTCTTCTTCCTGTCTCTTCAAGGTTTGACGCCAAAAAGTCGCAATTCCCGCATCTTTAACATTTTCAACGCTCGTCTATGGCCTTTCAAACATCGCTCTCGCGCAAAATAAATATGTTCGATTGCGAAAACACAATCCACGTTTTGAGAATTAAATACGCAAGGAATGCCTATCGGAGCACTTACACCTAGTTATATGTTCCAGCAAATAGTGGCATAATTATTTTCAGAAAAATAATAATAACATACTTCAATGTAAACATTGACTTTTCCGGCTGAACTGCCCGTCGATTCTCAACGGAAAAAAACTTGATAAACAGCACATTAATTGCGACACATTGGAAATCAAAGGAAACAATAGACAGCAAATGTAAGTAATAGGACGGAATGTTGGCTACTGCGTATTCATAGAGCGGAAAGCACATTTAGTCGACTCATCATTCTGAGATCCGAGAGACGGTTCACTTCCGAATTTGCAATATGAATATGCAAACGAAGGACTCACACTGAGAGTGGAAAAGAAAGAAACAGAAAGTGATCAGATGAAGATCTCGAAAAAGATTACAAATGTAAATCCACACGGTAACCCCAACTCTGGACACAACGAAATTTTCTCTGTATTACTTCGTTTATTCTTTCCCAAAAATATCCCCAAATAAATATCAACTTTTTCTTGATCGTCACAAAGCTTATCGTTCAAAGAACATATTCGAGATGCTATAGGAAAGGCGAATAGAATGCAAAGATTAACAAGAAGAACCCTGAGAGGATGTCCATCAAGAGTCAAAGAAATTGCGTAGTTTCACTTCATTCGACAGTCTCGAATACTGCTGCGCGGTTTGGGATCCCCATGAAGTAGGGTTAGTTTCAGATTTAGAGATGGTCCAACGTAGAGCAGCTCGTTTTGTGAGTAAAGATTTTAGGTTTGACAGTAGCGTTTCGGCTATGATAGAATCCCACGAGTGAAATTCGCTGCAGGAGAGAGGATCTGATTACTGACGAAAGCTTTTCGATTCAGTCGGTTTAAAATTTTTATGCGAAGTAAAAGACATTGTTATTCCGGTAAAAAAAGAGTGCAAACTCCAAGAGGCATCGACGAAGCTTTACAAGAAAATAATTGCCAAAACAGATAGTTACTTTCGGTCGTTCTTTCCGTCTAGCATCAGAAAAGCTAATAGGGTAGATTAAGTAAGGTGTTAATACACCCCCTGCCATACGCCACTGGCGGCTTACGGGGTACACATCTAAAATCTAAATGTAAAGCAACATACAACATCACACTGACCGGATCTACTGGACTTTGCAATTTCTAAAAACATCTACACTCTCTCTCACCCACTTGTCCTCAATGACCTCTCATCTGACCATCTTCCACTCTTCTTCACTCTAAACACTTCCTTCAACCCCACCTCCCCTGAACCAATTACCTCTATAAACTGGGACAAATATACTGAAAATTTAGTCAACAAAACATCCAACATCCCAACAGAAACACCCACATCTACTAATCTTATCAATCGTCAACTCAATCAATTCCTAAAATACATATCAGAAACCAAACAAACAGCCTCTTACACAATCATTCCTAAACCAAACAACAAACTACACCTACCGCCAAACATACAAGAAAAAGTTACACTAAGAAACAAACTCAGACGACTAGTACACACTTATCACCACCCAGGCGACAAACAAAAATTAAAAAGTCAACAAACAAATTAAATCAGAAATAAATAAGTTCAGGACACAACTGTGGCACACCAAACTAAACTCTGTAAACTTCGAAGACAATAGCATCTGGAAACTATCTCGCTCCATCAAAACTACCTCACAACGCCTCAATCCACTAATCAACAACAAAATCCACTACGACCCACAGATCAAATCAGAAATATTCATTAAACAATTAACTGATTTAAGCCTATCACCAAACACCAAATTCAACAACACAAACAGTACAAGACACCTACCACTCCCTCCTAGACTCACCCTCTCCCTTTCCTTCCCTCTGTACCACAAAAGAAATTGCAGAAATAATTAAATCAACAAGAAACAAAAAAGCCCCAGGACCTGACCAAATTCGTAACAAATAACTAAAGATCTGGACTTATATCCCACAAATCATGCTGTTCCTTACAAATCTCTTGAATGCCTTCCTCATTTACTCCCACTTCCCTCCCTCTTGGAAACTCGGTCATGTGGTAATGATCCCAAAACCTAACAAAGATCCCACAAACGCAACCAACTACCGACCCATTACCCTTCTCTTCTCCCTTTCTAAAATATTTGAATCTGTCTCACTAAATCGCCTCCAGAATTTCTGCAATGATAACAATGTCCTTGTAAACGAACAAATGGGCTTCCGCAAAGGTCATTCCACCACTCATCAAATTCTACGTCTGATAGAACATATGAACAGAGGGTACTCACTAGGACGCAAATCTACCCAAGTGGTATTCCTGGACCTGACAAAGGCATTCGACACAGTGTGGCACCAAGGAATTATCCAGAAACTACTATCCTGCTCACCGGACGTAGCTATGAAATCCATAAACAACCACTTTACCTTACTCTCCAACTGGATGACCACCTGGAATCTCACTGTGAACCCATTAAAGAATAACCATATGAACTTTAACATTTACCGCCGCACTAAACCTCTTCACCTCCGCCCCAAATACCAAAAAACTACCATCCCCACTGTTCAAACTACCAAATTCCTTGGAGTACATCTAGATCTTCGTCTTAACTTGGCTACTCACACCGACAAGACAATTAAATCAGTACTCCGAGCAAGACAAGCCCTCTACCCTCTTCTAAACAGGAAGAGTTCAACTCCTACAGACGATAAACTTCGTCTACTCCACAGCATTGCATGCCCAATCCTACTCTATGCCTCCCCCATCACCTTCAACACCTCTACAGCAAACCTAAGAGCCTATAAATCATTCTAAATTAAATCTGTCCGACTTCTCACATCCTCTAAAAAATTGATCCCCTTTAAAAAAATAGCAAAAGCTCACTCGCTCATCAACTTCTTCGAACGCAGTGCAAAAAGTATCATTTGAACGCCGTCTTCCTCCGATCAACAACCATCTCATCAACAGTTTATGGCAACCGCTCCACCGCATACGGAAAAATACATCACCAAAATAAATCAACCCAGTGAAATCTTAAATCGACTGAAAATCTTCTTGTAAATACCCCAATGCAAACACTTACACCCCCTTAGATCATAAGCCAGGCTAATCAGAGGCTTGTACCTATCCAATGATGACTAGCCTTTTGTAATTACATTTTAGTTAATAGTTTAATATACTTTAATACATCTAACTTTTTGACTAGCCTGAGGATTGTTTGAACTCAATAATGGCTAGCCGTACATGTTACTAATTTTAAGGAAAATATACTCACTAATATTTAAGGAAAAATTTTCTTGACTTGCCCGAGGCCTGTTTTTATGCCAATGAAGGCAAGCCAATGTTGTAAATAGTACTTAGAGAAAATTTTAAAGTTATTTAGAGTTTTTCAGTATGTAAGTTAAATGGGCTTTTACTTAAAAAAATTTTAATGTAAATATGTACAGATACACTGCAAGGTAACTTTTGCCTTATCAATACCACCAACGAGAGACACCAAATGACTTTTCCTCCGAGACTGCACATATGTAAATAGTAATATAGTTAAAACTAATCATAGCATAATTATGCTTAAATCTAATTAAAATATAAGGGTTAAAAAGAAATTTTAAAAATATTCAAACACGTGCAAAAGCCACAAGCAGAATTATAACCTTCATATGGGTCAATGTACATATCAATTGTTCACCAGTCTTGTACACTGCTACTATCGCAGGACACAAGAAAATACTTTTCTGAGAGTCATAGAGAGCAGAACATCACACTGTCAACATGCAAACACAGGGCTGATAAACAAACACTTCAGCATGGCGTCAGTATGACGAAGCAATTTTTCACCGAAACTGCAAATGCTCAAATCTCCTAGCGAGTCTTATTCCAACTAAGCATGCCTTCCCCGATCGTTTGTTTCGGAGAATACATTCACTCAAATTCAACAATTATCTTGGTTTAGAGGGAACGAATCGTTTATGAAAGGACGTGCTAAAGGAACGCCTCTTCGAGGCGCGTCCTATGACCAGAATAAAAAAACTATTGCGTTCAAGTGGGGATTTGATGGGGCTTCGGGCCACAGCCAGTACATGCAAAGGTTCGAAAACAGTGACAACGATGATGAATCTTTGTATCTAGTCTCTTTGTTTCCCCGTAGAATGACAGTTCTATCGAAAATTGGAAACCGAAAGTTTATATTGTGGAATAATCCCGTGCCGTCATCAACGAATTACTACCGACCTATAAGGATTGTCTTTCATAAGGAAACACCAAACTTCGTCAAGCAGCAAGTTGAAGATATTAAAAGACAAATACTACGAATAGTTCCACCTAAAACTGTCATTGAAGGAATACACTATGGCATTAGCTCAGTTTTTTTAATTGATAATGATTGACGGAAAAACTTGCAGCACGCTTTACACACAATACAAAACTGCTCAAAATTGCCACATATGTGGAGCATCACCAAAAATAATTAACGATCTGGATGCCGTAAGTGCAAGGCCTATAAATCAAAATTCGCTCCATTTTGGGATATCAAGTCTGCTTGCCTGGATAAATGCATGGAAAGTGTTTTACGTATCGCGTACAGGCTTGACATAAAGAGTTGGAGAATTAAGAGGACGCAAAAGACGGCAACTGAAGCAAAGAAAAAGGAAGTTCAAGAAAAACTGCGCAGGGAAATGAACCTTCTAGTCGACTTGCCAAAGCAAGGCTATGGGAGTAGTAATACCGGGAATGTGGCTGGAGGCTTCTTCCAAAATCCTGAGCTGGCTTCGGAAGTCACCGGAATCAACATAGACTGATTGAAAGGTTAAATATAGTCCTCCGCATAATTTGTTCAGGATTCGCCATAATTCGAATATTTCGCAACAACTAAATTGTACGTCCAAGAGTATCCCTGGTACTTCATGCCCCAGAGTCTTCATAAAATTCTCATGCATGGGAGCATAATCATAAAGGAGGCAATCATTCCGATCGGTCAACTGTCGGAAGAAGCACTGGAGGATCGAAACAAAGATGTGAGAAATTTTAGGGAGTTCATTCTCGCAAAGAAAATGTAGAGGACATATTCCACCTGCTTCTAGTCTTCTGACCCTCATAACCAGTATGCGGAGAGTAAAACCAAAGCTTGGTGGCAGTCTACCTCAGTCGGTTTTGGAAACACCAAAAACAACAGTTAACGCTTTGTGAACTGACATTATCTAAAAATCTACAATGTATGTGATTGTTTAAATAAAAAAACATACATTCACTCCTACGTAGTTTCATTTATCAATTAAAAATTAGGTAAATCTTTAATAAGCTTCCATTGGCTTAATATTTTTTCATATTCAAAGGTGATGTAACCTGTTGATTTCATAAATTAATTAATTACTAAAGAGAAAAATAATTAATTTCCTGAAAATAAACAGGTTCGAATCGGAGCCCTGACTCGCAAGTCTCGACTGCACTTTATTATTACGTATTCTCATTTCCCATTTACGTATAAAAAGACGTACTTTTAGCCATAAAAAAACATCAGAATATCTGCGTACATAAACCGAATACTTAAGTCATATGCGTAATATATACTTTTGAGCGCATAGATTGCCAAAAAGGACCTCTGTGAGGAGTATCTACGGCGCCCCTTCGTGACAGTGTGTGAAATTTAAGGGGCCCCGGAAATGTTTTAGAGCATGATATCCTGCATTTCGTGACATATTTGTTCAGTAGAAACAGAATCAAAAATTAATATAGTTTGGGCAGTTATGAGGGTACAATTACATAAGAGAGAAGGAAAGAATCAAGAGACAAGAATGAATACAAAGGAATAATGCACAATTAAATTTTACTGACATATTAATCAAAAACAACCAAGCAAAAATTTAATACATTAATTTGGATATAGAAACTCGAAAAGTAAATACATTTAAAGGAAATAGTTTGATGTAAAGCCTTGGATGTAATTATGTACCTTCAAAGAGAAATTCTCCTTGCCTTTATTACTGCAAATTTATCGATACGTCCGTCGAAATTTGCGCTATCGGTACTTTAAAACCAAGATTGACAACAATTCCTGTCCCGGGAATAACCTCAAGTAGGAAAGGATAATTTTCAACAAACTAAAGGCTAGTACGCACTGAGATTCTTTGTTCGGACTCTTTGTCGCGCGAGCTGCGTCTGGGATTCATTTCTAGCATCCGGGACGCTCCGCAACAATGAATCTTGCATCTCGTGTGATACATTTTAGTATTTTTTGAATCCCATCCGAAGTGGGATTCTTTACACAATGTCGCGCAACATTGAGTCAGTGCGTACGTGAATCTCAAACGGAGTGAACTTCTCGACCATTTTCGCACTTTCCTGACTGTTTTTTTTTCGCTTTTCTGTTGATAACAGTGATAGTGTGGACTAGGGATGTTACGGAGGTGATTTTATCGGAGGCGGAGTCGGATTCGGAGGTTCCATTCCGACCTCCGTCGGAGGTATATCGGAGACGGAGGTGACATAATTACATAAGGAAACTATAAAATTTGCTTAAAACAACCTTCATTTGCAATATGAGAAAAGGAAAATTTTGAATTGTTACAAAAGTTAATGAAACTGAAAAAAACTAGCGAATGTTTTTATATGTAGGACAAATTTACAAACTAATAGTCAAAATTTATAATTGATAAATTATATTTTATCAACAGTAATTTGGATGCTTTTTCGCCATCCAGTCTATTTCTTAAATGGTTGTAAATCAAACCAGCTCCACTGAACAGCTGTTCGCTAGGAACGATCCCCGATGGAGCCGATAAAAACTGACGCACGATTGGCTTGAATACCTTGAATTTATCATTTTCCTTCCACCACATTAATGGATCTTCTCTCCATTTGAAATGTTTCTCTTTATTGTAATCATTTAAGAGCGCCCTCCAAATTTGAAATTTGCAGCCTACAGCAGACTCAGTTCATGAATGTCAGTTCCATGAATGACCTCCTCTTCATCACTGTCCAGTAGAATATTGGCCAGATAAGATTGGACGCTGACCGACCTATTTTGATGGTTCCGAGACTGAGAACTAGTGGTTGTCTCATCTTTGTTTGTATCTGATTCAATTTAAAATCTTTTATTTAATGGAGAATCGTAATCATCAAGTTCAGTTGATTCAAACTTATCTATCCATTTCATCAACTGAGATTCCACCTGCTCCTTCACAGCTTCGTTGAAAAACTTCAGTATATAACGCAGGTCTAAGTATGTTGCAAGTGCAAATAAATTGTTTGTGTGTAGCTCACCAAATCTTGAATTTAGGTCTTCAATTAATTTTGCAATCATCTTTTTCATATAACCAGTAACATTCGGTTCATTATTTGAATCTGGAGGTTCTGTTTGAGCACGTGAATCAATGGAATTACAGAGGAAATACTGGCTTTGCTGTCACTCATACTACTTGTGACTTCTTCAAATGGTCGCAACACTGCCACCAATTGATATATTGTATACGTTCTCAACGCAATGGTGATGGCTGTGCAGACTTCAGGAACAAACTCGGATATTATCTGCTTAGAAATTTTGAAAGTATACATGAGGCTTGTACATACCTATATGAGTCTCCACATGCGAGGAAACGGAGAGTGACTGCAAGCCTGTTGGTAGCAGAAACTGGCATCCTAAAATTCGTCTCCTTTTTCGAAATACGTGGTCCGACCATTTCCAGAAGACATTCAAAATCGACTGGACTCATACGAACAAAATTTCTAAATCCCATTTCATCCTCCAATCTAAGAGTGTCAAGAAGATTGTGCCCATGCTTATTCCGATCCTTGAATAAACCACGCATCCACCAACGCGGTGGCTCTGTATTAGCCTTTTTTTTACTCCGTAGAGTGATGTACAGTGCTACTGCAATCCCTGAAAGCGCGACCTCGTTCGACATGGCTCAGATTCAAACTAGATGCGTACACGATTTCCAGAGCGACAATGTTGCGGGGCAAACAGTCTGTGACATGAATCCGAGCGTCTGCGACAAAAAGTCTGAACAAAGAATCCCAGTGCGTACTAGCCTTTAAAGATCTCTCACAACTGTCGATGCAACGGCAACTAAAATCTGAAGACCAACAGTCAAATTTGGAAATACATCATCCCATTGCTCAACTAAGCGAAGCGATTTCTTTACCGTCGAATGCTTAATTTAACCAGCCTTTGACTCGAGTGACATTCGGAAGTCCATTACTTCACTAAACATTTCCAAACCATCAATAGATTCTGGAAAGACTTTGTGGTAGTTCTATTTTCAAACCATTTAAGTGTGTATCATAAAAGTTTTCCAAAAAAATGTATATTTTATTTAAGCTATTCTCATTTTTGTGCTCTCCAGTCCGTTCACATGTAGAAGAAAAGCAAAACTTGAGTCCAGTTTCTTGAAGGTTTCTCGAATTCTTATGCGTATTTTGTCAATCATTCTTTTCATCAGTACTTGAGGTTTGTATTCTGCTGCTCATCCTCTGCGGTTTATCCAGGCAATTTCTTCCTCTTTTTCCATCTCTCAACTTGAACTTTAAAATTAGAGCACAGTTTATTGGCTTCTTCAAGAGAATTCTAGCACATGGAATCACTTTTTCTAGGTAGGTAATGCTATTGTAAAGTATCTCCGGTAGCATTATGGAAATTCAGAGCGTGTCCTTTCCTGAAACCGCTCAATGCCGGCATGTCCAGAGCCAAAGAAGAGCCAAAAACTCAAAATTTTAAAATCCTACATTGAATTGAGTCACTTCTCGTATCTGAATTTTCATCGTCAGAGATATTTTCCAATACTTCCATCAAGTGTTCTAGTTGAGCATGAATCAGTTTAACCCATTAGTGCCCAGACTCTTATTTTTACAAAAATTATTGTTTTTCGATTTTGTTTGCTTTATTACATAGCAAATAACATATTTTGCTCAACTTTTTTAATTCTTTATTTTTCATCTTCTGTATTCTTGCACGCAACTTAAGAGGCTTGTGGNCATATTTTGCTCAACTTTTTTAATTCTTTATTTTTCATCTTCTGTATTCTTGCACGCAACTTAACAGCTTCACCCTGATACCCCAACAAGTTTCTAACTCTAACTTCACTGATATACCAAGAGAAATTTTCCCATCGAAGAGATGACTGCGAAAAATAAGCATTGGCAGTTGTAACACCAGCTACTTGTACCTTATGACTAACAGCGTGAACTAAAACTAAATTAAGTGTGTGGTTATCACCTTTGTCATTATTGCACTATTGATTTGTAGCCGGACATTAAAGATGCACTGTCGTAACACTGATCGATGGTCTTAGAAAGATAATTCTCCAGTTTTTGCAATATTATGTCTGCAATACTTGTAGCATCTTTTTTAGGGCTTCAATGAATCGTTAGAAAGTTTCCTTCAAAACTGCAGTATTTTTCCTCAACTTTTGCATCTTCATATCTAATGGTCTCCGACGTTTGTTTTTGAGAGGCAGCATCACAAATTTAATAAAATATCATTCCATAGTATAGTATTTGGCTCTATGTCACACACAAGATTCTCTCAAACTATAGGATAAACTCATATAGTATTTCTAGTGAAAGATACGTACTTAATATATTTATTCTGGATTTGGCTGCATACAGAAGAGGTGGCCCTTTACTACTAGTAGACTAGTAGATCGAACTCTGCAACATACCTCGGAAGTTCTGCAAGATGTCCAGCGTTTCCGTGATTCTTCCAGTTTCAGAGGCACTTTCTTTGTGGTCTCTTGGGTCCAAATTGCGTTTTGATAAATATTATACGCAGCATAATACCCTCTCATGCGCGCACCCAGGATGGGGGGTGACGGGCCCTAGCCCCCAAGATTCTACAGGTACTTCTTAAAAACCCAATTCTCGAGAGATTCTGTTAGCATAATGTGTTAGCACTAAGCAGAGGTCTATTTTAGTTTACAGATTTTCTTATTTTAATCATCTAAATACATTAAATTACGAGGGTAGTCCCAGACGTTTCCGACCAGGTGGCGGTTGTTGTTTAATAAAATTACTATGGTCGAAAGTACCAATCTGAAAAAGCTTAAGTTTGTAGTTTCAAGACGCTATATAGTTTAGTATTTGTTTGACAGACATCAATAGTGAACGCTATCAGTAAATTTGTAAATATGGAAACAAATTGGTCATCGTTATGTGATACAATACTTTCGTTTGAAAGGTCTCAGTCCAACCAACATCAAAGCCGAGCTAGATTCTACTCTGGCGAAGTCTGTTCCTTCGTTTACAATAATAAAATATTGGGTGGCAGAATTTAAACAGTGCCGTACAAACTGCAACGATGAACATCGCAGTGGTCGACCAAATGAGGTGACCACGCCAGAAATAGTGAAGAAAATTCACAAAACGGGTCAACTGAAAGTGCGTGAGACATGGTAGACTGTTCAGAAAGTGCTATACATCGCATATTGACTTGGGAACCTTGAGACTGTAATTGTTTCCAGATGTAGACAATTCTTAGAAAAGATTTTTTTGAGAAAATACTTGGAAGGAGGAACATTTTTAAGGGTTAGTTTAACGTGGTTTCTCTTCGAAGCAACAGCATTAGTGAGAGAGTATCTTATTTGAATTTTCGAAGACGTTTTTGAGAAAGTTTGTTCAATTACGCAAAATTAGCTCACAACAAAACATAACGCAAGATTAGCAAACAAAAAAATTGTTATCGGACTCATCTATCTTTGAGGAATTTTGCATATACACTGAAGTTTTGTTTAACCGTGTATTGTCGAATTCATAAATTATTGTATGTGTATCGAGTGGGACAGCAAACTCAGTGGCGTGACAAACTGTAGCATCTGTTGAGAAATGTCCGCCCGACCGTACCCTCTTAACTAGTTGTCACCATTTTTCCTTCTCTTTTTCACTCCGATTTTGAAGCTGTGTACCTCCTTCATTATTGGCCTCCTTTTCGTTTATTTTCATATGAAAGAATCCTGATGTCTTTGAGATTTCTCATGCGGAGTAATTCTTTTTGTTTTTTCCAACTCTTTTGAAACATTTCCAGTTTCCAGAGAAAAACAGTTGTATATGACAAGTCTTGATGACTAATCACATCAATTTTACAACTGTAGCGCATTTCGTCTTGTCGAACTGGATCAGGAGAATCCAAATCTTTTTCCAAAATTTGATGTTCGTACATTGGTATTCTATTTTCATAAATTTGTCTTCTTTGAATAGGTCTCACTGCTCTAAATCTCTCGTTCGAGTCTTTTACTTATGCGATGTGTGTCATTCTCTACTAATTTTTATGTCAACGATTCAGAATCTTTTCTTCTTTTCAAAAATGCAGTCAGAATTTCGCTTGACTCCGCAGATTCTTCATCTTGGGAATTGTTTTTCTTCCCATTTAATTTTTTCTGTTGTTCTTCATTTTGTTGGATACCTTAAAACAGTGTTGCAGATTGGCATATTACACCAACTCGGCGCTTCCAGATGGAAGTGAGTTGTGCCCCTGCAAGCCACTGACCCAGAGGTTCTAAAAATGCGGCGGCATAGGACCCAATGCTCTGACCACACTCAATGGTATCTACATCCATATAAATACCCTTTCGGCGTGTGGCAGGGGGTGTCAACACCAACCGCTAACCTTTTTAGCTTATTGTTGTCGCGTATCGTTCGCGGAAAGAATGAGTCCCTAATACGACTTGTCCTCGCATCTATTTCTCTTATTTTACGCTCATTGTGGCATATAGGGCGACGCTTTCTGCCAGTTTTTTCAACACTCTAGCCGGAATACCTTCTGGACCTGCCATAGGCCATATAAGGAATCTTTTAAGTGTAGATATAGGGATGCATATAAATGATGATTTGTCTTCTGTCATAGAGCAGGTGCTCACACTTCATGCATCTCTGTCTCGCGTCACCCTTTTCATCAGCGTTCGTCTGTTTTGATCTCATCCACCATCTGATACGTCCTTTCCTTCCATTAACCATTCCTTCTACCGCACTCACTAACAAGCTGTCCCTTCTCAACCAATGTCCCATCCAATTTCTTTTCCTTATTCTTGCAGTTTCTATCAGCGTTTTCTTTTCTCCCACCCTTCTGAGCACCTCTTCATTCCATACTTTATCCATTTAACTGATTCTCTCGATTCTTCTCCAAACACCTCCAGTCTTCTTTCTTCCCCACCGTCCACATCTCCAATCACGTCCGTGTTTCCATAAAAAGCACTTCATCTGCCTTTTCCTCAGTTTCAGCTATAGTTAGCTACACAATATTCTTCTCTGCTTATGAAAGGCTTTCTTTGCCAGGAATAGATGAATATAGGGAGAGGACCTTTTTCCCATGGAGGGTCGCACGTATGTAATAGCCATCAGCTTCATGAGAAACCGTTGCGCAAATCCAAATACACTTTAACACAGAAATTCTAAATTCCTTCGCTAAGTGAACTTTACGAGAATATTTTCTATTTTATTTTCACTTGGAATCACTAACGAGATTGTGAAACAATACCATCCACGTCGAAGCATTTGTTGAGCCGGTGGCCTCATCTTTAAGGTGCCCAATGGACAGCGCCGCTTGAGAGGTCAATTACTGCTATATTTTGATTTTAATTCTTTTTAAATTTTATACTGACCTAATAACTTAATCTACGGCCCTCTTCATAGATTGCTCTCTTCTCTTCATCGCTGAATTCAAACCGATTTTCTAAAGTGAAAGAGTATATGTTTAGTATGTGATTACCTTTCAGGTCTTCCTTTAATCGCTTTCTACTTAAATTTTAATAGACAATCAGAATGATTCGAATATTTTTCTTGTAGTGGTTCTTGCTTACAGTATTTTTTCCTCGACTAACTTACAATGAGAGGGACAAGTGTCGGTAGAACAGATATCGATCCCTTCACTTAGGGATACGATTCCAAATTGGGTTTTATGACCAAATTTCAACCCAGAAAATGGTCTTAAATTATTACAACCACCTTACAATTGTAATGGTAGAACAGTCAATACGAATTCACAGCCTTAGACCAGTGGCACGAATGACTTCAGTTTTTCGGTGTACCAGCAGGCACTAGATATAAATACTGACCAGCATTCACGGATTCGAGCCCAGAAAATCCCAAAGTCCCGCTTTTTCACATAACAATGCATTTTTCCGCTTTTCAGAAAAAATTTCTTACAATTCCCAGAAGGATTTAAAATGGTATCGTCGAGTCTCTGCTGAAAGTTAACGGCAACAACAAATCCCAAAACAATTCTGGGTTACACGAAACTTTGGGATTTATTATGGGATACCGTTATTAAGCTTTTCCCTCGGAATCTGCACGAATGTTCAGTAGCAATGGATATTTTGAGGACTAACTAATGAACATTTGACTATAATCAGCTCTAATAGCCAATCATCGCACCATATTATAACTCTATCTAAATCATTCTACAGGGATAATCTATCTTCTTTAATTTCCATTTCCCTGTAAATTACCGAGTCGCCCACAAATATGCTAAATTTTCTATCAATGTGATACTTTGATGATGTATACTAAAAATAGATACGTTCCGATTATGCTATCCTGCGGGACGCCCGAGGTTACTTAAACTACGATGGAACTAATAACACACATCAATGTTCGTTTTAATCTGCCTTGTACTACTTCTACTTATGAAGGCGTGGAGAATTTACGAGGATTGGCCAAATATTAATACCCCACAATTTTTCTCAAAAACTATTCGTTCTACAAAAATAAAATTAACAGATTTAAAAGAATGGTGTTTTATCTGCTCAATCTGTTATTCAACATAACCTCCTTCAAGTTCTATTGACTTTCTCCAGCGATTCACTATGGCATGTATGCCCTGTCGGTACCAGTCCTCGCTCTGGTTATTTATTTATTTATTTATTTGTAAGGCATCCAACAACAGCCATAGTTGACAAATTACATTGGTTTTCACTTTCAACTGCCTTCTGATTCACTCCATACCCAGCAACCAACTGTACTCTTATCGACTGCAGGTGTTCCATAAACTTTGAACAAACGTTTGTGAATATTCCCTACCGTTCCTTTCTCTACGCACAGAAATTCAATCACAGCACGTTGTCTGTTTATCACGGTCAGGCTCCACTTTGAAAGCTTCCCACAGCTATGCTATCTTCAGGAGAAAACTGAAACTAAGCACATACACACGAAAAATGTGAAAGATTCCGAACCTACAACTTCGAATTACTTTTGGTTATTAGTATTGGTTTTGGCTGGGAAAAAAACGTGGGGCATTACTTTCTGGCCGACCCTCGTATAATGGTTCTCCTTTTCCTGATACAGTGTATTGCTGACTGACTTTCTTCAGACTTTGCAGGAGTTATATGTAGAGATGAATTATAATAAATCGGAACTGAAGAAGGCGTACGCACCTGTCCAAGTGATAGTGGCGCCTCTGCAGAGTGAGTGGTACCGTCGGCCGCCGTATGGACAACTTGGCGCTGGTGTAGCAGCGACATTGCAGGAGTCGAAGCAGGGCCTTTCGGGTGGACGAAGGGATATTCATGGCGAACGAGCGAGAAACGGTCGCAGCAATCAAAGGCTACCAATTTAAACCGCCTTTTTTAAAATAATAGCTACTTCTTTGTGTACGAAATAACCTTCGTTAATCGATGTAACTATTGCAAAACACTGATTTACTAAATCGTTTTGTGAATCTCTTTTGACACCAAAGAAAATATAAATAAAACCCTAATACAAAAATTATGAAACTAGTTACCGGGAATCAGAAATTTAAAATTAATTTTTTTTCCAAATTAATCCAACCGTTCGGAAAGAATTGTGAACGAAATTGATAACTTGAAAATACGAAACATGTAGGGAAACAATTAAGTAAATATTGAATTCAAAGATAAAAATTTCAAAGCTAACAAAGCGTTAGAGTTCCGTTAAAAATAAAACAATATAACTCGGTAAAGCTTTTCTCAATTCAGTTAACAAAATTATTAAAAAAATTCGGTACCTGGAAAATTTTAATTCCATTTTTCAGACATATTTATTGACAGGAAATAAAATTATTTAATTGCAAAGTCTAAAGTTGGCGATCGTTAGGAAATAGCAGAGTGAATAGAAACGACCTTGATTAGGAGGGAGTGAGGAGTGGAGGGAGAAAAGGCCAACAGATGGCTCTGGCTCCAAAGCAACGCCGGCGCTGAGGCCGAGCAGCGGTCATCCTACACGCACAACACACACAGACAGGGAAAACGAAACATTACTACGTGTGAAATTTACTTAAAATATTTGGGTAGCGGAAATGGGTGAATATAATAGGCGCCGTAAAGTATTGTAGAATTAATTACATGCTAATTTTAATGAAAATGGTGAGTATACATACAGCCGTGATTATGAAATGGCAAGTACCAAATATTTCTTTACCATCAATGGTGGGATTCAGCTGGTTCACACCGGTTGGCGCGAATCTGATATGAGAATTCCCGGATTTCGCCGAACCTGTTCTTCTGTTAATTAATCAACAAAGAGCAGAGTAACCGATTCTTCGATCTATCTTATGTTACAGAATTAGATATATATACTTAGAGGTATTACAATTCACTCGTTACAGCGAGAATGTAATTTAAACGTTTGATCATGAAGTACTTAATTTTTTAATCCTTTTTAATGTTTTGTAAAGGAATTCTTTAAGTAGAATAATAACGGAAAATGTACTTAAAAAGGCAGTTTAAGGTTGATATTTCCTGTTTTTAAAATTTTTGAATCCCACCAATGGTTAAAATGGATAAGTTAGTAATTAGTTGTTGATTACAGAATATTAATAGTAAATTGAAATTCATATCCCCGCCACCAGGACTATCGTTTTACTGCGGCGAAAATTAATCAGTAGTAATTCGACAACACAGCAGTTGAGCGATATTTTCAGGGTATTCATTAGCTTATTTAATGTAGATAACGTATATTTTTCGTGTGAGAGTGCATTCAGTGTATGTATTCACATATATTATTATAATATAATATTATACCTCTATTCAATTAGTAAATGTCTTCTAATTATCTCTACAGTGCCACACAACGAAATAGTTGTCGGGTGCATAAAATTGTTCCTCAAAATATTACAGCGCGTTGCATTGGGCAGAATTATATCCAATACGCATCACATCAGGTGTTCCACAGGGAATCGTTTCAGGGCTTGAGAGAGACAGAGAGCTTTTTTCCAGCGAGTTTTTTTAAGTGATCTACCAAAAGAAGAGGAAAAATTCTCATTATTAATAGCGACTTTAATGAGTTATATGCATGAGTTCTACAGTAAACTGTGTGACAATTACGATGAAAATCATGTTTTGTAAAACAAAGAAATCATCTGAAAGGCGGCTTGAAGGTTATTTACGTAAAAGAAATAATTCTTAAGAATGGAATTAGTGAGGGTGTAAATTATATGAAATTGAACTATCAAGACTAATTGAGAATGAAGACATACATCAAGACAACGTGTGGAGTGAAACAGAAGAAAACAAAATGTTAGTGGAGATTAAAGGAGAAAAATAAAGGTGAAAATGGAAGATGAATTCATTGAACAAATAGAGATATTCAAGAATTTAGAGAGCACAATAACTGAAGATATGTTCAACGAATATAAGAAAGATAGCAAAAAGAAGGATTTCAAAGGAAAAGAAAGCCACTGTATAGACCAATAAACAAGGAATTGAGGAAGAGTTAGCCAAATGTTGCAAATAGCACGATGTGATTCAGAAGGAAAAGGGTGACTTCGCACGATAAGTCCTAGGAGTATTCCCAAGGAGAAACGGACATGAAAAAATTGACCCCGATTTGTTGCCCAATAGACCCCGACTATCAATAAGGGAAAAAGGAGATATCGATTAAAGGTGTCATGGGTTCGATCCTAGATGGTCACAATAAAGGTGCTTCTCCCGTCAGGAAACATTGCGCGGATTTTCATAAATTTATTTAGGGTACTTTCCGATATGATAGAGAGTTGTAACTCACGATATAAGAGGAGTTCTCTAACACGTTCTGCGAAGGCATAATGATCCTGGGTTCGATGCTAGGACGGTCGAATTTTCTCACGTTACCGGAGGTGCTTCCATAAAGTAACTTGAAAGGGCATCCCCTCCAATTCTACGCTAGGTCAGTACAAATTTCATCCCTTATTCGACCAAGTCTCGAATACTGCTGCGCAATATGGAAACCACATGAAGTGGGGTTTGTCTCAGATTTAGAGATGTTCCAACGTAGAGCAGCTCGTTTTGTTAGTAAAGATTTCTGGTTAGACAGTATCAGCTATGATAAAATCCCTCGGGTAGAATTCTCTCCAAGTGAAAAGATCAGATTACCGACAAAAGCTATTCGAAAAATTCATCGGTTCAGAATTTATATACGAAGTAAAAGACATTGTAATTCCGGTAAAAAAGGAGCGCTAACTCCGAGACGTGACGACCAAGCGTTACAGGGAAATAATCACTAAAACAGATAGTTCCTTCTGGTCGTTCTTTCCGCATAGCGTCAGAGAAGGTAATAGGGTAGATTAGGTAAGGTGTTAATACATCCCCTGCCATGCGCCACTGGCGGCTTGCGGGGTGCAAATCTAAATCCTATATAATTTTGAAATACACATGGCGAATTTTCAAATTTTTATGGGACACTTGCCGAAAAGATAGAGAGATATAACTTGGCACATGAATAGAATTCTGTTTAATATTTAAGATTGACCGACTCCAAATTGATATTTGGTTCGAAGCTAAGGCGCGTCAAATTTACGTCCATTAGATATCTATAGGAAGCTCGCAATTCATTTTAAGGAATTTCCTGAAATTATTGCGATTTCAAACCTTAGTTATTTTTAGAAGACAATGTTAATAAGCAATAACATCCTTCTAAATAGTCCTTGGATCGACACCAGACCGGTTTAATTTCTCCATTCGGTTTACCTTGAAGTGATCTTAAGACAACCCGATGAGGTAGATAATTAACTCGGAAAACACGTTTTCCTTACATTGAACATTTTTAAAGGCGAGTCTGGGTGCTTTCCATGTCGCTGAAAATGATCTTTCATTAGAACACAATTGCGCGAAACGACAGGCGTTTGCTCAGCTGACGGTACAGTTCAACTTGAGACTTCGCTGTCAGATTTTTCGATACTGAAGTTCCTTTAGGGCTCCTTGCAGGCGTCCGGGTGAATATTATTACACTGACTTTACGAGGGAAAGACTGCACATTCGAATGGGGTCAGAATTGTTCTTGAATCGTTTCGAATGAAGTGTTTTTTCCCCTCACACCTTCTATCGATTTTGTCGTGGGTCCATTACCAAGGCCCCAAAGTGATCATCCCAAGGATTCAGAAATACTGCTAAGATGGGATAATGAGCGTACTAATGTGCTATACGAAAGAGGGCTCTGTATGGATAACGATTTCTGGCGGACAGCGGCTATCTACCACAGCAAATCATATCGTAGAAGGCGTACGTGAGCGATGTTACGTTGCGTTGGTCAGGCCTCGCCTTGAAAATGTGTGGAGTGTATGGGATCCTGCCGAAAAGTATTGTACTCGAAAACTAGAAAAAGAACAGCGAAAGGCGGTACGTTTTGTAAAAAAATTGCTATGAGAAATCAGAGAGTGTTACTCAAAATCCTCAGGACGCAGGATGGGAATCTCTAGAAGGTTTAAACAAAGGCTTAAATTACTTAATAAGCACAGAGAAGGTACTTTCGTAGATATAGCCTATATCATTCGTCCTCCGTATTACATAGGCTGCTCTGATTCAATAATTCATTTTATCCGAACGAGACGCGAAAGTAGTCGATTAGAGAAGTCATGGTGCATGGAACCCCTGTCACGCCGAAAGACGGCTTGCGTGGTACATACATACATATGCAGATGTAGATGTAAATCAACTTTTTCTTGTTTGTCTTGCACACACACTCTAAACAAGTATATTCGTTGACTAGGCGTATTTTAGGCGTATAGACCCCACCAAGAAACAGCCAACAAAAATGAGATATCGACTCTAACCCCTGTCATGGGTTTGATCCCAGAAAATTCAAAAAAAAACTCCATTTTCCCATAAATGCACTGAGCCTATATTCGGAAATTAATTTGAAGAATTATCGGTTAGGATAGAAAACCTTAATAAGAATTCTTTAAAGTAGTTAAGTAACTGAAAGGGCAAATAAAGAAGGCAGGCAGCTGGAATTATCCTGGTTCGACGCCATGGCGTTCCAGTATCAGTCTTTCAGTATCGCGAAGAATGCGGTTCAGCGTCCTCCTCAGCGATATAAATGGTTATATATCTCATAATGTATATGTCTCAAGGCGTTTATAGAAATGTACAGGAAGAATTTCCTTTCCTAGAGGTTTAAACAAAGGCTTAAATTACTTTCCAAAGATTAAAACCTTCTTTCCGGAGATTAATAGGCTCTCGTCAATGGAAAGCATATGCTTTACTGAAGATGGAATTGCAAAACTCCTACGTAATATTAAGCCAAACAAATCGACAGGTCCAGAGGGTATTCCGGCTAGAGTATTGAAAGAAATGGCAAAAAGCGTCGCCCCTTATCTCAAAATTATATTTACCAAGTCCATGCGCGAAGGTAGAGTCCCAGTAGATTGGAAGTCAGCGAATGTTACGCCCGTTTATAAAAGTGGATTAAAGGAGAACCCAGGAAATTATAGACCTATCTCATTAACTTCACTCTCCGGAAAAGTAATGGAGCACGTCGTTGTTAGCTCACTTATGAAGTTCTTAGATAGCAATCGTTTCCTCAGTAAGAACCAACACGGATTTAGAAAGAACCGATCATGCGAAACCCAACTAGCTCTATTCGTCCATGATATCTTAAAGTCTGCCGAAAGTAAAAAACAAGTGGACGCTATTTTCCTTGACTTCAAGAAAGCTTTCGACAGGGTCCCCCACTATAAATTAATTTACAAAATAAAATTAGCAGTTATCAACAAGGAAATAATTGAATGGATCAAGAATTTTCTACACGAGAGAGAACAGCAAGTGGTACTTAATGGCGTTAGTTCGGATAAAGTCAGAGTCACTTCAGGCGTACCCCAAGGCAGCGTAATCGGACCTTTACTCTTCCTCATTTATATCAATGACCTAAGCGACAAGATCGATAGCAATGTGAGGATATTTGCGGATGATTCAGTAATATATAGAGAAATATCAAGTGACGAAGATAGTGCTTCACTCTCAAACGACTTAGTTCATATACAAATGTGGTGCAAGAAATAGCAACTAGATCTTAATGTAAATAAATACTCTGTAGTAAATTTCTTCGAAAGGAAACAATTGCATCAGAACCATCTGTACAAAATAAGTGGAACAAATTTAAATGTATTCGACTCAGTATAATATCTTGGAATCACCCTTACCAATAATTTAAACTGGAGCATACATATTCGAAAAATATGTGGTAAAGCAACTAAAAAGCTCAGTTTTATAAAGCTTATTGTAGGTAGATGCGATGAAAAAGTTAGAGAGCGATGCTATTTCACGTTAGTTAGACCCCATCTGGAATATGCTGCAAGTATATGGGACCCAGTGGATGAAATAAATGCTTGCAAACTCGAGAAAGTGCAGCGTAAGGTGATACATTTTGTTAAAAAGTGCTACGATAGAGAAGCAAGCGTAACGCAAATGCTCTCAGACGCAGGTTGGCTATCCTTGAAAGAAAGGAGATTAGAAGCTAGGCTGCGATTGTTAGATAAATTCAGAAGAAATACATTTTCGGATGACGTAATTGGTATTATGCGACCCCCCTGCTACTTTGGCCGATCCGACAGTGAGCATAAAATAAGAGAAATAGACGTCTTAGACAATTCGTTTTAGGGACTTTTTTTCCGCGAACGATACGCGATAGTAATAAATTAAAAAAATAATTCTACTCTTGGTGTTTACACCCCCTGCCACACGCCTGAAGGCGGCTTGCAGGGTACTTATGTAGATGTAGATGAATGACAAATCGATCCAAGCTATCGTGAATTCGTAGTCAGAAGGCCTATAAATCCCGAATTTTCTTAAATGACAAATAATGGATATATTCGAAATAATAAGAAATATTTCCAGGCAAGAGAGAGAATCTAGAAAATGTCAATGCAATGCCTAAACAACAGGTGCGAAAGGTATTTAATACCATTTGGAAGACTGAACTAACGATCCTAAAAAATTAAACACTTCCGCCATATTTAAAAGTTTTCTGATGCACTCTAAAAGATAGATGATAGTGACTTGGTGTAATTATATCACTATAACTCGATTTTTCCCTTCAATATGAATTAGATTTCGGTATCCCATAAACACAAAATATCACATGGCTCCAGCATAGCCAAGTGGGTTGCAAGATCACCTTTGGCGAAAGCGGTTCGATTCCTCTTAAGTGCAAAATGACTTCAGCTGTCGAAGCACTTTTTGACAATACCACAAGATATCTTAATATGTAATACAAATTTCCATTCGTGGCTGGTGTTTTAATTCAGTCTACATATTACCTTTCCTGTTCTCCTGCCACTATATTTTGATGAACGAAACATTTATCATATGTCTTTTGATATGGGATAAAGAAAAATGTACCTTTTATAAACTTCTGTCTCAGTCTTGTTCATGGCAATGATGATACGAAAGCTACTGAGGTATGAGTTATGCTGAATAATGGCATTGATTAAGGTTTCTCCTTATGCAATGTTACGAAAAGTGTTACTAGTAGTCGTAGTGGCAGTTACTAGAATCATTGTGCTTTACTAACGTAGGCTTGCTCTGCTATATCCTGGCACAGGGAGGAAAGCAAGGGCAAACTACCTCACTTCTCATCTTGCTTAGTAAGCCTCATTTTCGTTCGTAGCTAATGGTAGAGGGGATGAGATCCCAACCGGTCTTCTGACTGAATACTTTACAAACAGATTACCTTTCCATTTATTTAAAAAAAATAATTTTCTGATATATATCAAATGCCCCTATGGGGGCATCAACATCCATTTACCGGACCATTACAGTGGTGGACTTCAAACAAAACAAAGGACAACACACGACAATTCCCTAACCGGAAAAATCCGACTAGCCAGGATTCGAACCTGGGACCTTGGGGTTGGAGCGTTAGCGTGCGAGTGCGCTAACCGCTGATGCAGAGCTAATGCGAGCCTGCTAACCGCTCTGCCACCGCGGCCGGTTATAATAAATTTCAATTAAAGAAGTCAGTAACCAGAGTAATGCAGCACGCTTATCGCTCGTTATTCCCTCATCTTTTAAGATATTAGCGCGGCTATGTTTAGCCCCACTATATTGCTTTCCCGGGTGTTACTTTTAAGCTCGGGAAGTCCCGAGCGCATCCCGGTGTCAGTAGAAAAGCACTTTCTGTCTTCCATGCGGATTCCAAAAGCTCCTCTGAGCGGACGCAGTCTCCTAAAAGCTTCTTCCACCTCTTCCTTGTTTTGATTAAGTGAATAAAGGTCGGAATAAGGCACTCGCTAGTTCCGGAAGAAGGAATCAAATCCCGGAAACGAAGATTTTATCGGCTTTGCTCGGATTCATGGCTTCCACCGTCACAAAATCGGAGGTGGAAGGCGAGACTTGGCGGAAAGACATACTTTTCCACAGAAAATTAAATACTCGACCGGTTTCACAAGCGTGCTTGAATCTTCAGGTACAGAAAAATATAAGGGTGAGTGGACGACTGCAACAAGAGGAGAGTTCCCGATGCCTGGAAGAAGTGGAGATGAGGAGTTTTCCAAAGGATGATCTCATCGATAACGATCATACGTTCCCACAACGCTCCTCTCCCTAAACTATTCACCTGATCCACTCACCCTTTCCTATCTCCCTTTCCACCCTTGAAATATTAGCCATATATTCTCGGACTTATATGTTTCTGTACCTGAAGATTCACGCACGCTTGTGAAACCGGTCGAATATTAAATATTCTGTGGAAAATTACGAAGTTTCATTGTCTCTTACTGTCACAAAAAGTTCGCGAAAATGCGATCACTTGTAGAAGATGAAGATTGTTTTCTTCTAAAGCGAGTGTGGGCGCTCATTTCCTGATTTATGTAGGTGAGCACAGCCTTGTCCTCGCCACACTTCCGCACCTCGGCCTCCAACATTACACACGCAAATACATCGGAAACGTTCGATCGATTGGCAATTCCCAATGATTCAACCTCCATTCAAACCCCACATTCGCTTACTAAATTACTTTTCTTTTCCGTTTATAAACTTTTTGAAGCACATTCCGTATTTGGCATATAAGAATATATTTATCCAAAATTATGGCTCAAAAATATCACCCGCGTCTTATATATGAAGGTTCCAATCCCAGGGGTTCAATATTGAGCCCATCATATTTATACCAATTATACTTACTAATATATAATATTTATTATTCAACTGAAGAATGTTGTAGTTGTGATTGTTATTATTAATATCACCACTATTACGTGCCGTGAATACTCGCTTTTACTAATACTCTACTTTTACTCGCTTCTGCTTTGGCTTAGTTTGGGTGCTTTCGCGCGAACGAACATGTCCTACTGAAATGAGGGTGCGTCTCACACACCGTCAAATACGCTACATACTTTAACTTTTATCCTATCTACGACATTTATTCCAAGGATTAACTACAATACATCGGCAAAACGACCGTTTTCTATAATTTTCTCTCGTTGATTAAGTGTTTCGATCGTTCAAATTCCTTTCAATATTATTACGACATTATTTCCCGGGTATCATGTTTTTTACAATTTATCTCAATCTAAAAAAATCCACTATTTCGGCCTCAACTATGTGGAAGCTCTTCGTGATGAAAGATTGATAACAACGACTTATACCACAACAAATCCTGTGGTACAAGTTGCTCTATTCTTCTTTTATCTCAATCTAATTTCTGTGTCGTTGACTACCACGATGTTAAGCGAAGAATGTCGCACTATCATCACTGGCGTGACCACCAGATTCACTTTCTTCCAAACATTTTCGCTCGAACCGGCTCTTTACGGGGATGCAATGAAACCGAAGTGGGGATTCACGAACCAATTCCAATCGCAGCAACTCGGTTGATGATTACCAAGGAAGAGTCCTAATCATTCTTCCTCGAACAACTATCGTCTTCTGTCCTTCGGTCTCTTCACATCCCTTGGTATTCTAAACGCTCATATTCAACGCCATCTCCACATGTGCTATTCATTTCCATGATCTATCATTGAACCATCTTTGAGGCCGGTTTGAGAGTCGCCCACTCCAAGATGAATTACCCTGAGCCCTGGTGAGAGAATGAGGCAACTAAGCGGGAGTACAACCAACAAGGACTGCGAGGATGATTCGTGCTCGTAATCCGAAGCACTCGTTTCTTTCATTTATATTTCATGAAAACAACCAGTTGTTGGTTTGATGGTTCATGGAGTATTCCTTACATGTCAAATTACTCGCAGACCGTGGTTTGCTGTACTTTTCCTATTCTATCTTCACTGAGCCAGAAGTGGAATCAGTCCACGCAGTGCATATATATCTCTATTTATGTATTTACCTCGTGAATATTCTATATTAAAAGACAGTGAAAAACATAAAGATGCGGCAACGTGGCGGCAGAACGTACAAAAGGAATAACTTTAGAAAACCAAAGTTACAAGGAAAACAAAGAATAGAATATGTTTTTATTCAGGGCTAGACTGAGACTAAAAAGACTCCTCTGACATCCAACCGTTTGTCATTTTAAAAGTGGGTAGAGATAGAAAAAATAGCAATGAAAAAGGTCGAGAAAAGGAGTGACCTTTACAAAAATACACAAGTAAATGAATGCTCATTCCCATAGTTGTTCCCTTAAATTCTTTGTGAATGTAAATCCCTATAAAGCTACTGAAATTGCTAAAAGTGAGTCCAAAATACGCCTCATAATAGGGCATGGCTCGACCGTCACTTTGGCTGTGAACTTTCTTGAAGAAGTAAGGAGAGGTTTCCACGGGGGTTTCACTTCCTCTTGACATTTCCGCAAACTTCAGGTATTGGCGATGTTGTAAGCCATGCGTTGGTTGCACAAACGCCTTCCCATGAATTTATAACATCCTGCACTCAAGTACGATACTTTAGTACTGGTTTCGGCTACTGTAAGCGCTCCTTTTGTTATCGAAGTCAGTTTTGGGTGAATCTAAGAGCATACTTCTAGTACGATGGTTTTTCTGCCTTCATATTCCACGTTAAAAGTCCACAATTTTCTCTAAAATTTCCTTTGTAGTGGAACCTGAGGGTGTACTGTAGACTATTTTGAAATACATTTCCGTACTCATTGTATTACATCATTTAAGTTGAGAAAACCACTCAATTGTAGTTTGTCTAAAAAAGGAGATACAATCAATGACGAGTTCCCGGGAACACATACGGAGATGCCAATTTACGTATATTTTTAAAAGTCGCCACAAGTACTCTGAAGAAATAACAACGACTGCAAATAGTTTAAAACTGTAATACTTCCTGTGGAACTTGGACATAATTATATCAGTCTTCGTCAACTAAAAACTCGCAAAAAACACGAGGGTTGGCCGAAAAGTAATATCACCAATTTTTTTCCATCCAAAACCAATACTAATAGAAAATTTTTTAATAATATTAAGAATGCGACGATGCAACGAATTTTTCCTAAGATTAAAACTCTAGGACTAGATAGACTTTAAACTTTTACGCCGATTAACAACAATATTACGCATATTCGAAAATTTATAAAGCTCATCAGACTGGCATTGGTCTCATGCATCTTTGGATGAAATTGCGTTGCCGTAAGTTTTGCTGTTTCCTTGCAATTGATTCTTATACATCACGAAAAAGCCGAGATTCGCAAAAAGTGCCGTTTTTTGGGTTCCTTAGTTTAAATATTTCTTCACGGTGAATGTAGTTCTTCGTTCCCATCAAAAAAAATCCAGGAATAGAATATAGAATTGCCTTTACTTTGGTGTGAAAATTGTTCAAATACGTTGAGCATTAAGCTCGCAATAAATTAACAAAATCCAGGGGCACATACTTAAAAATCCGGTAGTAGTAAATCGATGTTGTAGATTCGGAATCTTTAACATTTATCGTGTGTATTTGGTTAGTTTCAGTTTTATCCTGCAGATAGCATAGCTGTGGGAAGCTTCCTAAGTAGAGTCTGACTGTGATGAACAGTTAACGTGCTGTGATTGAGTTTCTGTGCGAAGAGAAAGGAACGTTAGGGAATATTCACAAACGTTTGTTCAAAGTCTATGGAACATCTGCATTCGATAGGAGTAGAGTTGGTTGCTGGGTATGGAGTGAATCAGAAGGCGGTTGAAAGTGAAAACCTGGGTCTATAACCAGAGCGAACAACTGATACCGACAGGGCATACATGCCATAGTGAATCGCAGGAGAAAGGCAATAGAACTTGAAGGAGGTTGTGTGAAAAAATATATTGAGCAGATAAAACAACATTATTTTAAATCTGTTAATTTTATTTTTGTAGGATGTATAGTTTTGGAGAATAATAAATGTGGGGCATTACTTTTTGGCCGACCCTCGTAGTTAAAAATAAATTCAATAAATGGAATATTAGTTCAGTAATTACACATATTAATTGTGTAATAAATATTAAGTCTTTTATCAATTTAACTAAATATTAATTTTAAAATATGTCAAAGATGTTACGATTTCTCTGCATCGTAACATAAATTTCCGGATATGCCCACGAAGGAACATGTTCTGAGAGATCGCTAAAACAGAAAGAATTCTCCACAAGGAAAGGGATTGTATTGCACGGAAAGTCACGAATAATCCCGAGGAGAATTATCCGTAGAAGAAGGAAAAAATCCGAAAATACAGCGAAAAATCAGATAAAATGGCAATTATGAATGCATAACATTCCCAAATGCCAATTTATTTTTGATATGTCCCTAGATGCATTCTAAAGAGCAGCTAGTAAAAATAGTTTTATAATATAATTGATTAAATTTGCTTTTACAATACGCTTAATGTAGCAACAAAATCGCTTAATTTGCATTGATGCACCTAAACAAATGGTTTCGTGAAAGATTTTAGGGAGAGAGGATCTTAGGGAGAGAAGATCTTAGGGAGAGAAGATCTTAGGGAGATAAGATCTTAGGGAGAGGGGATCTTGGGGAGAGAGGATCTTAGGGAGATAAGATCTTAGGGAGAGAGGATCTTAGGGAGACATTAGGGAGAGAGGCTCTTACGGAGAGGGGAGTTTTGGGAGAGAGGAGCAAAGATTGATTCTTCAGAAATATTCTTTGAATGGAAAACGAGCGAATATTCAACGGGAATTTGAAAAAGAAAAAATATCAAATAAACTTGGAGATTTGATGAATTTTTTCGCGTAAATGTTTTTCAAAAGCGATGGAGAAGGAGGAGTGTCAGTTTTTGGTTAATGCTTCGTAACCCCGTTTAAAGAATTTCGTCAATAAAATAGTGGAGGATTCGGACATCCTCTAGGGAAGCGAATAAAATAAGTTTCCTCCTTGACCCGCAGTACTTCTAACATCGAGTCTTTTTAGGAGGTATAGTTATCGCTGATTCCGAGAGTGAAACCCTTCTTTTTGTTGCCCTCATTCCAATGAACGCATGATTCAAAACAACAGAAGGAATGAACGCTTCTTTATTTCGCAATTCTTACACAAAGATTCCCTTACTGGACAATTACGGTGGTAACAATAACAACACACGAACACAACCATTATTTAACGGACAAATTCCATCAGCCCGGACTCGAACTCGGGACCGTGGGGTTAGTCCAACACCGTGGTCAGTTTGCTAATAAATAGCGATAAGTAATATTGACCCAATAGTTACGTTTGAGACGGAATCGTCGATTAGATATGGGCTAAATCATCGACCGGAGATTTTTGGAGGGGTTTCCGTCCCGTTTGTGGGCGAATGCCAGGCAATTACCATCAATATGAAATTTTATGTTATATCCCTTCCTGATGTGCAAGATGGCCAGATGGAAAATTTGGAACATAATTACAAATAAATAATGGCATTCAGTCGCGTATCTGTTTAGTTTATCTTAACACCAAATCTTGTTGAAAAGAAGATAAATTCACCGGAAAAGCAGCGGATCGTTTATATAATCTTATAAGATTGAATCACCACTTTCAATTTATTAGTCAAAAGTAGCACCTAGAGGATACTGAATTTTGTCGGATGAAACCGAAACAGAAAACATGGTCTTGGTCACGTGGCCACTCTCGAAAACACCATTGCGAATGTCAGTTGTCTCTGAAAATCGCACAGCGGCTCAAAATAGCGCGAAAAATGCCGGTTTTCATTTCCAGCGAATTTCTCCACACTGAAGCCGAACGCAGGTCATCGCGTCAAATATGACGCAGTCCAGTAAACTGTACTTCCATATTTTATAATTCTCAAATAATGTTTCATATATCAAAATGGTTTGAATATAATGGTTAAGAAGACCATTTTAATGGTATCAAAATGGTTTGCGTATTTTATGTATATCAAAATGGTAGACCCTTTTTCCAGAGAAATCCTCATCGAACAACAAGGGGAGCACAACGAGATTCTTTGAAACAGTAACAAGAATAATCCGAGGAAGACAAATAATATGGGACCCCGAAAACAGCCAACTTTTGGACGAAATTTTAAAGCCACGCTCTGCTTTTACTAACGTTGACACTTCAAGTATTAGGAATTGGAAGATGAGAAAGGCATGTTGACCCAGTCGCCTTTTTTCAGGAAGAGCCATACAATAGTAATTGTAAACATCGTTGAGCTTAGACTAGCGGAAGCTTTTCTAGCAATGTTGCGCTTCTCTTTCATTCCTCCATAAATTGACACCGGATATCGTTTCTTTGTTTCACTTTTAAGCAGCTTACGTTCCTGTGTCTATAATCTTTGCTTCGTTCGCCTGAAAAACCTCGGTGCGTCTTATAGGCCGGGAAATACGGTATTTCTTTTTCCAAATCTCGGATACGGTCCTTACACTAGTGTTTCACTCGTTGAAACATTTCTGCTGCATATAGTCCTCCCCTCGGACCAAACAAACAAAAATTGACAACATCTGGCGTTGTTAAGGTGACCGCAGCAGTGGCTCCGAAGTTATCACTTTTCGCCTCACTTCCTCACCGGCCCTTGCTAGCGGCAAACAAGCGAAGGCGTGTCCAAAGAGCGCTCTCCGAAACAGAGCGCACTGAGGAGGACTGGGGGCACAACATCCGAAGGGAGTGGCACTTTACCTGACCAGGTAGAGCAGCAGTTGCTTCGGAGGGACGTAATCTGGGCTGCGGCGTCTTGTGGTGTCGAGGCTGGCGCGCGCCATAGTCTCGGCGATAGCCAGGCAATCCCTCATGCTCGTCTCCCTTGTTTTTTCGTTCATCTTCACTGAAATTTCCGGAGGTCCTTGGGCAGAACTGTTCGCTCTTGTAAATGGCCCGTTTTGTTAGCGCGGCGATCCAGAGCACAATGTCAGATGGGGAGACTCACATGGAGAATATGAAGGAAGGCGGGGAGGGGATTAACCTTGCCGTGTTTCCTTCCTCCGTCGGCCCTGACAAAGTAAAGGTTCTTCTTCGGAGAAAGTGCTGCCGGCAAACAAGTTACTCAATTCCTTCCACTTCCTTCCATTTTGGACGTTTCGTAGCAAGTGTAACACGCCTTCCTTTTTTACAATTTCTTCCAACTGTACCCTTTACCTCTCTCACCAAATAAGAAAAATGTGGTGAAGTTCAATGACGAGAATCACATGACGATCCGACATGAATATTGCGTATTAAACCAGTGCTGAAAGAATGACCATTAGTTATAAGACAATATTACATTTTGGAATTGATGATGTTCTTTCAATTAATCTAGCGAACTATTCTTATCTTTAGATATGTAATTTCATTTTCTATCTCTACGTAACTTTTAAACTTGTATTTCCTGTGTTTCATAGTTTGCAGATCTATTTTCACATATTGCTCTCATTTTCGATTACCTGCTATATAAATTTATTGTATCATATTTTCTCTTTATAAGTGTTTACTGTGTATCCGCGATTTTTTTCCTCCCACTTGTTTGTGGGTTATTTCCCGCAAAATGAGTTTTTTCTTTCTCAATCTACGGTTGCAGTTATTTTTCCCGCACTGCACTCTTTCTTTTAGTTATAATTATATTTTATACATAATATAATGACAGGTTGGGAGGAAGAGAGGCCCACATAGGCCTAAACTCGTCAATAAAGGGTCTACCTATCTAAATACCCTTCTATTGGGGTCGTGACGATGGGCCAACGTAATGCCCTAACCGAAAGAAATCTGTTAGCAGAGGCTCGAGCCCGGGACCTTGGCGTTGGTGAGCTAACAATCTGCCGGATCCTATCTAAGTTATTTAAAACTAAATTTAGGAGATTAAGAGCGTTCTCAGCTTACGTAACTGGACCGTTGCTAAGAGACTCACATTTTGCGTATGCTGGGAAATACCGGAATTGTTACATTAATTACGAAGAGGAGAATACTAACCAATACACAGACAAAAATTTCGTTCAAAATACGCGGACACCGAGAAAGATAAGGTTGCGTAAATAAAACGTCACTTGTTTTCGGTACAATTTTCGGCCATTAAAATTCACTACTTATATCCGGATTTACGTATGTCGAGCTTACGTAATTCGGGAAGTCTGCAACAGTAAATCATCTTCGTTATTGTTATTATTAACAAACTGCGGCTAGACTGTAAGCCTGGTGGCAGTTTTTTACCAACTATATACAAATATTTACACAATAAATATTCAATACACAAATGACACACAGACAGGACATTATATTGTTAGATTCAAAAATAATATTTACCTGACACCTAAGTAGTGCTTACGTGATATAAAATGTAAATTGCTTTTACTGGATTTTTCAGGGCTCATGCCTTCTCGGCTACCGTAGCGGCCTCGGGGTAATACCCCACCGTACATCACCCTGTCCCTTACTTCCTCCAGAAATCCGTACATTACTACAATTCTATACTACTACAATACCCTTTTTACTACAACACAGTGAGACATTTCTTACTGAAAGATTTATACAGAGAGATGGAGCTATTGTTGAAGAAGTACTGTTTTGACAATTCTTAGAGAAATTAACGGGAAGAAGGATTTGCACAATCCGCCTGGAAAACCCCAATGAAAGAAAAGGGAGATGAAATGTAGAACCATTTGTGAGATTGAAGAGAGTGTCTAGAGTGTTAGCTCAGTTAGCAGATTTAGTCAGCCAATTCATTCAAATAGTTCGAAAGAAATTCAAGCCCATTAAATAAATAAATCCCAATAATCTAATAAATCTACATACCCTTAAATAACGCGATAGGTCATAAATAAATAAATAGATAGATAAACATCAACATCCTGAAATTGCCTACCCTCCATATCTTCTTCTAAGGAATTTTATACGAACAATTTTCTTTTAGCACCACAAATTTGTTAATGTAATTTCTGGTAATTTCTATTCTTAATTGCAGTCTTTTTTTCTAGTTTGCCATTTATATTAGTGATTAATTTCAATTTCTTCTCCTCATCTCCGATTCCAGTATGGCATACTACTAATTTTTTGAACAAACGGTAAAATACTACTAAAATTCCTGCATTCTATCCAGCAATAACAATTACAATTAATTACGACAAATCTCAGCCTTGCCCAACAACTAATTTATCGCTGGTGATTATTAAATCACCGTGGCGCCAAATCGTCGTGGACCGGCTGCGCTCACATCAGCTCCTGAATATGAGAATCTGTTTTCCTCATCGCCTTCGACTTCCAATTCTAATTGCCTGGGAAAATTAGCAACCACTTCCATCAAACGAGCCACTTAATCAGTTTATGGCGTCTCATTTTTTAAAACGAACGGTCAAGTTTCTTCCGCGATAGGGCATAAGTTGGAGTTGGCTCAAGTCAGGGTATTACTTTAGTCAGAATCGAAATCGTGCGATGGAAGAAGATTTAATCGCGAGGCAAATTAACATCGAATATTTTTTATTTTTTATCATAAAACAAAATGAATAAATAGGGAAATTGAATCGACTCTTTTAATTGACGCGAAAATAAACGAGTTAACTTATTAATAAATTCTTTCTTTTAAATTTTCTTTGATAACTTTTCTTTCATTTTTCTCGAATCGAATATTTTAATTTGAGAGGAAAATAGAAACTGCTATACGTAACGTGTATGGCAATAAAATAGATAAGTCCATCGCAAAAGGGGGGAATTCGGGATATAAACGAAAGAAAATCGTATGCGCTCTCCAAACAGCATTCGTAGACGGATAAAAAAGGCACGTTTGAAACGATGCCAGACGACGAAAATTCAAAGCAAAATAAACCCTTGGTCAATTTGTTCGGTAAATTTCACGCGAAATCTATATATTTTATCAAAAGCAAAATTTCCGAGACTTCGGATCCAAAAAAAATATTCGATGATGAGAATTAGGAAATTTAATAAACTTTCTTTCTTAAGGTATCTTAAAGTTAAGGTCTGGAGGTTAAAATATATCTTAAGATATATTTTAACAACCTCCATACTCGTACTTTTCATGTTGGCCTTAGAGACTGTTTTCGTCTCTTAAACTAAACCTTTAAGTCTCTCTGACAGTTTCTTAATCCAACTTATTCTTCTTCAAAACAAAAGCTGTCTCCGCAAACAATAACATTTATTGCATTTCACTCCCTCCACTACGTTAATCGTTTCTGGACGACGACAGATTTTAATGAGATCTGATGGCTGACGGATGATTATCTCAATTCAGATACTTCATTCGTTAATTTATTATTTTACGAAATACATTTGAAGGAGCGTAAGAAGCCTGCGGGTCAGGGCGGCAGAGCACGAAAGAGATTACCGCCTGAAGAGAGGACAACCCCCCTTTTCGAGCTTCGCCCTTCACCTTCTGGAGAATGACCACAAAAGCGATTTTAAGCCGAAACACCTCCATCGTGAAGAAAATTCCCGTCGGTCAGACCTCCTGGGGGAAGTGGAGATTAGGAGTTTTTCCAGGGATGGAATGCTAGCAAACGAGCAATTGTTCCTATACCCTTCACCCCTTCTTTCCTTACCGAGCAAAATATTTCCCTGATGCACCCACTCCCTACTTCCCTTCCCATCAACCACCCTATATATGATGTTCAAAAATCTTACCCTTTGCCTGAAGATGCAAGTCAACTTACGAAACCGGTCGCCAATAAATACAGTGTGGGAAATTTACCAAGTGTATCCTTCTGAATTAGTAAACGTTCTAATGAAGTAATTTTTGTGTTTGGTGAACATCTGTGACAAGAGGAACCTCGGTTTTCTTGTGAAAAAGACGGAGAGTGACTGCGATTTCGGAGTGTTCGGATAATTCAATCCAATTTACCCTACAAGGATGTATTAAATAAAAGCACAGTTTTAAACAACAAAGATTTATAACTTTTACTTATCTACTTGTTTACTTGTGAGTTTATATATCTTTGTTGTTTCAAAACTGCCTCTCATTCAACAAATCCTCTCAAAAGCAAATGTCTGTCCGTCCCCCTATTTATCTCAGAAATGCCTTGACATAGAGATCTGAAACAGACTGCATTGTGTTTCTAGGACACTGATACCCCCAGGAAAACTATTTTCTTCTCTGTAAAGGCCCGGGTAATCTCAATCGCGGCTTCATAGAAGCACCGGCCACACAAAGTGATGGAAAGGATACCCCCTTCAGGTTGGAAACACAGGAAAACGGGTAAGGGTGATTTTGCAAAAGATGGTGCGCACCCAGGAAAAATCCCAAGGAGGAATGGACTTGAAAAAAGTCTGACGGGACCGGGAAACGAACCCGGGTAAGGTAGAGATTACATATTTAAAGATAAATATGTAAAGAAACATTTAATAGTTAAAACCCACTAATTATTCGGATAATATAAATGTAGAAGCAGAATTACGAAGTGACAAAAACTGATATTTGGAGAAGAAATACCCCGGTTAAGGCGTTAATGTGATCCTCGGCACAAAGATTCAGAAGATGGCCAAAATAAAATTTTCGATATTTTCTTCAACGTTTGCGGCAATTATATTACTATTGTCCTCTTTGAGCACCATTAGCTCCAACTATATTTCGGATTTTAGCGGAACGAACCGGTGGAAGTTATGAAAAAAGGGTATTTACTGCTATGGAAAATGTTCTGAAAATACATGAATGGGTATCAATAGGCTTGGTCTTAATGATAGCGATGAGTATTTCAACGTAGGTAGTAATTTAATACACACATTTTCAAATAAAATACCACAATTTTCATACATGAATGAAATTTATTAAAACCATTAATATTAATTTTAAAGCTATATTGCAATAGGAACGTTTTTCGAAAAAATCGCCCATGCTTATGTTTTGTAAATCATAGTAAAGTAGTAAAAATTTCAACGGCGTAGAATATAATTTGTAGAAGGAGATCGATTTTTAGTTCAGACTCTTATCAAAGGTTAATAAATTACGATCGGATCTCAGAAACGCGGATTATGCTTTAGGACTATATCCACATTTCTGCTAAAAGTTTGGTTTTCCTGTGACACTTGGTCGTTGTTTAGTTGAGAATTTACCGTGTTTTGATTTGGTCTACTTCGACTTAGATTAGATTCATAATGACCCATAATGAATATAGTTTTAAAGGCAAAAAGTTATTCTTTCTAACGATGTATAACATGTCCCATTATAACGGCAGATCATAAAAGGAGAACACGTTAAAATCCAGATCTATACCATTTTCAATCCGACAGTGGTTGATTGATGGTTTCGGGTCATCTGAGCAAAAATCTCTACCTAGGATGAGATGCACCAGAAGCCAGATCTTTGCTTTAGTATCATTCTTCCATCATACTATTTACCTTTTTTCGGTATGGCCGGATGAAAGAGTTTCGCAGTGTAAATGTCTCAGCTCTAATTTTATTCACATGTTTCTGCGCTGTACCCCAATTATAAGGGAGAGCGTTTGACAAAAAATATAGCATATCAGGGGGGAATTTTAGAGAAAAGTATGAAATGGACTTATCGACGATCCTGAAGCATATCCCTTCTATCACAAGTGAATAGTTTCTCACTTCAGATAAAGCTGAGTCACGTATGTACTTCAATATGCAAATACGAATAATAACAGAAATCCGATAGTGACTTGAAATGGCATTCTATACTCAATAATATGCTCGTCAATTTTGATTAACGGCTTGAATAGCTTGGTATCTGCTAAACTCCAGCACATGTGAAATATTTTTTTGGTCAACGCTGATACGCAGGTACAAACTTATCCTGAATTACCCGTTGATTCTCAACAGGTAATTCAGCTAGTATCCTAAAAAAATCACTTTTCTTCCCTTATTATTATGATTTATTCCAGTCCATATTTTCAAATAAGGCATCTAATAATTAAAACACGGATGCATTGCACCTCTTTGATAGAGCCTTGTTGAATGGGGTTATGATTATAAGATATAAAATTTGTTATTATTAAAAAATAATAATTCAATCTTTGCTTTAGTATAATTCTTCCATCATACATATGTTATTGATTGGTTAGTTCCAACAAGTTTTGACGATTTACCCTGATATAATGCGCCTGAATGTAGAACTAAGTGTCACTTTAATGTCCGCCAGAGTGCAGAACGAACAAGTCCATCTCATTCAATTCGTATAAATGCGGTGATCAAACGAAAACTTTAATCGACTCAGGATAAATGTGAGATTCATTGTTCCTATTTCTAATTTTCTTATTATCTTCGTGATTCGGTCGTGCCGTTCTCAGTTTTGATTATTATTTTTATAGAAATGGGGGTGTTTTATAGAGTTGGGAATAAGATGCAAGGTGAGACGAAAAGGTTTGGGAAGCACTGCGCTAGATCATACAATATAAAATATAAATATGAATACTTGGAATAAATCCTACCATACAAAACATTATGTGAGAGAGATTTCGTAGGACCACAGTTTCTAATTTAATTTTGTAAAACAAACAACCTCTGCAGGTAAAGAAACCTATTTTAAATACATATCTTATGGAAAAGTATGGGATAACTCATGAAATCAATGTTCAACACTTGCCTTGGTCGTCAAAGAGATGGGTTGTTTATTTCTGAAAATTTTTACGAATTTTCCGTGTGTTTAATCAAAGTTCTCGCAATTTCGAGTGTATATGAATGATTCACGACTAAAATAAGAATCTGTGATCATTTTCATTTCTTTTGGCACTTGTCTCAATTACGTAGGACCATTGTTTCTAATTTAATTTTGTAAAAGAAACGACCTCTGCAAGTCATGAAAACGTAATTTACGTACATCTCTTATGGAAACAAATGGTAAGCTCCTGGGTTCGAACCCGGGCCTTTACAGAGATGAAAATAGTTTTTCTGGGGGTATCAGGGTAAAAACACAATGCAGTTTGTTTCAGATCTCTATGTCAAGCCGTTTCTGAGATAAAAAGGGGCACGGACAGATGGACGGACGGACAGACATTTTCTTTTTATATATATGATGTTGCAATTCAAACCGAATTTTTAAACAATAAAAATAGTGTAAGTTGGTTATTACGCTGAGAAATTGCTCCACGAATTAGGAAATGTCAGAAGTCGATTTGTCGTGGCCGAAAACCTCACACTCGGACGTTTCAAGATAAAATTCGAAAATGTTTTCCCACTTTCATTTCTGAGGTTTTCCCCTTAAAGTGAGAGAGTAGCTTTTATATTTACCGCGAGGTGGCGTACTAATCCTGGTGAAACGTAATTAATTTTCCAATAATTTGATTGAAATAATTTTATCAGTATCGTTAACCTTCTACGAAATATTCAGAAAATTTGCAGTTAATTGGTCCAGTGTTTACAGAAATAATTCCTTTCGATTAAACACTGTTTGGAACTGAAATATGTATAAGACGTACATTATCTTTAATAAATAAAAATGAGCAAAAATAAAAGTTAAAAACCTGGTGTTGGTTGAAGGGACTTTGTTCTGGACTTTGGATTGGTTAAATCGATTCTCTCCGCATTTAAATAGACTTAAAATTCAAAGAAATTCGGTGTCATATTAACTCCACATGACGAAATACTAATGCTCGATAACTATGCTAGATAATGACTACGAGAAACGCAGTGCTCGTAAGAAACCGTTTTAGGCGCAACTAACGTCAATGGAGAACGGCTGACAATAAAAGCACTTGTTTAATTTACACTTTTTAATTTAAGCGGACTGAATTGGGTGTTTTTGTAATTCAACTGCAAGAATCTGATGCTCAAATTATTGAAATGCATTTTTCTACCTAAACCGCATAGAAAGTTGTGTAAAACACATTCCGAGTGTAGTTCCTGTATCATTCTATGTATCACTTTTCAGAGATACTTGCTTATTGATACTAAAGATGATTGCGTTAATGTACAATTTTAGCCAAATTCAGCTTTATCATAAAGATATTCCGCGAGTAAACTAAATTCTAAAGACAAAATTTCAGATATCAATAAAATAAGACAAAGGATTACATAGACCCATATATGTATTGGTTTTGATCGAATTTCTCATTCGAGCTATTGTTTCATAGTTATAATTTTTGTACCGAGGCTTTAATTAAAGTTGTAATTATGTTTTCCGTCGTATTGTAGTGCTTCTTAACATTTTAACCGATATATGTTTTGCATATCTTGAAACATTCTGATTCATTGATTGAATTTAATTGGAATAATTTCCAATCATAAGCGTGACTGGAAATCTTGTTAAAGTGATAAATATGTTAAGTATAAATATGTTAATAACTCACAAGGCAAAGCATATTGCTCTGGTTTGTTAAAAGGTCTATCCTTGATCACTGATGCGTTAGATCAATACCTTTTTAAATGGCCGTGAAAATTCAAGGAAATTTGGGGCATAATGAACCCACGCCAATAATTAAGGAGTAATTAAAGTCTAATATTTGACGCGACAACCGAAGAGATACGGAATATAGTACCCGAACAAAATGAATAGTCGAGTCAGTTGAATATCTCGGAATCACCCTTAGAAAGAACTTAAACTGGAGCACATTCGAAAAATCTGCAGTAAATCAAGTAAAAAGCTCGGTTTCATAAAACACATTGAAGGTAGATGCGGTGGAAAGGTTTTTTCTTTGTGGATTTTCTTCATGGAAAAATAAAGGAACCCTGACTGATATTTACCCTAGTAGGGAGGAAACCCCTACAAAACCACCCGAAGGCAGTACTTCACTTAATTCTATTACAACGTTTACTAAAAAGATTAACATTTTTGATAATTTTACATATGTATGCAATTTAAATGCAAGTTTTCATATATAATTAAAAATAATTTTAATTAAGCATTGGTTTAAATAAAGGTAAAATTCTTGTCAGAATTTGCTGGGAAAACTCTACTTGCCAATGTTTCAACTACGCTCAGAATGGCTCCTGGTTAAACTTGGCGATGGATGAAGGTGTAAAAAGGACTTTGTACACTTGAGTATCACTTGAGAATATTCAATAAGCGGAGAGATTTTTCCTCTAATAACTTTAAAATAGTTCGTATCATTCTTCACAATTAATATAGCCTACGTTCATTCTATGCACTACATTTGAATTTCATAAAAATGCAACTTCAACTGGAAAATAATGATATGTTCTGATTTATTTTGCATACGGTCATAAATTTTGTATTTTTCAACATTTTTTCTCCCTCTCCTGTTTTGCATTTTTTGTACCTTCCCTCCACATAATAATGTATCTCCTGATGATTTAATAGAAGAAATTGAAAAAGAAAAAGTCTGCCGCAGCCGGGAATCGAACCCGGGTCTCCCACTTTCCGGGCGGGTGCTCTGTCCTCTAAGCTACCACGACAGAACGATCCCTCTTTCAAATTCGTGGGCTATGATGGGACTGGTGTACTGCGGAGAGTCCATCCAAACTCCTGTGCACACGTGGGACATCAAAGATGCCACCTCACCATCATAGCAACTTCCTTGAGGCCAGGAAAAGGGCGAAGTAGAAAAGCGATGAGACACGCATGGTACACATGCTTTGAATTTAGAAGAAGAAATTGAAAGAGAAAAAGTCTGCCGCAGCCGGGAATCGAATCCGGGTTCAAAGCATGTGTACCATGCGTGTCTCATCGCCGGGAATTGAACCCGGGTTCGATTCCCGGCTACGGCAGACTTTTTCTCTTTCAATTTCTTCTTCTAAATTCAAAGCATGTGTACCATGCGTGTCTCATCGCCGGGAATTGAACCCGGGTTCGATTCCCGGCTACGGCAGACTTTTTCTCTTTCAATTTCTTCTTCTAAATTCAAAGCATGTGTACCATGCGTGTCTCATCGCCGGGAATTGAACCCGGGTTCGATTCCCGGCTACGGCAGACTTTTTCTCTTTCAATTTCTTCTTCTAAATTCAAAGCATGTGTACCATGCGTGTCTCATCGCTTTTCTGTTATTTAATGTTAAAAAAATGACGACCCTCTATTATATATATTATATAGTGTAATGTAATTTTATATATTATTTATTTTTAGGTACTACGCTAGTTCATACAATGCACTATATTTAAATTTCTTTTACATTCAACTTTGACAAAGAGTAATTGTGTTCTGATATTTGTTGTTTACGATTATAACTTCTGTAATTTTTAATACTCTTTATGTAATCTCTCTCTCTCTCTCTTCTTTTCACCCTCTCTTTCAATCTCACAGGTTTTTCTCACCTCCCTCCTCTTTGTGGGTGTTTTTATAAATAGTAGTTTAAATCTCATAATGTTACATATTAATATTTGTTCAAAAATTTGACAGAGGGTTAAATGGAAGATGGGAGTCTTTAGTCCCAATTTCTACCAATACAGACGTTTGTATGATGTTGTATATTCGTTTCGGGTGTAGTGTACGCGGAAAGCATCGAATACATCCCACTTATTATTTATCTTCTTTAAATTTAGTACGGATGAGAGAATTCGCGGAAACGAATAACTTCTCCCTAAACGACTCTTTGAACATTATTCAATAATGAAATTGAAGTAGCAAACTTAAGTTGGCGCTATTGGTTTGTTAACACCAATTTCAATTTAGGGCTTTTGCAGATTTGCGCTGGAGAAACAAGTACTGTCACTTCGTAATTATACTTATTATTACAAGATTCGTTCATTAAGCATCGATAAGCTGCGGCGAATCTCATGTAGAATCAATTAAAAATTAACTTCCACTGAGAGAAACCAATTTTTGGGTGAAAATTACGTGGAATGATCGTATGGCGTCGTTGCTTAGACAGAAAACGAAAAGAGCCAAATGAGGTTTGGCGAGTAATACGTAGAAAATGCAAATTTTCGGAAGTAAAGCTGAGTTCGACTTCAGGTCGCTGCCAATGCTCTTCCAAATGAAACGAATGGAGAACTGGAAATGTTCGAACCGAGCAGCAGTTTCCTACGTTTATACATACAATACGCAAAGGGCGAGTTTTAAATATTTTTATCGGCCCCTTTTAGTAAAGAGAGATAGGTAAAACTCGGCTTGTGAATTGAATTCGCGGCTACGTTTAATATTTAAGGCCGAGCGCTTCCAAATCGATGCTTTGTTCGACGCTAGGAAGCGCCAAGTTTACGTCCATTACTAAACTATAGGAAACTCGGAATTCGTTTTGAGACACTTCCTGAAGTTATTGCTACGTCAAACCTTGGCTATTTTTAGAAGGAAAAGCTCCATAACGTAATGAACACTAATTCTAAATGGTCCTTGGTTCGATACCAGAACCTTTTCACAAGGCTCCTAGGGAGAAATTGTACCGGTTCTTAAACTGGACTGTGCGATAAGATAGGCGAGAAATTTCAGAGGCTAACAGTCTAAGTTTCCTTCTCTGGATTACAAACTTGTCGTGGTGGGAGAGCTTGCGTATTCCCACGACCTAGAGAGCTGAATTGGGGGGAAATTTGTTCCTGGTAGGGCCACCAAGAAAGGTAGTCCATGCAACGACTGGACCTCAGAGAGGCGGGTGTAAAGGCGTCCGTGCCTCAGTGGGGCGGCCATTGTGAGTGTCGATAAGGAAGGCAAGGGGAGACCGTCTCGACTAATTATCCCAAGAATATGATGTGCCAATATAATGATATTTTTAACGGCGTACAAGGGACTCAGCCCAATAGGGAGAGTGTCGCACCAGAGATGGGAGGAAGGCCATCTCAGCCGTCATTCCACGAAATCCTTACGAATGACAAGAAAAGAAGAGAGAAGATGCCCAGGGAAACTAGGGTGGGAACCTGGAATGCTAGGACAGGGGGTGTTCAGTGGGGGAAATACTAGGGATAGGGACGTCGCGATAGTATAGGGAGAGAAAGCGGTGATAGCCACAGAGCTATTAAGCGACCGGGTTATGCCATTAAGCTAAGCCAGTTTGATAGTCCACGTGTACTTGCCCAAAACTAAATATAATGAGATGAAGAAACTTAGTTTATGAGCAAATAAACTAAGTAAAAACTTAATTGCAATGAGAAATTGGAATGCAGTAGTTCGTTAAGGCAAAGATGGGAAAGAAGTATTGTCTGTCCAACATCATGAAGATACAATGGATTTCTTATGGCCCCGTGCATTTCTTACGGGAGATCGGCGCGCGCTGTTGCCACTTTTGCATAAAAAAAAGACAGTTGGCAAAAATTAATTAGTAGGAAGGTTCGAACTAGGAAATGGAAACACAGAAACCCTTTTTTAGCACCATAATAGACAGAGGTACACATGGGAAAAGCTCAGGAATACGGATAGGTACGAAATTGTTTACATTTTGGTTAGAAAAAAGTTCTGAAACAAGAGTTAAAAACTCACGAAGTTATCCCGGTGTTGATGTGGACTCGGATCATAACCTGGTCATGATGAGAACTAAGCTTGAACATGGAAAGATCTTTCGAGCAAGATATGGCATCCAAATGGATTCTAGAAGCCCTTAGCAATGGGAAAGCTAGAAAGTTTCAAGAGTCTATTAGTAAGGCTCTAAGGGGAGGTAACTTACCATAGTCGAGGAATGGGAAACGATTAAAACAGTGTCAAGGATAGTACCGAAATAACTATTGGGAGGGTCGAGCGAAACGATATTAGGAAACCATGGGTGATGGTGGAAATGATAAATAAAATGGAGGAAAGAAGAAAATAGAAAAGGGTTAACACAGAACGTGGACGTAGAATGTATAGTGCTCTAAATAACGAACTGAGAAGGGAAACAAATAGGGGAAGGAAACAGTGGTGGAAGGGTCAATGTGACGAAATATAAAAGATGGACGAAAGGAAGGGAGGGTTGATTTATTTTATAGAAAGTTGAAACAACTAACGGGGAATAAAAGAAGCAATAGAACAGCTACTGTAAAAGATAGCAAAGGAAACATCTTACGGGAGTCAGCCAGCACACGGGAAAGGTGGAAAGAATATGTAGAACTATATGTTAAAGACTTGAAGCTATCAAACACAGTGTCAGAAAGTAAACAAGAAGTTGAAGAGGATGATGTTGGATAGGGACATGAACACAGTGGCTGTAAAATTGATGGGGCTCTGCTTGACATGAAAGGGAATAAATGGGTATTAATGAGATTCCAGTCGAGTTTCCTAAAAACCTGAGGGAAAAAGGTAAGAAATATTTCTATGACTTAAGTAGGAAAACTTTTGGTAGTGAAAAATAGACAGAGGATGTTACTAAGACGATCCTAATTCCAATTCAGAAAAAGAATAATGCTACAGAGCGTTGGGATTATTTTACGTACAATCGGTTTTATATCTCACGCGGCAAAAGTGATAATATACACCAAAGGAAAGAAGTTAACGATCAGAGAAGACGGTGAAAAACTAGAACAGGTAGATAATTTCTCTTGCTTGGGAAGTGTTCTATCTTGGGATGGAAGATGAACAGATAAGGTCCGAAAAAGAATAGCATTGGCCAATGAAGCTTTCGTGAAGCGAAGAGAACTGATCACTAGAGGTCTCGAAAATTGAATCAGAAAAAGATTGATCAAATCCTTGGTGTGTAGTGTTTTGCGGTATCGGTGTGAAACGTGGACCTTACGAAAAGAGGACATCAAAAGATTGGAGGCCTTCGAGATATGGGTGTAGCGTAGAAAAAGTAAGTTGAGTCGATAGAAAAACAAATACAAAGTTTCACAGGGAGGAGAGGGCTGTAATTGAAGTAACTACACGTCGACAGAGGTAATGGGTGCGTCATATATTGAGAGGAGATGGATTGCTGAAGAATGTGACTGAGGGTAGAATCCAAGGGAAAAGAGAGAGGGGAAGGCAGAGGCAAAATATGTTAGATGACATAAAGGTTGGGGTGAGTTACCAAGAAACGAAAAAAAAAAGACATTGATAATCTTTGAATTTCTTATTGGGAGTTTTGAGGATCTACGGTTGGATATTACAACGAACTTTTTCAATGACTCTGCGAGGAAAATAGTGCATATTTGGGGTAAGAATGGTTCTTGAGACGTTTTCAATTAGTTTTTGGCTCCCTGAGACTCTTTTAATTGCTTCGAAGGTTCCATTACTCCAAAGCAAAAGCCATAAGGATTCAGAAATACTTCTAAGATAGGATAATGAGCATCCATATGTCTAAATGTAGGAGACCAAAGACAGCTTTGGAAGTCCCGATGGCGGAAACGCCGTTTGAAACATCGGATAAGAGCTAAGTTATGAGATCTGCGTATCTTTTGGTGCGTAAAGTTACCAAATTTTATAGGAATGCCTTCTTTCTTACTTCTTACCAAGTTCTTTCTTACCAAGATTTTTACTACCAAGTGCTTCGAATCAAATATCTACTATTTGTCTCCAATCGGGTGTTGGTGTTTACACAAAGTAATCCCCTTCAAAATGGTCGAATTCTCTAAAACTAAGGTTAAATTTTCCATAAGTCGCGGAGGATGAAATAGAATGGAGATGATTTTAAAAGAAACAAAACTTTGGAGCGCCGAAATCTTAGAATTCAATTGAAAACATAAACGACTAAAATTCAAAATATAATATTAACAGACAATAATTTCCAGATAATGTGAAATGGCTGCAGTTGCAAGAGAATGAATCAATATTGCTAAAGCAAAGTGCTCTATAAAATGAGCGAATCCAATGATAGGAGCGCTAACTGCACACAAATTTTAAAATGTTACTACGATAACTTAAAGTAAATAGGATTTCACGAAAATTTGGGTATTTTAACGTTTTTTTTAACTTGACAGAATTAAGAAACTAATATTGTTGATACTTTTATACGCATTTATGGAGTATAACTTCATTCCTGATGACAATGTCCGATCCCTACAAGTGATTTGATATTACAAATGTTTTAGAGTGTTGTTGCAATTAGAAGATGGAGAGCCATGAAGGGTGATTGAATGAGAAAAAGGAAGGGCAATTTGCTGTTGTTTGGTAGCGAATGTATTGTTTGCCAGGGCCGGAAGGTGACAAGTAAGGCAGTCGCCCCAAGGTGCAAGGCAGGGAATGTTGTTATTTGCCAGAATGACTTATTCGCCGATTTCACAGCTACAAACACAGGCGAAATGAAATAACTCATTTAATCCAATTTCCAAAGGTAAAAAAATTAGCGCATTCATACAATTCTTCTGCGTCTGTTGCGTTGAGTTGTGCGTGTTCCATGATTTTACCTCAACTAAACTGTTTAGTTGTGAACGGTGCGCATACAATCAATAGTTGTGAGATTTCAGTCAGTTTGTGTATCTCTCAGCATGCCGACGCCAGAAAAGCGCTTGATTGTCTTGAAAACAGTGTAAATCCCATAATAATCTACAGATTAATGAAAGGGAACTTCCACGCGCTACATTACAATATGACATATCCAGACAAGTTTTTGAAGTTTTATAGAATGAATGAACACAGTTTTAATGATTTCTTTCATATTTTCTTAAATGATCCCTTCCAATGATTTTAAATACAGCATAGGCCTCTTTTCAACAAATGACTCAATGGAATGAGTAATACCTCCCGCCATTTGATAACATTGTCTACGCACCTTCCACGCTGAAATGAAATACAAGACTGACGTTCGCTGAACAACTTGTCTGTCGACTGTATGCTCCAGTATAAAGTTTGGACATTGAGATATCGACCGATAGTTGTACAATAATTTTGTCAAAAGGTGATTGATGCCGTTTTCTGATTCTTTTTTGTCGCACAACTATCGTATCGATTGAGTGCGCACCTCCATAAGGTTTCATAGACTTTTCACTAAACGATCAAACAATTAAAAAATTGTGTGTATGCGCCAGGCCTGATTGCAATCATTTCCAGGAGAGCGTCTCCGAAGGAAGGAAATGTATTCGACACATTTCCGATTAGATTTTCTCTTCTTCATAAACAGAATTTATTCTTTTGTACTCTTTCCATACCTGTAAAGTATTCTGATAGAGGGCCGGTTGGGACCTCATCCCCTCCACCGTTAGTTACGAAGAGCTATGAAAAGGAAATGAGGCTTACTAGGCAAAATGAGGAGTGAGGTAGTTTGCCCTAGCTTTCCTCACTGAACGAGAATGTTAATAGCGGAACAAGTCCACGTGAGTGATTTTACACTGCGTAGCATTCAAGGAAAGACTTCAATCTATGCAACCTATCTATGTTATAATGAAGTCCGGCGTGCTATGATAGATGTTATTAATCTGTTACAAAGCACCATTCGTATGCTTCATCAGAAGCTTTCGTATCATCACAACCATTAATAAGACATAGCTCAGGGATTAACATGACTTGATTACCGACCTAAGCTTTTGGTAAAGTTTTTCACTGCAGATCTCGTCGTCAAGATAGCTGATACTGTTATTCCAGCTAGCAACGTGCGCGAGAGAAAACTAAGAAGCGATTCAGGGAAGTGATCGCCAGAACGGATAGTTACTTCTGGCGAAGTATTACAGAAGCTAATAGCAGTTGGGGTGTGATAGGATTATCGGTGTTTTTTCACCCCCTGCCACGCGCCATTGGCGGCTTGCAGGGTTAAAATGTAAATGCAAATGTCAACGTGTGATTTCGTGAATTAATCTGATGGAATTAAATATATAAAGATGATCTATGCTACACTTTCCCGTGGAAAAAACCCTAATATTGAACAATGATAGTCAATTTAAGCTCAACTACTCACCACAATTAAATTCGAGAATTCGAATCCGCGCTCCTTTTACGAAAATTAGCTATTGAGAGAGAGGCGTTGGTTTTATGGAGAGTCACAACTGACGAATTATAAGATATAATTTGAAAGTAAATTTGTGTGATAAACGCCCACACATTAGCACAGTCAGTTGGCTGAAAGCGGATCTGAACGCGAATCGCACGAAATGGCAACGATGTGATCACGTGCCATTCTCGTGCTCGGACGGTGACTGCCTCCGGAAGCAATCCCACTCAAAAGCAGTTTCGAAGCGCCAACTTCAGACCGAAACGACAGAATCAGGGTTTCTGGGATAATCTCCTCATTTGCCTCATCAATCTGACGTAATCAAAAGATGCAAAAATCGCTAATAATTTGTTCTTCCGAATGAAATAAATTTTGAATCCTACCTAATTTGAACATACGACCCAATGCGCACCGTTTCTATTCCTAATGTGTTTAACTGAACTATATGAGTATGCTATTTCGAAATTCCTTCGCAAATCTATTCATTTACACACTTAAAAGGTTTAAAAACACTCCCTATGCCGTATGCCGGCAGCTGGAACTCGCGTTTGGATTGTAATTGTAATTATGAAATTGTATGAGGAATTGCCTTCAGGAGTTTTGGAGGGGATTTCCTCCCGACTTGGGTGAATAGCAGGCAGAATGCTTCTTCTCTCACATAAGTTGATTCCGACAATGATTTCATAAAAATACCTGTATTGTATGTATTGTGTTATTTTGGGGTTATTACTATTCAATTATGACCCATGAATGACAAATAATTATATAAATGGTTGCCAACATGAAGTAGGTTCCATATTGTATCCTTTCCAATGATAATAACAAATGGGAAGTTCAGGATTACTGATTTCTAGGAATTACTCATTATTAATAATGTGGGGCACATTATACCCCATTATTAATAAGAAATTTCACCCCATTATAAATTGGGAAATTTCTAGAAATCGGCAATCCTTCCTGTTTGTTCTCCAAACGAGAGTTCCATCTGCCGATATATGGCTTACGGATTGTTTCTAAACCTTGGAATAATATCAAGATAAAATCTTTGTAGCTTTATTCCATTTTAAAAGAAAACACACATCAACAAGATACTTCATCTGCAAGGGAATTCTCGCTTAGTTATGATTGGTTAAAAAATTTTAAATCCACGTGAAAAATATTAAATTAACATGTGAAACAGTCAACGGCGACAAAGATGACAGTTGTGTAAAACAGAGTATAGTTGAAATGTCCTCTTCAAACGCAAATGTGTTTTCCTCATTAGCATAACCTTTCTTTTCTAACTGACTGGATCCTACTTAACGGTGCCTCTGTTTCGAAAATCCCACATCGTCGATCAGTGACAAATATTCATTGTCCCAAACGCGGAACAATGAGGAGACTTAGCATTTTAGATAAAGGCTCTTCACTCAATGATTTATTTAATGAGAAGGTCTACCGGCAAACAAGACGTCTTTAATTCAACCAATGGGCCCAAGGAGTCGATCCTACATTTAAAGCATATCGTTTGAGATCAACGTACAAGAAGATAAAAGCGATTACTCGACGCAATTACTCGCGATAAATTTAGGACAGCTGAGCCGAGATCTTTTCCTGCATGAGCAAATGATTGTTGTGGTTTCATTAATCTCATCAACAAAGTTATTGATGAAATAACTAAAAATGGAAAACACCTCGGCTTAGAGGAAGTAGATTTGGAAAACTTTAGAAAACTATTGGACTCGCCTTCGCAAGAGTAACGTAACGAAGATCTCCTTGACATTCAACAAAAGCATGCATACGAAGACGAGGAGTAAATTGCTCACAATTATATTCCAAAAACTCAAGGAACTATTGAATAAGACTGGAAAAACAAAAGAACTAGAGGTTGAGGCAGGTGCAGAGAAAATCATGGACTTTAGTCGAGGCTTAAAGGAGCAATTTGATCGTTATCGCAAAATCATGGAGGATAAGAAAAAACTACCACTTTTGTATTCTGTTAGATAGGTTTTTCCAAAAAAAGAAGTTTAATCACTCCATTTAATTCAATTTGAGAACTTTGCACTGTTTTTCTGAAACTTTTTGCGAAAGAAGAAATATTGTTTTTTTGCAATTTTGATATTTTACAGGATTCATTCATTACAATTATTCCCATTGATCTTAAGTTTGATTGGTGAGGTTTTAATGCGTGAGGTATATTTCATGGATTCTGTACCAATAAAGGGTTTTCTGGGCCTCTTTCCTTTATAGAGCTGAAATCACCAGCCACCGTCCCTTAAGCGCTGTGTCGTCATTAGAGAAATATTGTCATAATTGCTTCGAGAGCTGAGGTCATTTTACACAAAAAGGCTCCCACAAGGAATCTCCCATTAGGAAACGAACCCGATACCGCCTTCACCGAAACTCTCACTTGGAAGCTCGGTTCTTATGACGAACCGCACTTTACAATGCGTTGCATCAGCAATCAACTCAAACTAATATTTTCCAAATTCAATTTCACTCCAATTTTTGTCAATATCAGTAAACTATCGAATCTTTTTCCAAATCCTAAATTCGAAATCCCAATTCCAACATCAAGTAAATCCGGCATCTACGAAATATCATGTCAAGATTGCGACGAAGTCTATTATACACGAACAGAAAGAAAAATAGCAACCAGATTCAAATAACACACGGCTCACTTTAAATATAATCAAATAAACAGATCCATCGTCGCACAACACATTCAAGAAAATAACCATAAAATTGACAGAGTAAACTTAAAAATCAGTACAGAAGACCTCGAAACTTGATGCATGCGAAAGCCTATCCCGGTTCTTCATTAGTGATCAACCATCCATTCTCATTTTTGAGAATAATTATCCTATGTCTGGGATGTTTTTTTGGGCATCGAAGAACTAGCATCGAAATTTTTCACTCGAGTGAAGTCGATTTCGATTTATTATCCGAACGGGTAGAGAATGGAAATAGGAAGAAATAAAATAGAGAAAGAGATAAAAAAGATAAAAACGCGAGAATTACAGAGAGGAACAAATTAAAATAAAAAGTTGAGATTGTTACGTGCGTTTACAAAATAAAAGGTAGAGACTGTGATATATAAATAAAATGTGGTAGAATGTGATAAAAATGTGTGAAATTTGATCAAATGGAATGAAAGCATTTAACAAAGGGGGGCATGAAAAGCATACTCCAGCAAGAAGAACACGCTCCTTCCCCGTGTTGTTATGGCAAGTGTCCGCTTACACGTGATTTGCGAATGAAGGCGGAGAGCGCAACTGAAGTGGGAAGTGATAAAAGCAGCGAATGAAATGAGAACGCGTTCCACTGATAAACGGCGTTCGCTCGATGAGAGGGAAAGGACGTCGCCAAAGTCAGCGGATTTTGGTTGAAAGAAGAACCATTACTATTATTCAAAATGAGAGAATTATCATGGAAATGTGTAAGCCTTGTGGATTATATGTTGTAGTTTATTTATAAAGTATTCTAAAATTTACAAATACAAAAATCCAATTGAAACGACGAAATTACAAGTTCACAGCATAGCAAACCAAGAAGGCATAATAAGAACAAAAAGATATGATAATAAAAATTAAAGTCTGGACACCTTAATAAATACAGTTCCATTATTTCCTCACTGTTTTACACATTCCCTTCTAAAAGTTCTGCCGACCCATTCCATTGAAGATCATTGATTAATTTAAATCCATCACTCATAATGAATGAAGGGAACTGTGTAGTATGATTCTCAATTTTTAAATTAGAAATTTGTCTGGTAAAATAAATATAGTGGTTACAAGTTAATGTCAAGTATGTGTAAATAACTCGGCAATCTTTTGCAAAACCTTTTTCAGACTGTAATACATGCAGTGAAATTCTCTTCCGCAGAGTTCCATTTAAGACTATTAAGCATGGATTTAATTCAAGTACATTTTCCACATCGTAGTATCACTGTCATTGCTCTGTTTTGTATTTGTATTACTTAATGTTCTTCTCCAATATCTAATTGTAAAGTAAATTCCGAACTGGGGAGAAACTCGATCGAAATATAGGAATAAGTTGGGTCTCGGAGAAGATGAACGGATTGGAGCATTGAAAATGGGAGCATTGAAAATTGGAGCATTGAAAAATGGAGCATTGAAAAATGGCCATAATGAAGCCTCGGCGCGGCCGGAATAATGAGAAGCTGAAATTCGAGACATTGCGACGCAGCACCGCCGATGCAACTAAGACTCGACAAATTCACGAGATGAGGGCTAATTATAACAATATTTGCGAACTGTCTGAACGGCATATATACATTTACAGCAGATCGAAAGGGTGTTTATTTATTTATTCATCACACATACTGCATAATTGAGCAATTGAGAGTGATAATCATGACAAGCGAGCAAATAAACAGCAACAAATAGTAGGACAAGAAACAAGAGAAAATAGGGGGCAGCAGTTACAACGAACTGGCGTAAGACCTAATTTTACGAAAGTCCCTTAAGGCAAGACAGAGAAAAGGATGAACAGAGTGAGGAATGGAATTGAGCAGAGAAGGAAGGAGAAAGAAGAGGGAATAAGTGAAAATGTAGATTATATATTAGATGTGTTGTAGAGAAGTCAAACGGGTGGATCTGTCGTGAAGACGATGATTGAGAAGTTAAGAGAGGACAGTCAGAAAGGGAAATAGCTGCGAAGATGAGAAGGATAAGTCACGATTAGTTCAATTGCCAGTAAGAGAAGATAGAATAGTGTTATTGAAAGCTTGTCGGAAGGAAGAAACTCTGGTTTTCACAGTTCTGAGAAAAAAGTTTGTAATTGTGTGTAAGCAGGATAGATGAGTGACAAAGGATATGGACCAGATAGAAGAGCAGTAGAATAGAACAGGAACACGGGATGAAAGAGGAAAAGTACGAAGAAGGAGCCAAAAGCTGAGCAATGTCAGCGAAATGAGAAGGAAGGCCTGAAATGACGCAGTGTGAGTTTTCATTTTTATGGTATGTTGAGCATACGAAAGAATCCACGATCACCGTTAAAAAGTAATGGACGAAATTGTCTCGTTTTTAATGTGAGCGTTTTTAAAAGGGAGATGCGAAAAAATAGGATTAAGTGAACGTTGGAGCGATGAAAAGAGAGGCATTGTGAATAAACAGAGTGAAAAGGAAAGCGAATTGAGAGATATCGCAAAGAAAGAAAAGGGAGGTGAACAGAGAATAGTACTCTTGGACGCGTTGGATTATGCACAGGATATTCATCCCTGTGACGCAGCCGACGTAATAAGGTCAAGGTGTCTGCTTGTCCCACTTTCCTCAATGCCGTTCGGAACTCAATGATTGCGACTCAAAAACACATCTTCGTATTACGTACTCAAAATCTCCCCTTGGCTTTTGGGATAACTAACAATAATTGTCAAATAAAACGTGGAAAACTGTAAATGCGTTATTAACTGTTAAGTACCATTTCTTCCAAAGTACTTTACGATCATTCTTCGACTATTACAGGGGCACAAAGTTTTTCTTCTTGTGGTTCGAACTTCTAAGTACTTTACAAGCGATTGATTCGAACTTTGACAAATTGTCAGCATCGCTATGTTTCCACTTGAAAAATCAGGAAAAAGAATCCGAGGCAAATTCGGCAGAATTAGAGAGAACTTCTCGAATTAAACGGAATAAGGAACTGAATTCGTGGAACTAAATTGGTTCGTGGATATTAAAGAGTATTTTGTTATTGAATCTGAAAAATAAAAGAAGCGGAAGATGAAATGTGAAAAGGGAAGCAAATGAGCGTAAGGAAGGAAAACAAGATAATTTACTCGTTCATATAAAACGATAATTAAAAAATGATTATTAATTGGAACTTCGAGCCAAAAAAACTTAAGGCGCAGAGGAACGATGTACTTCAAGAACAAGTATTGGATTCTTGAACGAGGGATGAATTAATTTAAATTACGCCGCTGATAAATATTTTACAATGAATAAATGAACTGCGTATGGTCACCCATCGAGGAGCAAATGATTACCCCTCTATTTTTCCGCTCCACTTGAAAGAAAGATAAAAGTGACTCACCAGGTCGTCGTAAGCCATCAGTGGCCTAACCTCGCTCCACTTGTCCGCTGTGCCTTGACACTCCAATCCAAGGAGCAGCCGAATCAATCGCAGCCGATCTACCAAAGAGTGATTACGTAACGTTCAGATTAAATTTCAGATAAAGAGAAATATAAATCGTCATTCAAGATGGAAGGACCATTAAGGTATGCTGTTAAAGGCTACTAATCACTAATTGATTTAACACATAGAACAAACTGGGTCTTAAATTTGGGTATCTTAATTTAATTACTTCCATGCCATTCGGTTCGTTGGTTTCCCTGCATTTGGATTCTTTCCAACTAATGAATAGGCTCTTGACAGTCACTATAATGTTTGTAAATGCCGACGAGGTTATGTGTAAAATTTATATTTATGACTGTAAAGAGATTGCCACCTTGTCATAACACCCCATCTTTTTCAAAATTTCACAAAAGATATGACACAAATAGCATTTGACATGAAAATGTCAATAAAGCAGTTGCATCCTCGGCTTCTACTGACGGATGCATTCCAAAGGAATACTGAAAAACGTCGAAATTCGACGACGACAAATAAATAAGTGTAGAAATAAACGCTGAGTAATGGATTTGAATGGAGAAAACCGATAGAGATGCGCCAAGAAAATAAAATTGGCTTAGGATCGACAAAATGGCAGAAGCGAAAGTAAACAATTGTTTTGATCCGTTTTTGTTGCAGCAAGTGTGTTTCGATCTATTTTTTACTGCCTTCCAGTTCCTATGATCGGTACGGCAGGTGAAAGCGGTAGTTGATATCTTCGAATCAAACTATGATTCGTAAGTATATTTGTTCGATCGGCGACCTGGAGGTTCGCTGACAATGGATTCTTTGGAAATCTAACTTCACTGACTGGTACACGCTATAGCTCGTGCATTTTTAATTTCAATTTCACCCATCTTCGGGTTTTCTTCGCCAGTTTCATTCGAAGATGGGATTTTCTTCCGATAAGTGATCCGATAAAGCCCAGGATATTCCAACCTTCCCCATTTCTCGATAACTCGTTTCAAAAGACAAGGAAGAACAACTCCTGATTCATAATCGCGGAAGTAATTAATTATAAAAATTAAAATTTGATGCAAAAGCGAGCAGACGCGCCTAACACCGAACTCCGCAAGCTCTAGTGCTCCTGCGACAACAGCCTCTCTGGCCGACTCTTCTCACTAAATATTTCATTAAAATTCAGTTCCATTGGATCTTTTAAACGCTATGCATTAATTTCCATCTGTCGTTCAACACCACATCCATCCAACCGCTGCATAGATATGGAAAATTACACTCACCTAGCAAACAAACAGTTATGTTCAACTTATTCGCTCGGTATTCTTTTTTGGCATCTATTTTCTCGTGAGTTTCGTCAAATAATAATTTCCCGACTGCGATTGAATACTTTATCTTTCGTTTTTATGAGCTCCCTTGCTTCGTGTGTATATTTGCCCACTCGAGAAGTTTTAAAAGTCTCATAAAAGGAGGTTAAGGTTATACTGCGGGAGGTATTCAAATTGGGTTTACCAAGTCCGATTGTCAACTATAAAAAGGGATCTTATAATCTCAATTTTCAAATTCCTCGTTTAGAATGAACACAGAACTCAGCTAGTAATTGATAATATAGTAATAATAACAACAGTAATAATAGCAGTAATAATAACAATAATAACTACAATAATACATATTAATACGGGAAATTTCCCTTTTACATTTTACACAATAGTTAAAAAGAGAAAAATATGAGAATTAAAGGAAAAAATTAAGTTAAATAAAAGGTTCACAATGTTACGTACGTTTTCATAATACGTACAAAGTAGAGGCTGCGTTATAAAGTAAAATCTCTGCGTTATCTCAGTAATATATAACTAATACAAATATAGAATACGAAAACAAAATGATAAGTATGACTTATGATAAGTATATCAATCTTAAAATATAAATTATCTTATATATAATACATTATTTTGCATTTAATATTAATTATCGATGCCCCTCATTGGTCTTCCGGTTCGCCGCGTAAACTAAATCTGTTGACCTCTGTATATTTAGATAGTAGATTAAAATACATTCTGCGCTAACTATCATCTTTTATTAATACGCAAGAGTATAACTTTCCATAGCGTTTCGAAAATTCCAAGAAATTAGAAAAGTAAATACTCTTCGTAGGATAATATGCGTTCTTGAGGAAATGAAAACTCAAATTATCGCGAAAAAAATCAAAATTTTAGAACGAAAATTAAATCGTCAATCTACAGCTCGCCCTCTACTTGTCCTCCTTCCCTTTGTATAATCTCTTTTTTATTCAACTGAATCCTATCTGTCCTTCTTTAGATGCTCTCCTCACCCACTCATTTCTCATTTTCTTGTCTTCTTTGGCAGATTCCGCTATTGCCTTCCTCGTAGATTCTTTTCTTTCCTCAAAAGTTTCCATGTCGCCACTGCTTTCCCCTCATCTCTCCTTCAATCCATTTTCCTGCCTCTGTCATTCTTTCTGTCTGTCATCGACTTAGGATTTTAATTGCAGTCAAATTATGATCGATGACTTTTACGTTTGGATGCTTCCTATTTCATAAAAAACTCTTTAAAAGAGTCCCAACTGAAACTAAGAAATACTAGTAGGTTCGTAGCTCTTCGTTAAGGAGAAAAAGAGACAAAAGCCATGAGAAAAGAGAGCAGCCGAAGAAATGGCAAACACACCGAGGAAAAACCGAGGAACGGCGTACTTTTCCCTAATTCGATCTCTCTTCGAGCATTGCTGTGCAATTTGGGGTCCTCAAATAAGGATTAGTCTCCGTTCTTGTGATGGTAGAGCGGCAAATTTTATATGAAGTAGCGGGAGATTTTATATTCGACAGTAGTGTCTCGGCTATGATAGAATCCCCCAGGTGGACTTAGCATAGGGATAGAAGACTTGATTACCGACGTAAGCTTTTGGAAAAGTTTTTCTTTACAGATCTCGTCGACAAGATAGCTGATATTGTTATTTCAGTTAACAACGTGCGCGAGAGAAAACTAAGAAGAGATTCAGGGAAGTGATTGCCGGGATAGTTACTTATGGCGAAGTATTACAGAAGCTAAGGTGTTATAGGATTGTCGGTGTTTGTACACTCCCTGCTACGCGCCACTGGCGGCTTACAGGGTTAAAATGTAGATGTAAACAGAAGGTCAGCGAAAAAATTGGCAAATGATGAAAGGTCGAATCAAGAATTCAGACAAACCAAGAGATGACATCGAATACACTTTCCAAGTCCACACAACGGCATGAGGAGATAATATAAATCTTATGGTCCCATGTGTTTCTTACGGGGAAACGGCGCTGTTGCAACTTCTGCATAGGAAAAGAAAGTTAGCGAAAATTGATTTTGAAAACTTAGCATACAGTGATGCCGGACAGCTTGATGCGATTTAATCTGGTTGAATACTATCATAAGGACAATAGGTTTACTATCAAAGGAAAAATAATAGAAGAAAGTGATACTTTCAAGAGAATATGGAATTAGTTGCGATTTCTCTTGAACCGATGTATTCGGGCCTACCTTTCGAGGAACACGGCCTTTCTTAGTATCAAAACAAACTCAATTTCATATACTTTTCATCAATGTTATTAAGTTTCCAGCAAACAATTTTCGGGGACAAATGTCTCGGGGAAATCTATGGGAAACCGAGAGTTTTCGGCAAAATGCAGTTGCCAGCTACAATTCGTTATATTCGGGAAGGAAAAAACTTAAAGAGGGAAAGTTTCCGAGAAATATACATATCAGAAGGCAATAAAGGAAGACGTGAGGAATTATAAATAATAATAAGCTATAGAGAACACGAAGAAAGCCAGGCAACAAAAGTCAACGTGGAAGAAGCAAAACGTAGTCATAGAGAAGGAAGAGCAACTCTATTCTCTCACAGGAAATAATCCACCAAGGGAAGGGAAACGCAGAAGCAAATGGGATTGATCCGGTTCGCACTGGGTAACATCAGCCGGTTTTATCTGCGTTCGCCCAATCGGTTCCTAAATCTGCCCACAATAGTACAATTGTATGTATGTACTACAATTCACTACTTTCATTCAGAATATAATTTGAATGTTGGATCATGAAATGCTTCATTCTCATTTCATTATAATGTTTCGTAAACGACATTTAAATCAGAGTAATAACGTAAAATTTTTGTAGTACACTCCTATACATGAGCAGGACTTCGCGTCCCATAGTGAATGTATTTTCCGAGTTACTAGTGAATATATATCCCGAGAAAAATCCAAATTCCCTTATTTCATAAATAGCGTAAGAAAAACAATTTATCTTGCTCGAGTAACGCATTATAGGGCCATCGATCATTCAAGCACTTCCATCTCTACCATGCCTTCCTCCTCTTTCGATCGTTTGCCGTTCCTTCAATGTTTAGTTATCGTTTAAATAATTGAACATCGTCGAGTCATTCGAATATTGGAAAGTTTCCAATATTCCAAAATGACGGTACCTACATTGTCGCTTTGCTACGGACGTTTTAATTGACTTGACTTAATATATCTGGTTATGGTTCGAAGGAAAAAGGGGTCAACTCACTTTTGCTCTTCTAACCTAATAAATACGGCGTATTTATTCGCTCGTCTTCCCCTTTATTGTTTTGATGCGCCAGTTTAGCTCCTGCGCCGAAAAGAGAATCGTCCTTCATCTCGAATCAGCGCAATCCTTAGGGTGAATGACATTGTTTGAATTAACGTGCACTGGACTTTGCTTATTCTTTTAATTCCCTTTAGAGAATTCAACGTCTCGTTTCCTCATATCTATTTGTTTTCGTTTTAATACTGCGAATTTAATATTTATTTATAGGATAAATGTATATATTTTAAAATAAAGCAAGCTAGACCTGGTTCGGATGATGATAATGAATGCACAAGTTGATTTTAAAGTAATGGCAATTATTTAATTAGAGATAAGGTTTTGTGTATTACTGTTGGTAAGAAACTTGCAAATCTTATTTTTAGATATGTGTAAAGCTAGATTTCCCTCAAAATATAATTTTGTTTTACCTTATGGCATAATTGAAAATCCACCAGAATAAAGGTTCATTGCACACATTTTCTGAATCCTTATATTCCATAGCAGATATTTAGAAAATTTTCCTTAGAATTTCTAACCAGATAAGAGGAAAGGGAAGTTTATAAACATAATGTACGCATTTCATCCATATCCTCTTTCAATACCCCTCCATTTCATCCATTACTCGGCCATACAACGTACTTCTTCACTCGAATCAGCTGAATTCACTTTCCCTACACAACTCTCGCTTTCGCGCACACTAACTCTTCATAATACTGTTTTCCCCACGGGGTAAAAATATAAATGGATAGATTCAATGAAATTATTCTGACTGAATACGAGACTGACTGTGACTGAAAGCGGGAAGCAGGTCTGTCAGAAGGTTGTCCCGTAAGTTACAGATTCAAAAAGTGCCAAAAATTGGGAAAAGTATGAAAATATAAAATGTAAATAAAAGGTCCCAGAAAACATTTATAATGAAAAACTGTTTTTGCATTAATTTAAGTTCTACAATTTTGCTTCTTTATTTCTTTTGTAAGTCTTTTTGCTTTATCATTTCAATTCAAGTTTGAGGTAGGTCTCATGTTGGTTTCTTTCAGTTAACTATTAGAGTACTAGGCCCCCGTCAAGCATGACGGGACTTACTTTAGTTTAAAAATATATCTATTATCGTATACATCTGGTCCTCTTAAGCACAAAAAAGATCTATATCAACATTTCACGACTAAAATAAGAATCTATGATCATTTTCCTTTCTTTAGATAACAATATAGAACGACTCTTAATATTAGTAATAGAATATTCTTCAGACCGAATAGGGAGGCTGTGAAAGAGGGCTGAACGTCAATTTGTCAATATTTCTGTTCATCTCGACATTTTCTTTCGAAATTGCTAACCAGAAATTCTATTCTCCTTCTCGACACATTCCCCTCCGTTTCTAACCTGAAAGATGCCTACCAATCCATTTACCCTTTTTTCCCAACTAAGAATTCCTAACATTTCGGTTACGCTATCGTCTTTCTTATGTCTCCGTAATACATATCTAGCAGCGTTGCACTTTCTCGGCCTTTTTATGATAATTTTATCATACAGATCCCATACATTTTTCGCATATTAAAATATTGGCCTCCCTTTGCTTTATATCTTAACTCTTTCACTTTCCCACTACTTCCCTTTAAGTTTCTTATCACGTAATATAAATTTTCGAACGATGTTAAGATACGATGTTGTCTAAATGAGTAATCCAATCGAAATTATTAGTTAGTATAAACCCAAAGTACTTACATTTTTTCACCTAGAGAATTTTCTCATCATTAAACTCATAACTAATCTCTTTCCTCCTTTTTGTTATATGTTTGCTTTGCTTTGCGATTACTTAGGTCGAATAGCGCTTTCATCAGTTTCACATAAAAATTTAATGCTGCAATTCGCCGCTCATCAGTTATACTGACGAATTTCAGTACAAATTGTTTGCCATTTGGGTTATTTTTTAACCTAACCTAACTTACCAAGCTTTAATGACATCGCTATCTAACCTTTTCATCGCATCTACTTATCGCACGCACGCACCGCATCCGCTTTAAAAAACCGAGCTTTTTAGTTGCTTTACCGCAGATTTTTCGAATGTGTGCGCTCCAGTTTAAGTTATTTGTAAGAGTGATTCCGAGATACTCAACTGAGTCGAATATATTTAAATTCATTTCAGATTCGGTAGTTAGGATTAATTCTAAGTTTTGAAAACTGCCATCTCTTGCGGCTTCCGAACTGATCTATATTTCGCTGCCAGGACGCGTTAGATAATTCTCCCCATAGAAAACTAACTTCATACTCATTTTTATGCACTTCCTGAAATGAATTCTACTTGATATACTACTAACAGTTAAAAGCAGAGATAACGCGATGGAATAAGTAATAATATCAACGGATACGGTCATTGGTTTCGACGCCAGGCCGCTTCCTTTTGTCCGTAAGAATTACATTGAGATATTTATGTACACGCAGTGCACAAAATCAAAAGTGAGTCAGCCTCTTTATCGCTGGAAATGCTCTTCAATTAGAAACCGCAGAGAAACTGGGAATAAGGAAACCGAGAGACGTAAAATTTCGCTGGTCCACTGGATGTTTGCTTAGGGTCCATTTCCAGGGTTTTAATAGCATCTTTGCTCTTTATATTTGTTTTGGTAGGTTTGGTTCTTCAAAAATTTTGATTGCTTTCTTAGATTCCCAAGTGACGCATTATCGAAGGCCAGAAGTTGGGAGCCCCGTCATTTCACCGTTTAAAACCATTTGAAAATATATCAAGGTGAAAATTAATACTAAAATTCTTACGGCATTATTAAAATGGTATGGTATTATTCAAAGGTATAACGCTGCCCTTACTTATGGCACACATCAATGGTAAGGTCTGTGGTAAGGATATAAGCCCTACAATGTCCTTATAAAGCCAACCGTATGTAGAGTTCTTTACGGAGAAACAGTTTTGGAGAATTTACTACTCCGAAGTCACGCAAGCAAATTTTACTACCTAGTATATATGTACGCTATTACTTACTGTTGGAATGAACTTTACACGCAATTTTTAATAAAGTTCTTTGAATCGACTGGGATCGAACGAGAGACAAATAGACACACGAAAATAAGTCACTACATGAGGGGTGTCGACCGTCATTATTGTGGAAGTTTGCCAATTTTGCAAGCTCATGTTCTCGAGTACAAACCCACGTTCAAAATTAACAATGGGCATAATAGCAAATATGCCCATTGATTCTCAACGGGAAGTAAATACTGATAAGTAAAACACTACTCGCGACTATATCTGCGACTTGCGATTTTTTTACAACCGCAAAATTAAGAAAATTGCTTATCGAATGCAATTAAGGAACGAAATCAATACTTCGTGACCAAGATAAAAATTGCTTTTCAATTTCCATTCTTTAGTGCTCATCTCGATTTCGTGCGACTTTTTTATTTAATTTTGGAAAAGAAGTAAAATTTGTAAGTGATTAAATGGTGTTTCCGTGTATTTCTTACGGGAAAGTTAGACTCCTCTGGGATCGAACCGGGGACCTTTAGGTAAATAATAAGGTATTCGATTATCTGCGGGATAAAGACTTCACCATGTTTGAAAAGTTTAAATGGAGAGTTTGAAAGTTGTGCGACTTTTGGTTCTCGAGTTGTTGGCGAACATACATAAATACACAAACCCACACTCTAATTTTCAAGATAGACTACGAAAGCGTTCACTGAAATTAATATGGTCAAGCGTTACTTCGTGGAATTTCCACACATCTTAAAAGAAAGAACACTTCGCAACTTCTACAGCTGATTTACATAGACTAGTTTTGTCAACGACTAGACATCTTCAGGTATACCTCAACGAGTTGACGACATTAATCTATACAAATCTGCTGTGGAAGTGTTCTTTCTTGTATTTGATGTATGATTACCATAATTGAATTCCTTATAAACTAATGGAAGGGAAAGTGCTAAGGGAGAAGACGAAAGGACGACCTAGAATGTCCTTTCTTCATAGTGTGATGCAAATCACGAACTACAACTCATACGGGTAGATGAAAACGACGGATTCCGAAAGAGAAGAGTTACTACAAGGGTAGCGGTAAGGCCTATTCAGAAGCAACTCAAATTCTATTCGTAAATCGAAGTAATCAAACTATTAAAAGATTAATCGACACGTTTAACAAAGTTTCATAATTTCGAGTTAAAAACAAGATTCGATGATGAATGTGGGAACTTGATGGCACTTTCTTTCTACTGTTCGTCGTCCCGATTTCGTATTAAGTTACTGTGAAATACAGTTGTAGTGTCGAAACGAAAAAAAAAGTTTATGTACAATTCTCGCGAAAGTTCCTGACATCCGATAAATAAATATAAAAGTTAAGGCGCGACTGTAAACATAGTAGAAGAAAATTTTGATAGTTGAAGGAAAACGGGGATCTGAAAAGGGAAGAGAAATTACATTACGTAAAAAGATAGTGCCGAAGATAGATTGCGACAACCACTCGGAATTCCCAAATCCACAGGCGTCCGCTTTCATAGTCCGGATGATGTCAGTTTGCGAATTCACAGTTTGCGGAAAGTACGAGGACTTAAGTGATTTTCTATGCTGCAATCAGAAGCATTTATCTCGGACACTCCCCTGATTCATCGAAAGGCACACGCATGAGCCAAGTATTTTCTCCACCATATGACATTACCGGTCTTTACTAGTTCGCAATCTTTATAAGACGATTTCATTCGCGTATTTTAGACCCGGAAAATGGGGATCTTTCGCAAATATCTGATCAGAAAAACCATAGCAGAACATTTCTGATCATGAGAAAGGGGAAGCAATTTTTGCACTCAATAGCAACGTTGTAAATTTAGTTTAAAAATCTTTTGCTTCTCAGAAGTTTCTTTAAGCGATATCCTCCAGGGGCGCCTATTCGAATTCCCTCCTGTCAGCTGCTTCCCAATGCCGTTTGAAAATGAAGACAACGAATGAAGGATAATTATACCATTATAAATGGAAATCTTTTAACTCACCTTGCGGTAGTTTGGTTGGATTATTTTCCCTATTGATCAGCCTCTAAAGGACACAGGAGCACACATCTAACAGCACCTGAACAACTGCCATGCTCTTGCCTTAGTGCGTGCCATGACCACATCGAGCGCTGCGAATTGTGCTCATTTCGTCGAGTTCACGTGGGTAGAACATAGATGTCTCTCCTGTCGCTCGGTAATAACTGATGCAACTGATCAACGGAGCAAAGGGCATGCAAACGGTACTCATAGTCTTTCTTACAGCTTACTCTATGCTTCCTTATTGAGTCAGCTGTGCGCATGATGGCTCACACTCCTACGTCTTAATAAATATTAAATAATTTGCCGAAATGCGTTATGATGGAATCTAGGCCTACAAATTCATACACGGGCACATTTGTGGTTGATCGCCAAGATAAGAAATATTTTTATAGTGTATAAAGTATTTTAAAGTTATGATTGTTCTTTTGGTAGAAAGAAATAATAGGTAAACACATTATCTTGTTAAACTTTTCTTTGAAGGTATTTATCATATTTTTATATAAATTATAATTACGACACAAATTAGAGAACCTTAGAAGTTGACAATCATAATTTTCTTCGGAGGGCTCCCGAAGAACTACAAAACGCATTTTACACAATCGAATAATCCGCGCTAAGGACTCAAATTTCCCTTGCTAAGGATCCAAAGTTTGAAAATTGTTTTCTATTGAATTTGAAAATTGCCATTCTATTCGCAAAAATATAATAGAAATGAAATGGTCCTACAAAATCAAGATAAGTATATAGGGTGGAATATGTTATAAATATTCTTACTTTGGCCGAGGAATATCGTTTTAGTTTCGAAATTAAAAGAATTCTGACTAAAAAGATAATTCTTAAGGATAAACATTTACAATAGTGATATGCAAATTGAAGAGACCACCTTTACAACCAAAAGAAACTGTTACTTTATCAGTTCAATATTGCGATGGACACTAAATATGTGGCTTTGCAATAAAGGAAGAGAGGATACACCAAGATTTTTTAAGTGCAGGGGAAGAAAAGACAATTTTTTTGGGCATAGGGACCTGCAAAGTTAAGGCCTCTGAAACAGCTGTCGCAAAATTCGGCATCTCCAAAAGGCCACAATTTTCCATTTTCGAGTCCACAAATAGGGCTTCATCAGGGCTTTTCTACTTAGGACTTTGAATACAAGCAAGTACAGGAAAATGTATACTGAAAGGTCCATTTCCATTATAAACATAAATTTCATGCTCCTCAATTTACCAGCGCTGGTATCCCATTACTTTTCATACAAGAGAGTATTTGTATGGTATTGAATCAATAATCAATTTGGAAAAGTTCAACAGCATCAACATACAAATCCATGCTTTCCAGCAACATGCTGGTAGGGAGCTAATTATATTTTTAGAAAGTGCTTGGAAATAAATCACTGCAATACAGTCCTTATTTGGAAAGTTTCTATACTTTCTAACAGAAGAATATTTAAGGTGCTCTGGTGCCAAACCCAGGACCAACTAGGAAACAGTCGACTGCATATGTAAAAGAGAATTCTGATCCCTATTCACACGTCTGGTTATAGCTAGGAAGTGCCCAAAGCTAACATGAACATAGATTATCAGAAGTACAAAAGAATTTTGCAAAATTTAAATACATTTTTGGCTGAATTTTAGTGATAAACTGAACAAAGCCAATGTACAGATAAATGTAGAATAAATGGATGTAGAAATACAGAAAAATCACTCTTTAATAAACTTTTACAATAGTATTGTATAAAACCATGTGGTTCAGATAATTTACTCTCTACTGTACCAAATAAATACACCACAGGTTACGTTACCAAATTAAAATTTACTGTTATACAATACTATGTAGAAAAATGCATACATTCTGAATCAATACTCCAAATGAAGTTATTTGAATGGATTTTTACAGGAATAGTCCCAATTTTTGGATGAACCAAAGATTTCACAATCTGAACAGTGTCTGGTATTAATTAGATTGCATTAGCAGGACTGAAAATCTCCAAAATGATTTTCTTATGGGAAAATTTTGCACCATCCCAATGTTCAACTGGTAATTGTTCTGGAAGATGTCTTTGCATTTTATGTTTGAGCAGCAGCACTTATAACAACATCCTGAGTTTCAAATCTCTCTTTGTGGGAAGTACCTCAGATTTCTATAACCAATCAGAATGGTTGAAATATTATATGGCAAAATCATTTTAAATAATCTCTTGGAATAAAATATATAATAAGTAGGAAAAACATTAATTTTTCTAGTAGTTTCCTGTTGGGGGAATAGAAATTTCGAGTCAATCTAAATCATGCTTAGAATTTGTGTCATATTACAGCAGAGCTTCTATAAATTATAGACATTCTTTGTGCTGTGTAGTGTTTCCTCACCTCCAGAATTCTTAGAAGCAACAGAGCATCTTTATAAAAGTAGCAAAAATGTATTGAAATCTAAAGAGATGATATATCATTGAGGAAGGTAGTGAGGGTTCAATAATAAAACCATAAACAGAGTTCTATTAAATTTTTATGTAAAAATATACAGATTGAGAAAGCAAATAAATTACGCTCTATAAATTGCAGTCATAATCTTGAGCTTTATCTTTTGAAGGGAAGCAACTGTAGGAACAAATCTGAAAGAGAGATAATGGAAAAGTAATTGATATGAGGAAATTAATCATATGCTGAAATAAGACTTTAGAATACATACTTGGAAAGGAACAAGCCAAGAGCGTCCCTTGTGCTGCTGGGGAAATTGTGGAGTGCAAAGGCCTTCTCCAGACAAAGCAATGCTCCTTCAACATTCCACCTCATATCTCTCTTGTTTTTCTCTTCACTCTGGCAATCAAACATTGAGGAGAAATTGTTGAATGATTGGAGTACATATGATTTCAATTCCAAAAATTTTATAAAAAAAATTCTAAAAAGCAAGAGTTAATCGAGATTTGTATGTTTACATTTACATTTAAGCCCTGCAAACCGCCAATGGCGCGTGGCAGGGGGTGTAAAACACCTATATCCCTAACTACCTTGGATAGCTATTAGCTTCTCTAATACTTCACAGGAAAAATGACCAAAAATATCTATCCGTCCTGGCGACTATTTCCCTGTGTCACCTTTTGTTTTCTTTCTAAGATTGCGTGCATTACTAGCTGGGATGAGAAAATCAACTATCTCCTCCTCGAGATCTGTAGTGACAAACTTATTGAAAAGCTTCCTACGGTATTCAAGTCTTCTATCACTAAGTGAGTTCCATCCAAGGGATTCTATCATAGCCGAAACACTGCTGTCAAATCTGAAATCTCCCTTAACGAACCTAGCTGCCCTATGTTGAACCATCTCAAGATGGGATGTTAATCCTACTTCGTGAGGATCCCAAATCGCACAGCAATACTCGAGGAGAGGACGAATCAGGGAAAAGTACGCTGTTTCTTTTACACTCGATGAGCAGCCCCTCAGAATTCTATTGGCTAAACTTTTCATCCTATTCGCTTTACCTACTATGCTTTGAATATGCTCTTTGAAGGAAAAACTACTACTGAGTGTAATACCTAGGTATTTATGATGCCTCACAAACTCCAACGGATATCCTGAAATATGATAGGGTGTGCGGGTACCCTTGGCGGAACGCGTAAAAGTCATAGCCATGCACTTCTTTACGTTCAAGTCAAGCTGCCAGTCACTGCACCAACCTGAAATAATGTTCAAATCATTCTGCAAACAACCAATGTCGTCCGGAGTTACGCGAATAGCCTAACCTTACATCTAACATTATCCTCTACATCGTTAATATAAATTAGGAACATAATCGGACCTAATACACAACCCTGTGGAACACCATATTTGACGCAAACATCATCAGATAAAATTCCGTCCAACGCAACTCGCTGCGATCTGTTTCCTAAAAATGATTTTATCCAATCAACAACTTGTTCGTTTATCCCATAAGCAATCAACTTATGGATTATTATTACATGCCATACTCTATCAAAAGCTTTTCCAAAATCTAGAAATACAGCATCTGTACTGGTACCCTTATCAGCTGCTTTCACTAAGTCATTGATAAAAAGGGCTAACTGGGTATTGCATCATCTACCCTTACGAAAACCGTGTTGACATTTACTAATTGCACCCTTATCACCTAGAAAACACATAATTGAACTGGCAATAATACGTTCAATTATTTTACAGAAAATTGATGTTAGAGATATTGGTCAGTAGTCTTCCGGTTTCGAGGAACGCCCTTTCTTAGGAGCTGGAGTAATATGTGCTCTTCTCCACGACATAGGTACAACTCCCACATCCAAGGTTTTCCTATAAAATACGTAGAGAAATGGAGCAAGCTTATTTGCCAGTGTTTGAATAACAAGTGATGGTATACCTTCTGGTCCCGGTGCTTTCTTCTTCTCTACTGCTCTCAACAACTTTACTATTCCATCCACTGACAACTCGATTGGCCTCATCTTTGAATCAACCCTCGTAGAAAATTTGCTTGTGCATCCATCGTCTAAAGTAAAACTTTCCTGGTAGTGTCGATTAAGTAAATTCACTTTTCCCATCGAATCACTAATCGTTAATCCCTCATCATTAACAAGGCTGGGTACAGAAGACTGACCTCCACAAGACTCTCAGACATATGACCAAAACTCCTTCTGGTCGCCTCCTAAAGACTCTAAAAGGGTTTTAGATCTATACTCCCGAAACTCATTCTGTGATTCTTCCTTAACCAATCTTTGCACTTCCATATATTTCTGCTGCTCAATTTCAACGTCTACTCCAATCCTCTCTAGCCTCTTCGTCTGAGCGTGTAAAATCCTTTGCTTCCTATGCAACACCTGCAACATAGGTTTCATCCAACGCGGTTGGATGAAACGTTGGACGCTCTGCCTATCCTACAGAGTCTATCTTTACTATATACAATATAATCCGGAGGAAATATCTCACTTGATGCAATATCATCTCTTAACCAACTTTCCGTTCCTATCACGATATCTGCGCAAGTGCTTCTCGTGAGGTTAAGGAATTCGGTCTGCTTATTACGTATACTTCTGCAATTCAAGACTACAATTTTTAAATCTCTCACATTCCTCTTTAAAATAGGGCCTCTCTCATCATACTTTAAATCAACAGTGTCCTGTTTTCTAACGCAATTTCTGGCTCGTTTCCACTTTTTAAGCTCGCATATAGCATCTCTTAAGCAATGTTCATTCAGTGCTGCTATTGGTCAAAATTCAACAATTTTGGGACCAATTTTGTTGGCACCCGTTTCATGCCTAAAACATCCGTAAAAATTGCTTCGTCCATAATCATTTTCTTCTTTTATCTGAAAAATCACCGTATCTCATTGGCCAGTGCCTCTTTTGACCAGAAATACAGTACTCACTTCGAGCTTCACGCCAGTTATGCAGGTTGCATCCAAGGTGTTAGGATTTCAATGCAACTCATTGTACTTTAACAATCCTCAGAAAATTCTTATTTCTGCCATTAAATTTTGTCCAATTTCAGACCCAAAAAAATATTTGAGGATTCTGGCAAATTTTATTCAGTGGAAATTAAACCACCTGGTAGAGAATGGTTTACACAGCAATTTAAATAAGTTCTGTCAAAAATTCCAAGGAAAAAAAAAGACATGAAAAAAGTCTGACAAGAAAAGGAATCCTCCAATTTCTGGGAACACATACTTAATCCAAGTATGCTATTCAGCCAGAACATTGACTGGCTATGCATCATCATTACTTAAGGCCTTAAGTTAAGTCATACCCTATTCCTTGTAATTTCTGAAAACTTGAAGAGGGATAGTAGTTCATTATATAAAAAAAGAGAGAATTCAAATCACCTTGATAAGTCCCAAGTTGACCAATAAGCAATTGGTGAGAGTTGATAGTTTATCAGCATCTTTGCCCCACCTGAACAGCTCCTCATACAATACTGTACTACAAGCAAACACTTCCCTGCTCAAGTCTTCCTTCCCTAAAGCCTGCTGAGGATCTCTTGCAAGGGATGATACTTTCATCAACATCTCAACTGCATTTTCTATGTATTCTTCCTTCTCAGAATCACTTCCTTCCGCTTTTGGCTGATTCTAAAAGAAAAGTGTTGGATAAATCAATTGGGTGGACTAGATCACAAAAAAGCATTGAAATTCAATTATGGAAATGAAATAGATGCATCACTTGAGAGAGATACCAAGTATGTCAAACACCATTAATTAGATCAGTATGCATAATAATAACGTAACTTGTCAAAAGGGATACCCAAATAAAATTACAAAATTATAAGCCAATTCCGAGGCATGACATCCCTATTGGACAACAGCAATTGGCACTGAATGGGGGCAACTCCCATGTCACTTTGCCCTGGTTCTTCTAGACAAAATGCAATTTGTAGAAATTACGGAATAAATTTGAAAAACTAATCAGCTATTGCTGTAGCATAATTAACTTGAAATTTTGATAATTTTTTTCTAGTAGATTTTCTGATGCTATAGCAAACAATTTACAGCTCTCCATCACAGAAAAATTATTGGAAATACTGGCAGTTTTATCCTTAAGAGTGAACTGAACTCACAGAGTACATTAAGCTTGATTTTATAATGAATCATATCAGAGTAACGTAAGATAGACAGGGTAAAATAGGTAGTGTAGTATTTATAGCGATCAAAAGCTCCCTTCGAATAAACTCACATATGTGTTTTCAAACAGGAGCATTGAGAGTGTTTGGTGCATGATTACTCAGTCCAATAAGCTGAATATAAATGTGTGTGCTTTCTACCAGCCACCCAACTCTTCATATCAGATTTTGCTTTGCCTCAATGAAGAAATAAGCTTTTATTTGATTAAAAATAACAAAAGCATAACTTTAATTGGAGTGGATTTTAATATTTCTGGTATCCACTGATTAAATCAAATAGTTAAGAAATGAACTTAAGATAGTGACCCAAGCAGATATTAAGCACAACAAAAAGAAATTTGTTACATAAGATGGTCGAAGAGGTTACCAGGGAAATAAACATTATTAGATCTTCTTTATTATTATTAGATCTAAAATTATTCCCAAGCAAATAGTAAATACACCAGTTTACAATTGACTATCCAATCACAAAATCATTGTTATAATATCCATTAGATATTCACTTGTTAAGGCACTGAAAACAAGCACAAAATGTATCCAAAATCAATAGCTAATTTTAAAGGATTTTGTAATAAACTTACAGCTAATTTTCTGACGTATGAAATGCCTGCAATGAATTTGAATACAGAATTGTTTGGTATGAACAATGCGCAATTTCATGGATATATTTTACCCTTTAATTACTCAAAACAAAATATGAGTGGTATAAGTTATAGATACGAGAAAAGCTCAAAGAAACAGGTAATTGCATTTGAAATTGAAAGCCACTGTGAGGCTTCCTAACAATACCAAATAAGATCAAGTAAAGACCAAAACCTTATTACCAGAACTCCAATCTAAATATTAATAGAAATATCACATAGTGGGGATGCATTGGCGAATGAGGTTAAAATTTAAAAAGGGGAAAATCCAAATAAATGTCCTATTTTAAGTAAAATAAATTAAGATTCCAAAAACAGACCCATAAAGTCTCTTTAATACTTGCAAACTAAATTAGTATACCAAGTATTTGATAAAAAAACAGAAAAATTAGAAATGTTACACTAATCGATTAAAATTTCATTCCAACTGAACTAATCCAATTAATTACTCACTTGCTTTATTTTATCCAAGAAACATCCTTTCTTGTTGTTGCCCAAGGCATTGAAAGTGGAAAAAAGAGGAGAATCCAGAAACTGGTCAACTGTCACCTGTTGTAAAGATGAAAACACCATTTGCACAATTGGATACTTTTAATAAGCTCCTCCAATGAACAGTGGAGCAATTACGTTACAATCATCACTGCCATGTGTTTGTATATGTGACTTTTTGTATGTGCAAGTGAATATATACAAGTTGCTTGCATACTGCAAGCTAAGGAGTGGTCCATTACTACTAATCCCAAAAACTGTTTTCCAATCCGTAATTACAAAGCTTTATATTGTGTTCCAAAAATAGAATAGGAAGGCTTATAACTACAGACACATGGTGATACCTTGGGGCCTTCTGTGCTTTGGTAATCCTTGATATGATTGAAAAAGGGTCATTTGCAGTATTAAGGAAGCATTCATTATGTTTCAATAGCTAATCTTGCCCCTAATGTGCAATCAACTCTAATTGATTAACCTAAAATGGAATTTTTAATATCAGGAAGGGGCCCTAAAACATATATAAATAGCAAAGAAGCTATCAAGACCCACATGGGCCCTAAGAAAACATCTAGTATGCCTGCGAAACTTTGAACCTCTTGGGTTCTCTTATTCCATTTACCTAATATTTCTGATAGAAGAGCAATTCCAGCAATATATAGACAAAAGCAAGATCACTATCAACATTTGCAATGCATATACATAAACAAAGGAAATGAAATTCTTAAGGAGCAGTCTGGGAAAAACAAGGAGACAAGATCAGGAACAAAAGAATCAGAGAAATCTTTGGTATAGAAAGGTTCCAAATACAGATTGAGAGAATGAGATTAAAATGGTTTGGCCGTATGAAGAGAATGGATGAATGGCAACTTCCATGAAGGATATTTGAAGAGAAAGGAAAAAGACCAAGGGAGAGACCAAGAGGAACGACATGGTTATGAAAGACATAAGTAAAAGAGTGGAAGATGTAGACAGTATGTGGGATGAGATGTGGTGGGAGGATAGAACGAGATAGTGGTCACTAGTCCACAAACACCCTACCCTGACAGAGTTGGGATGAAAGGGGAAAGGATGATGATGAATCCTTAGACACTGATAGGATACTGATTTATCTGTCTGAAGAGGAGGTTGATGATGACATTAAGTCAGTGTTAACCAGAGGCCTCAATTTTGCACCATGGTGACCCATTCCCTCCTAACCCTCCCTACCCCCCCCCTTTTCCCGTTCCCCACCCTATCCCTACCCTCCTTTACCCTTTCCTCCCCCACCCTCCCCCCTCAGACCTATCCTGGTTACCCGTCCATCCCACTCCCCCCTGTTTTCTCTATACCATGTGTTTTCTGAATTTGTCACCTGAAGATGGTGCGATGCAGCGAAACCGGTCGTGTGTTTATATGTAATTGTGTGGTATAGTATTTATTAAAGTTTTTCCAACCATATTTGGAATATAAGCCATTAGGCAAAAGGTAGACCAAGGATAAGATGGTAAAGTGAAGCAGGAACAAGCATTAAGCCTAATCCTGGAAGGAAGAAGAAGACAGATCTTCTACCATGATACACCTGAGAATCATCATTGGATCTTGTTTTTGATTATACCATATTTTCTGGTAAATAACACTCACCTACCATATAACACACATTTTAAAAATCTCTTCACTATGATAATGTATAGATAACAATCATTTCAAAAATTTCTTCTGTGATAAATTCATTGATAACACGCATTTCAAAATTGTTATTATGTTGACTAGAATGTTTTTTCACTACTGTAATATTTATGATAATCACTCTTGTATTTTGAATGGAATTATTTGATAACGTTAATTACAATATGTTGGTTGAAATAAAATTGCCCTAGTACGTATATACTCCGTGACTTACGCAATATAAGATGTGTGTTGTTTAGTCATTTGTTTCAGAGTTCATTATTCAAGATATTCAATGAAATGCGATTTTCCGTTGTATATCACACACTATTATTTTTATCATTTTCCTATATCCTATTTTCAGAAAATAAGGTAACTGAAAATTAGTGAAAAGATAAAGCAAAAGGTCTTTCGACCAAAATGTATTAAATCAATTGTCACAATCAGTCAAAATAAGTTAGGAAAAACAGAAGTAATTAATATAAAGATAATGGTAATTATATTAGTAGTTTAACTGTAGCCTATTACAATGTACAATTATTTTACTATGCTGAGTCATAAATGATAGACTTAATCATAATTTATTCTATGAAATGATAGAGCAAGAACAGCTTCTTTTCTATGAAAATGGGTATGTACAACACCTTTTTAATGACACCAGAGCCATCAATTTTTGCCTCCGTCTTCTTCTCCACAGCCTTTTCTTCACTTAACTTTTCCTCCTCATCGCTATTCTCTTCTTCTTCCTCCTGCTCTTCATTTGATTCTTCTTCATCTTCTTCATCATCACCTTCATCATCACTTAAACCAAAACAAACAAAATTATCCATTAATCATCATAAGGATTATTGATTATTACACAAGTATTTACTATTGTAATCATAGTAAGTAATTACTACATAGTAATTCACTATCATTCACTAAACAACTCAAAAACATGGAAATTTTTGTTGTAAAAAAGGTTTACAGCATTAAATTTTAGAAGAATGAATAATTTTACTTAAATATTGCAGGATATGATAGGTTATTTTAATAATTCTTACATTTTCTGATTTGATATTAACTTGAAAGAAAATGGAAAAATGCTAGCTATTATTCAGAGGAATGATTTCATTTTCTTGTTGTAGCCTTCAAGCTCATTTAAAATCACTTTACATAAAATTTATACTTAACTGTAGTATCTTATCAGAGAAATGCATGAAATATGTAAAACTGTACACACTAATAGTAATGGTAGGAAAGAGAGTACCAATTCAAGATTTCTGTGGATATAGATTTATGAGAAAGTCATGCCACGCATTTCTTTTCTCAAAATACATAAATATATTCTACAAAAATTAAATTTACACACATGAAAGAATGATGTCTTATCTACTCAGTCTATTTTTCCACATAATCTCCCTCAAGTTCTATATAGGTCATGTATTCCCTGTCTGTACCAGTCTTTGCACTGGTTATGGACTCAGGTTTTCACTTTCAACTGTCTTCTGATTCACTCCATACCCAGCAACCAATTCCTACCAACTGCAGATGTTCCACAGACTGCACGAGCGTTGAAACTATGCACATACATGCAGGAAACATCAAAGAATAGGAACCTACAATTTTGAACTACTAGCATTGGTTTTGGCTGGAAAAAAATGTGGGACATTACTTTTTGACCAACCCTCGCACATATCAGAACATGATCTGTATCAACCAAAGATCAAAAATTATACCCACTCACAAGAAGAAATTATCTGCTGGTCAAATAATTTCTTCTTATGAGTTGGATTGTCTGTATATTCACAGGTCATGTATGATAAATTGCAGGTTTCCAGATCACTACTCGCCCTCCTACTTCTCAATTACTTCAACCTCATACATAGCAGAAATTTACTTCTCTAGGGTCCAGTATTGTAATCAATAGTTAAATCTGATGGTTACATAACCTGAAGGTTGACCTTAATCTCCAGTTACCAGCATAGTCTGCATTATTAAACCTTTTAAACTGATATTTAGTTACCTTTAACTATGAGATTCCTTGCATAAGATTAATTTTCAAACCCATTACCGTGAGATTTGTTTAAATAATAATGTATCATAATATTTCCGGCACATCTTTGGTAGAAGTTTTTGACAGGATTTATGCACATAATTTAATACCCTTTAGTTCAGGAAAAGGATACACAAATATATAAACATTTATTTTGAAAAAGTACATTTTGAGTAAATTTAGTGGAAGAGGAGATAAACATGGTAGAATATAGCATAAGTAACACAGTGATATTGAAGCAGCAGATGGTTTTTCAATAAGAAAATCTTTCTTGTATGCCTAAACCTGGCAGCAAATGATAGTTTGCATTTATATTTCATTCATTTGGTGGCTTCTACAGAAGAGATGATACTTCATGTCTATTCATGATTTTAGAAAAATATCCTACTTGCTATACCTTAAATTCTCCCCAATATATAGCAAAAGCCCAAGCTTCAAATCATACCATCATCATACCAAAACGCTATAGTCGGGTATTTTCACTCAATTTAAGACTTCATACCAATAGTATTTTATAAATTAAGTTTCCTGAATGGTTTTTTATACCCCAAAATGGGGTGTCTGACCACCAAAATCACAGTCCTTAAAGACCTTAACCTTTAAAAGACAGGATGGGGATAACTTTAGCTGGAGGGTCATCCTGAGTGCCTAAGAAATATATCAACACTTACTCAGCGACAAAAGTGATAATATGCTGATTTGAAACAACGGGTGTCTTGGTGGTTCTTAAGGGGACAACTCAGCCGTTTGCTAAAGCATTTGGTGGTCCCTCTAGGAGCCCTCGGCTTATAAAGGTTAAAGAAATGCATCAATGAGTTAGGGTGGCCATATGTGCTAAGAGGTGACAATGTATTACAATGTATGTAGATATGAAAGTGAGGAAAACACCGCATTAACTAAGACTTTTACTTTCCTCCCCGAAAGGAACGTTCTTCTCCATTCCACGCTGACGACAGCCACAAACCCCACAAGCTTTCAACTTGTTATTGGCGAGAGGATGTCTTTAAGTAATTGAATAAATGTGATTCAGAAAATGGATAAGAAAAAGAGGTGTGATTTCCCTACAGATGAGTAATAGTTATTGTTGTATTTCCTGTATAAAGGGAAAACTACAGAAAATAGAATGAGTAATGGTGTTACATGGAAGCAGAAGGTACACCTAGTTCCACATTAATCTTACCACCTTCGACACAACCCGCATAATTAGTCTGAAGCACGAAGAGAGCGAGTCTAAAGTTTTCTCCGCATTCTATTGGCTGTTGGAAGGAGGGAGCTGAGTGAAACACTTTTTCGGTGCCTTTTTAAATCATTGTAAAACGCATTTAAGGCTTTTATATCATTATTATCGACATAAAATCTTTTTAAAATCTAGTGTTTCTTTTTACTATGTTAGCAATATAGTACTAAAAAAGAAGAAAGGTCAGATTTCCTCAATTAGGCCCGAATCTTACGATTAATTTACTCTTCTCTGGACTTAACAGGTAAATTTTTTTTTGTTGCCTAAATTATCCTCTAATAGAAATATGACATCATCATATAATTGAAAATACGTAATTAAATCTTTTTAATTACGTTTCATGCTCTTCACATTCCTAGGATAATAATATGGAATAAGAAGGCGATTAACTGTATTTCAACTAAATAATTTTGCAGAAAAATGCTCTCGAGAATGGGAATTGAAATTACATTAAAAAACTGCAAAACTTGCTAAGGAAAGTTAAGTTGAAAGACGTTATCTGGACAAATACACTGGAAAAGAATCGTTCAAGCATAACCTGTAGAAGAGCTCTCAAAATTAAAAAACACAACCCTTCATTAGGTAGTATAAGAAGTAAATTACAATGAAATAAATCAAATAATTATAGTAAATATTACAAAAATTTTAAATTCCATCAAATCAATAGAAAAAACGTAAAAGATTAATTGTAAAGCTATCATTCTGTTATCTGAGGTTTGTGTAGTTGAATTTAAATTGTTAATTTAATTTTACAGAATGTAACTTAGATATTAGAATAATAGCACCCTTTATTTTATTATTTATCAATCTAATGATCTGATGAGAATTAAATTAAACTAAAGGATTAAGGAAATGTTTGAATACTTTGCAGGATAAAGTCCTGCAGATGATCCCAAAGGATTTTTTAATGCAATAATCACTATTTATTATTTTAAAATACTGCGGGCTACAAAATCCTTTACATAAATCAAATTACTAATTAATTTACAATGAAGTAGATGGACCACAGATGGTAACCTTAATGTTAAATAAAACCACCACCTTTTTCTTGGTGGTATTGGGATAATCCTTTATTTAACGTTGATTTACGATGAAATAACACCAACTCTCTAATAACACTTTTCTCAAAATACAGAGCCAGTTCCATAACAAATATCCGTTTAATTAAATCAAGTTTATTTTTATTGCAAAATGATGCTGTCCAAATCTTTATCTGATGCTGAATCTCTCTCTTGCTTTAATTTATTTACTCCCACGAGAAAACTCCTGTGCAATCTTTCTCGCTATAACCTATGCCATAAGCAACCCCACTGCTCGGTATATTTTTCTGTTTGTTAATTGCGGCATGTCAGTTCTTTATAGGTCACACATACAAGTCAGCAACTGACTTGCAATGATAGTGATATTTGGCGCCCTTTGTGACAAATTCTCATCTGGGTTTCTCCCGTTTCATCCAAAAGGTAGGGAAGACTTTCCCTGTTACCCTAGCCCTTGGAGTATCCCCTTCTGATTCCTCTCTTTATTTCCATTTTATTTTGTTTCGCCCGTAGAAAGGTGTTGTCTGTTCTCCCAAAGGAACCATAGAATTGACGATGGATGAAGCTGAACTCTAACGAGAAAAACCCCCTTTTTGGCATGTTGTGGATGGTAATACGTTTAAAAGGTTGCAAATGTTTGAAAGGGCTAATGGGGATTCCCGACCGCACCCTTGCAGAGCAGGTATCTAAAGTAAGGAAGTAAGGGTATACTGGCGGCGACCGATCAAAAGTAAGATGGGAAATGGTGGGACTACAATTTCTAATCTACGCCGTGAGTATTCCCCAATGGAATGAAGACATCCATGTCTCTATTTTTGAGGAGGATATTCTTCAGGAGGTTTTACTAGGAGTCCAATTTAGGATGGATGAGAAGCCCACTCTTCTGTATGGCAAAACCGAAAGAGTGACTAGCACACAGCAGGTTAAGCTAACTCCCGGTTTGACAGGACATTTTGAATCAAAAGATCTTTTCGCTGGCTATTTGACTAATTAATTAATAGATATTCCTAAGATTTTCGTCAGATAGAAGCTACGACTTAGAACTGGACCCTACGTAGTATTCCTCTTGTCTGGGTAAAGAGATAAAGCCGTGAAAAATATACAGACATCAAACCTCAATTACGGCAAAGAGAGGTCAGATGAAAATCTGTGTGGTGTCATTGTAATTAAACGTTTATTAAATTTCCAATATTTTCCCTTATTATACTAAAATGATTTTCAGAGTAATGCGCTGAGTGAAATTAATAATAATAATTCATCATAATCATAGTTTGATTGATAAATAGGATTCTAGGACGCCTCAAGTAATCTTTTTACCCAGAATCGTATGAATGGTGCTCAATATGAATGAAAATCAAAAGAAAATTCACTATCAATAATTATAACAACGATAAATGACATTAAATGGAAAATAACGGAGGGAAAATTAATGGAAGAAAACGTTAAAAATGGAGACCAATGGATGATAATAAGCTTTGCATGAGAAAATAGATATTCCAGTAATTCCCGTGATTTAAACATTAACTGCTAAAGTGTTCTTGGTTCTACATATAATCCACTACTTCTTCATTCACTCCAAGGAACATTGTAACATAATTCATCCTCGAGATACCATAATACTCTATGAACTTTGTGAGGATGTTTCGAATTGTTTGCTTTTCCCCTTAAAATAGCAATCAAAGAAAGATAATTGCAGATGAAATTAGACATTCGGAAAATTTGAATTATAATATAATATTTACAATGTTTAGGTGCATTTTATAGACTGTTTCTCTATCCTTTATTTTAAATGAATAACATAAACTCTATTAGCTTATCCTAAATAAATAAATCAACAACAAAAATTAAAAAATAAGAAATTCTGACTATCGTGAACTAATATTCATTGAGTTCCTCTTCAAAAATTGTTTTCTTTGTTTATACGTATTGTTTTTTATGCTTTATCTTATTCCTCAACGCAGTTATCAATTTCAGTGATTGAAATATCTGCAGAACTGAATGTAAGAAATACCATGGAACATTTTATTCTCTGCGTTTACTATAAACAAATTGTTTGAGTTGTTAACTGTTTAACTAGGAACATTGATAAAGTAAGATAAATTGAGGTTTAAAGATGATCTTGCCCGGTCGACTAAAGTAACTATTATAATATCACTAAAATGAGCATTTTAAATGCAATTACTTAATTTTTCACACCCCAATAGTTCACTGCCTCAGTAACTGGAACATTCTACGTCGATTACTGATAACACATACCCCTAAATTCTGGTAAGATTTAGAATAATCCATAGGCTTGTTTATATAGTGATACTACGGTTAGCGAGTTGTATTAAAGGTCTATACATTTCTGGTCCGACAGTAACTCAAAGTGCACGGAAATCTTTCTTCCCCTTTCAGTCTTGAACAGAAGTCGGCTCAGAGGCAGGCTTTGTGGATATATCCCTCAAATGCTGTTCTAGCCGTCACCTAAACTCAAAATTTTCAAGGGAAGGTCACCTACCCCGATCCTTTGGAAATAACGGGATCTCATGAGCGACATTCCTCTCTTTGTGAGAAGGAAAGCTAGATATAATACGAAATTGTAACAACCAATTATAAACCACTGAATTCACGCATTCCAACATTGGTGTTGGTATAATACTTTACTGCTATGTTAATTCCACCAAACCATGGGTACTAATAAATGATTGTTATATTAATAATGTAAAAAATCTACGCAAACCCTGCAAGTGGAAGTAGGACTCTGAGTATATCCTCCATGTTTTTCCTCTCTCTCTCTTCTCAAGGCTCACTTGCCTGAAGCTCACTGCCCCTACATACAGGGTGGTAAGATTTATGTGGAAATGGGTGTACATTGTGGTGGTATGAAGTCAATGCCCAGGAACCTTGTTTTGGATCTTAGGAGAAACTTAGGGCAAAATACAGCACTGTGAAGAAAGAGACAAAAAAGGAACATCGTCCAAATGGAATGACAGATTTTCAGAAAACAGGTAGTGATGCTCTGCATTTCAGTCTACATAAATCATATGATAAAATCATTGGGTTTATTGACTCATGTAGTATGGTATTATGTAGTTAAGGCATTGTATTTTGCTCTAAATTTCTCCTAAGATCTAAAACAAAGTTCCTGGGCATTGACTTGCATACATAGGTATTTTTTGCAATAAGGGTTGAAATGTTTGTTTTATTTTGTCCTAGTTTGTGTACTGGTAAAATAAAATTGTTTTGTCCAACAGAACAGTTGGACTGGTGACTTCAACCCTTATGATACAGCCTTTGTTCTGTAAAATATCATGATTTTGGTTAGTAGAGTGACTCAAGGTTAAGGAGTGACCTGAACTCAGAAAGATAGCTAAGGATTAAATAAAAAGAGTCATGAGACCCTTATTTGCATGCACAGTTGGAGTAACTGATTGGTAGAATCAGAGACCAACTCTCTGGATGTACTGGCATATGACAGTGGATCCACAAGCATTGATTCACAGCAACAAGGGAACATCCACAACCTTTTAATGAGAAGCAAGTGGGTTGTGGTCAAAACTGGTTTTGTGCCAGTTGATATCCAGCATGTGGAGGGAGAGAGAGAGAGTATAGCCTTTGTGTCAATCAGTTAGTATTTCCTAGCCTATAAAACAAACTTTTTTACAGCAAAAATTAAATCTAAAATCAGCCTGTGTTTTACGGGCTGAGAGTGAGCATTTTTACTGACATCAGGAATAGTAACTGTAAACAATGTTGCGATTTGTCTTGTGGGTTTTATCATCCAATCACTGCAGAAGCCTTTCTAGTGCAATGTGCTAGAAAGGCTTCCCCAATTTTGTTTCATTCTTCCATAAATTGACGCTATTTTATGAATATCCTTTGTTTCTCTATTTTTTTGTTTCCTATGGCAATTTAGGTAAGCAAAGGACATTACACAAGTTTCATGATTTAGAGAGAAATGAAAGATAAAGATTCCAAGAAGGTCCATATGTGGTCAGATTTTCTCTCCTTTACGAAGAAAAGAATATAACCTCACCTGACACTGAGAATATCTCCAACCCCTCCCATTGTATCATGCATCTGTCTTATGCCATCCTCTCCAAATTGGTTGCCTTTCAGATCCAGCACCTTCAGATTCCTACCATGGATGACACGTTCCCCAGATGGATGACTCACAGGAGAATACAGAGCTTTCACTAACTCCAGTCCACCACTACTTTTGATTTCATTGGAGTCAAGATAAAGCTCCTGAAAATTAAACAAAATTCCAAAACTTCCTCAATACACTGTGTATTAGAATGATGTAGCTTCAGTTTACTCAACAAACAGTATTAATCCTTGAATTACAGCATTATGCTTCGAAAGAAGTCACTGTTGAGTCTTTTTTAAGATATATGTATTAAGTAGTAATGTTATGCAATGAAAACTAATATTACAGGTAGTCATTGGCTAGTAACCTGTGTGACTTATGCCCAAGCAGCATGAAGCTCAGCTGGTTCACATTATAATGTTGACAACTATCATTATGTTATTAGCAGTGGCTACAAATACAATCATTCATTCAACACAAAAATTTGAACAGCTTCCATTTTGTAAAATCCACCAAATAATGACGAATATCCAGCTTGTCAAAACCAGATTATAACCAGTCTGTTCAGACCAAACATAAGCCAAGCCAAGGAATTACTATAATTTGACTCTTTCAATGCAACGTTAGGTCCAGCTGGCCTCTTCTACCAAACCTTATTTGTAAATTGCACAATGTGGAGATTTAACCCCTCAACGACGAGCAACGTAGTCACTACGTCGAGCATGAACTTCACATGCCGTCACGCTTCACACTTTAATATTTCTCGATGTTTTAAATTTTGGCATAATTTTAAAGAGGAATAATTGTGCTTTCAGTATTATATAGTATAATTTCTTTTTTCATTTAACATGTTTTGTTGTGAGCATATTAGTAACAAGAAATTTGTTTTCTCACTCTCTGAAAGTTTACTGCTTCATATTCCTCATGAGAGATGATTGTGTGGGTTCCGTGTGTGCCCCTCTTCCCATAATGGAAGTGTTACTGAGCCAGAGCTTTTAGAAGAATATATATACAACAACATAAGATCTTTCAACAGCTTGTTTCTCTTTTCCATATCTCCTTTTGACGACCAATCTTATCCCAGGCTTCAGTCGACACTTCATCATCGTAAATAACGAGGACCCTTATTAGACTTGGCTGTTCAAAATTAGGCCTACATTTCATTTCATCTGTGTACAATATATATCATTCTGAAGTTGCTTACGAGAGGGAAGCATGGCCATGACCAAATCTGTGTTCTTGGCATAGGGGAAGTGTTCATATCGAAGCTCAAAATGCTGTAGTCTGAAAGAAACTCTTCTTGGGTGTGGTATTGCTTGCAAAAGTTTTTCTTTTCTATGATCGCATTGAATTTTTGAGAACTGATTTTGAATATCCCTAATTCTTCATCATGGCATCGACAAGTAGAATACGGCTTTCTGTAATCGAGGCAGAACTCCTACTGGAATAAGATTTGGAGGAGAGTACTGAAAATGATAGTGACAAAGTGATTGAAGATCGTTCAGAAATAGAAATGATAAAGGAAGATAGCAATGATTCGCAGCAGGAATCTGAGAAAAGATTTATTGGAAGGACATACAACATTATTTGGGAGAAAGAGAAAAGTTCATCGGTGGCAGGGGACCTCAAGGGAAAGCTTTATTGGTGACTGGTACTTTAGATGCCTTTGAACTTTTCTTCGATGAGGAATTAGTAAGTATGATTGTCAAAAAAACTAATCGTTATCCTGAACAGCATATGACTGGTAGGCCATTCCTTTTCCAAAATAACGGTAACGGTACATAAAGTTCCTACAGTATTGGGATCATTCATGTTGATGGGAATAATAAAAAAGTTTTATTTTTTATTATTCTCATCTACAAATAATAAAAAAGTTTTATTATTTATGCAAAAGCAAATTTACAACACTGCATTCATATTTTTCCACCAAAAGAACTTTGTCCACATCTGGATTTGGAGATGTAATTACAGGAGATCCTTTCTTGAATTGAAAGAGAAGTAATATGTAAATTTTTACATTTCACAAACAACGAAGACACGCTGAGTTATGGGGGACCAGCAGTGGAGGCATGGTGCAGCGGGATACCTTCCCTGTGCCGCCTTTTTTTCATTAGAACTACCTAACGTAATTTAACATATAGTATTCATTTTATACTGAAACATTAATTTCCAAAATTTGAACTACTAAAATAATAAATATACAATAGATTCTTTGCATTTTCCCAAAGAGAAAATCTAAAAAATACTGATTGTTGGTAGTAGTGGAAGAGAAAAAACACTTTTAACCAAAATAAATACCGTAGAATTTTTTATGGATAGAGTATATTATAGATACAACATTCTTTTATAAATGTAAAAAATTTCAAAGTAATTCAATAATTGGTTTAGAAGTAATAAATTTTTCAATCAAGGTCGATGAAAACCAACGATTCATTTTAAATCTCCTCCAGGCTTAAAGGGTTGATGAAAGAAAGGGAAATACAATAGAATTGGTTTGCAGGGGATAACTTTACAACTGAAGGAGAAAAATCCCACTTTGCACGAAAGCATGAGAAGGGGGATGCTTTAGTGAATGAAAACACACACTTATTTTCTACACAAAGAAATCAGTTTTCAATCTCATAAAACTCAATCACCCATAAACTATAGCTTCCAATGCTTTTCAATCTTTATTCTGAAACAGACAACTTCAAAGGGACAAAATAATTGCACTTCCTATAAAGTGAACTTCTTTTTAATGATCAGTTTACACTTAAGTGACTAAGTATAATTTGATTTTGCACTACCATTAGAAGATTTTGAAGTAGTCGAAGTAAAAACTTGAGCTATTCGTTGCCATCCTTATTGAATTATAAAAAAATGATACAAGTAGTATACTTTCACAGAGTTGGTGCATTTTTGCAAAAGACTAAGACTATGGGTACTATTATTCACAAACGATTTCTTAAACTAGGGGGTCATATGACTATTTACATTGCATATTACTTAGTGGTTACCTAATTGCCATTGAAATAAGTTGGAAAGGACCCAAACATAGAAATACTTTGTAGAATAATTCCTACAATGCCATTAACAGAGGCTGAAAGATCCTTTTCAAAGTTGAAGTTAATAAAGAGTTAAATGACATAGCACAACTTACAATAGAGGTTAAAAGGGTCTATATAACTCATCAACCAAACCTGAGGAAGTTGACTAGGTTGATAGTAAATTATTGACCTATATATGTGTATTAAAACTAGCAAAATTCCAATGGTTTTATTATTTTTCTATAAATATGTAAAAACCTTATCAATTACTTATATATTTTTTCCTGCATTATATGAAATTAATACCAAAATATCAATCAACTTGTTTAAATCCTGTTGCATTTTTATTTATTAAGACTACACATGGGTTCCTTCACTCCACAACTACAGCCATAATATTAACTGGTTAAATATAATCTACAACTCAACTGATCTTTCAATCAATCAATCTTAATACTACTCTGTATAAAGCCATACCTCAAGTGCTGTGTTATTCCCTTTTGCAAGAGCTTGTGCCAAAACCAAAGCTCCACTGGTTTTGAGAAGACAGTCTCCGAGATTCAATTTCTGCAACTTCTTCAGTTGAGGAAGCATAGCAGCTACATGAACTGCTCCCTTCTTTCCACCAACCGTGTTGTCATTCAGATCAACTACTCTGAAATCAGTACAAATACTTATTCCATTTTCTGAAATCATTGAAAAGTCAAAACACCTTTCAAAAGCAATCACCAATTGAATCACCTTAAATTGGGGTTCTCAGACAAAGCAGATGTCAGCTCCGAAAGTCCCTGGTGGTAAATTCCATTCATTGGCATTGATAATTCCTCTAATGTTTTCATTTCCTTCAAATGAAATGATGATGCAAGTCAGAAATGTACACCATTTTCACTACAGTTTAGCAAATGTAAAAACAGAAAATCATACCTTGAAGACCCTAGCAAGAAGTTTAGCTCCCTCATTCTCCAACCTATTTCTTCCGGCAACAAATACTTTCAATGCCATTTGCTTCCCCAACTTTCTACTACTTTCTATTGCATCTAGAAGTGCTTTAGATAAAATCTAAAAGAGATAAAAAAGTGACTTTAGTTCATCCAAATCATCTATTTAAGAATATTATAATTTTGAGCTTAAGAGACTTAAGAAACATCATAAATCTATTAGTTATTACAGTGAGAATGGGTAGCTATTGTTGGTATCTTTTTCAAATCTTCATTATCTCAAAGAGAAATAATGACAGACCTCCACAGGTTATATATGACTGGAAAATATATACAACATATAATATCAAAAGCAACGATTTGATATGGGAACTAACCATCTGTTTCACATCAAAATATTCATTCTCATTGTACAAGAAAGCGTAATGATATTAATTTAATTCATCACAAAACAAACATCTGCCTCAAGAGCAAATTGGGTACAACTCACTGCCTCAACATCTGCTCAATCTGTGTTCAAGAAGAAACTTAAAAACATACTATTAAAACAATATTATTACTCTGTAGCAGAATTTTTTGAAGATAGACATGTTAGTGAAGAAGAATGTTCTTTCTATTTGACATTACACAATGTATAATCATTATGTTTTTCAACTAATTGTATATCATTTGATTGTACTAATTGTATGTAAAATCTACTGATTGAATATGATGTGATTGTACTAATTGTTCTTCTATCAAATTGCATGTGGTAGTACAATGTATAGCCATTAGGGTATTTTCTTTACTCATTCTATATGAACTTTATTAATTGTATTTGATGGATCCAATACCTACAGCATTAATCTGTATGGTCTGTGGAGAATACATTATTATTATTATTAAAGTTTATGATTCACACAGTATCTTCCAGAACAAACTTCCAGTTTTGAGGGAAGCCCACAATGCAGCATGAATGACTGGAATTGTTTATTGAATGGCTACATGGTATATACGCTTAATTGCCAACAGTTGTATGAAATCTATCTAATGTAGTTATATTTACCCCCAAACAACACGTTCTTCCTTCAACCTTTCTTGAAAATTGAAAATGTCTTGAAAATTTTCAAAATATCACCAACGATTAATTCTCTCACACGCTAAATCCAAATACAAAGTAAATTTAGTGAAATCTGTTTCCAATGTTACTGGAAATGAAACTGAAATTGAAGTTTTTTATTGTATAGCAGAAGAATTGTAAAGCATTGGAGAGAACCCTATATGTGTTTCTAAATAGCCAAATTTGTTTCTGAAACCTGTAATTTTATATATGAAGTTCAATGGTATTGTGAATTGTGAGTCACAGATGCCTGTGGTATCGATAATTTTGTTGAATATGACAAATACACAGTAATTTTTCAACCTTTAATATCAGATGATTGTATTTAAATGGGTGCTTGAGGTATTCTATGAAGTAGCTAACAACAGAAATTTCAGTGTTGAAGATTTAACACCAAATATTGTGGAACCAAATATGTTCTTAGCTCATAAAGAAGTGAAAAAACTGCTAGATAAAAGCTTCTAAATTCAATGCTGAAAAACCTCTCACATTGTTAGTCAATTTATGTAGCTAAAAGATAACCGATGACTCACTTGGTAGAAAGATGCATAAATCAAATTAAATAACATTAGATGGATGTATAAAAAGAACATTTACCAAATGAAATTTCCCTTTTGGTGAATAATGATCAATTAGGTTTATATTTTATGGCCATTCTAATTCTGAATTACTTTTGTAATTCAGAATTAGAATGGCCATAATGTTTTCTGCAAAGTCATTTTGAATAAATAATACGTTTCTTTTTGAAAAGTGGTTATATTTCATTCACTAATTCGTCATGGAATACTAAAAAGTGAATCGCCGTTCAACCGAGTTTATTAAAGCATGAAATATTTTAAAAATTACTATACAAAAAAAGAAAATAACGTTGTGGTAATTCAATTACCTCACTTGGTAGCCGAAAGGTTAATCTAATTACAAAAGATAAATGGCTTCAATGAATGGGAATAACCATACAGTTACTTTTACCTTTGCGCCTTGAATACCAAGTCCATTGTTATTCAGGCGAAGAATTTGTAAAGAATGACATGATGGACTCCGGATGAATGTTTCTAGACCAGCTAAACCAACTGGGCCGAAGGCATTGTCACTGAGAATCAACTCCGTTAAAGTGGCGCCCGAAGATATTATACCATCTCCAAGAAACTCCTGAAATATTCGAAAAATAATACATGCAATGCTGAATATTGTTTAATGCATTTTCCATGAAATAGTCGTAAGTTTCGATAACTACCAGGGCTTTAGGGATTTCCGTTTTCATTCTTCCGCTAAACATGTTGTTCCACAATGCTCTTTTGAACTCTGGCTTTCCTGATAAGGCTTTTCCTATAACTTTTGCCGCTTCCACACCAATGGTGTTACCATCGAAGTTGAGGAATTCCATGTTTTCACACTTTTCAATAGCTTCCGCAACTTTCTTCGCTAGTTATTGGATAAAAAATCATTGATTATTATAAAATTAATCCTTGAAACAAATTCAATTTCAAATAAGCATCTAACTTACCATCTTCTTCCGTATTTAGCCTAAGTGTTTGCCCTTCGAAAGATACGCCTTTTATTTCCACAGTAGTTTTCGCTAATTTACTGGCAAGATCATCTACTTCTCCTAGGGACATTTTTGCCTATTTGCTGAAATATTTCGTTGAGATATCGCACTTCAAATTCAGTGTTACAGAACAGTTGGGAGTCAAAAATACGTTACTCCTGGTTCGATATATATCGATCACACTCCGATGTTTTGTGTTTTCGGCGGCGAACCTTGCGTCGGTAAATACACGAGCTGGATAGAGCTGCGCAGTATGAGAAGACCTAATTTAAAAGAGGGAAAATTGATATAATATTCACATCTATTAGAAATAAGTCCTTCGGCAAAGATCCCAGATGCTAACTAATATTTCTTTATAAGAAGAAATTTCTTGCATGTAACACGACACATCCTGCCATTGACTAAAACCGGCGCTAGGAAGTGAATTCCGGTAAACAATACAGAATAAACGTTAGAGGATCTCGTTGAAAGATAAATTCTTACTTTAAAAAATCCCAGGAAGTCCTGCTATAGAGATTTTTCTATTTTTAGGATACCGGTTTCCTGGAGCAGGTGCAAATTGCAACATGTTAGGCGGCTGCTCATGCAACATGGATAGAAGAAAGCGCGCGTTTTAAATACCTCAAACAATGCCCTGCTAGCTGATGATTTTGTGTGATAGTCTTACTAAAGACTGATAGAGTTCGCTTTGGAATCGAAGTAAATTTAAAAAAACAATACATTTTTCTGATTAGGATCGAAAACTGCTCAATATGATCAAAATTACCACCTTTCTTGGTTTGGCCCAGAATCTCCCGATTTAGGAATTATTTCTCTGGAGTTGGGCGTTTAGATATGTATAACCCGATTTTCATATGCAAATTGAAATATTCGCTTTTTGAAAATTGCTTGCAGTTGAAGTAATTATTAGCTCTATCCGTAATTCTTGTTCTATCATGTAAAATCGACTACATTTGAAGCTTATATACTATCAGCAATTAGATATTATTGAAGATAGAGGATAGCTTTGCGAAGAGCTTTTCTGATAATCTACTGATTGTATTACATTTTGATGGTCTCTCTCTCACGGCGGCTACCACGTAAGCGACGTATTCGAAACATCGAATTCGGCAGTGTTTGGTGGTTTGGCACCCTCATTCGAAATGGCGTCACATTTGAAGAGATACCCTATTCGTGCGACCATACTAGCAATTCCTCCCAAAGTTCGGCTTGCCGATCCGTGTGGGTTTGAATTTCGGTTTCTGAATCGAATTCTCAGTGAAAGTATTGACTGACATTCTCATCAATAAGGAATAGGAACACGACTGTGGTAAGACATTTGAGTTTGAGAAAAGCACCAAAAAGCCGTACTGCGGCTTCCTAAAACTCTAATGACATTCTCATGCCGTGATTTGTGTGTCCTTAGTGGTTAATTACACAGCATAAGTAATTTCTTGATGTATGCATTTATATTTTCTTAATGTATTTTATCTTGATTTTGAAGGTTGTAGAATGAGCCGATCGAATCACAGGCATCGAATTGTTAGTTTCGCGTAGTGGGTTTTGGCCGAAATCCCCATTCAGTGATTTGTGTCATTGTTGAATATGCACGCTGCATAGGTGCATATATGGCGTAATTACCTAAAGGCTGATGGTGCCAGAACCTGCCGATTGTGTCACAGGCTTCGAACAGTCAGTTTTCGAATCAAAGATAGTAAGTTCATCCAAAGACACAAGCATGTGTAGGACAAATCATAATATTGTACCATAACTAGTAATTAATAGACTATATTTCATAATATTGTAAATATAATATATTACATTGTAATTAGTTACAATGAATGGTATTTTACCAGAATACAATAATTTATTATTACACATGCTTTTTATTATAAATACAGCATTATTTGAATTACAAGACAATTAAATTTCTAACTATACATTTGATTTATTTCATAATATTCTTACTTTATGATCCAATAACAATAGTTAATTGTTGACAAATTCATTCACACTACAATATGTTTTCCTTAAGGTATTTTTATGAAATGGTAAATTACTACTGCCTTATTAGGTCCAGCTAATTTGTTGTAAACTTTTAATGCCATCACCGCAAAGCTGCTTTGTCCACATTCTGATGAATATAGAGGGAACATGAATAGACATATGCTGAGGGTATACTTATTATTCCCCATTCTCTGAGTAATGGCTTTTATGATTCTTTCCTGCAAACCATATCCATTACTCTAATCACCCTCTTTTTCATTCCAAAGATACTTTTCCAGTGTGCGGATGTTCCCCATATGAAATTACTATTAGTTTTGGTTGGCTAGTAAGTTGCAATGCTACCTTCAGTACATTTAGTGTGACAACCAATGCAAGCTAACTAATTAAGTAATTCTGCTTAGTTTTAATCCCATATATAGATGATGTGATCTCTTCAGTTAAGATGTTCATTTATGATAATACCCTGGTTGTTAACATTTTTGATTTGTATCTACTAACTTTCTGGCTAAAGAGAATTCAATGTCTTGTTTTCTTCCTTTCTCAATATTCTCATGAGAATGTTCATTTAATTAAATCATGCTTTTAGTTCTTAGCTGACTTAACAAACCTAAGTGATCAGAAAATGCAGCTGGAACAATTTTAGTTTACAGATTGATGTTCGTAATTACATTATTTATTCAGTTACCACAGGCAGGTCTGATGCAGTCCCTTTCCATATGTTGTAAGTCAGCAGAATGTATTACATTGGGACAATTTAGAGCTCTTCTTAATTTGTAGGATCCTTCATAATTCAGGTGTCAGACATATTTACCCCAATATATTCAATCCATAAATTTGTTTACTAATAACTAGTTTAATTTATTAAATCCAAGAATAATTCTTTTAAAGTTTCACATGCCTGTCTAATGTTTTTATTTACCTTACATGTTTAGGATTAAAATCTCTTCTAAGTATGTACAACACCATTTACAATAATTGTTGCAGTAAGGAATCTTTGTCTAGTAGCTCTTATGAGGCAATAGATTTCAACCTTAACTTCAAGACATTTAGCAATTCTCTGATTTATTGGTACCAACATGTAACACTACCACATCTGGATTACTGGAAACTCCATCCTCTTCTTTACTCTTCAACTCTTCTGCCCTGATCTCTGGGAAGAGTTGGTGATTTATTACCATTAACATCTCAATTTTGATTGTGGCAGCTGTGTTGCTTGATGTCCTTGTATTTTCAGTTTTCAGACAATTTAGTGTTTACGGTAATCAATGTGATTTTCTTTAGTGTTTAGCTCAAAAAAACAAAGACTGAGAAAGTGTGCTGTACTTTGCAATACAAAATCAATCTTGATGCTTTGAATGCTAGTGTGTTTAATTATGTATCAGAAACACTACCCATCCTTGATGGCATTTACAAGAAACTCACCATATACTCAGTGAGTGGTAATGCATAATTAAACATTTTTATTTAAGCCATGGATGAGATTCAGGCATTCAGATTCTTGAGAAGAAGAAGGGAGAGAGAGAGACATCAACAATTCATCCAACGTAATCGGAATAGAATGAGGAGTATAAGAGATAAATCAGACCCCTTCACTGTCAGTGATGACATTTTTAAGGAACTGTACCGGGTAAACAAGGAAATGGCTCGGGGACTAGTGGAGGAGTTGCGCCCACATATGGTGGAAGCAAGGAGAAGCACAGCCATTCCTATAGAACTCAAGGTAATTTTTAGATTTTTGGGAAAATATTACTCATATCCAGCTGACATGATAACTAATTTACAACATTCATCCAGGTCCTCTGTGCATTGCATTTTTTTGGACTAGGGAGCTATCAAAAGAGTGCAGGCAGTGATAGCAACCTTGGACTTAGCCAGAGCAGTGTTTCCAATGCTATTGAGGAAGTTACTGCTGCACTCAATGCTGATGAAGTCCTGGCAAAATGGATTCATTTCCCTCTCATGCAAGGGGAAAGAGTTAGGCTGATCCAGAAGTAAGTAAACATTTTATGTTTGTAATTAGTGTATTTTTTAAACATTTGTTATACATAAACACAAGGAAAAATTACAATGGAAAAAATCTCTGAGAAATCTATCTACTATTACAAAAACTATGAAACCTACATCGTATTGTAAAAACTGGGAAATCTACATATGAAGGCTTAGCACAAAAATACAATTCTTTAATCACTAAATAGTTGAGTTGTACAGATTTCATGATTTTACCTCGACTGAACCGTTTAGTTGTGAAAGGTATGCCTGCAATCAATAGTTGTGAGATTTCAGTCAGTTTGCACCAGTCATCTCCCAGCATGCTGTACTACAGAAAAGCACTTGCTTGTTTTGCTTTGGCAGATAGGAAAAGAAAAAGGAAATACAGTGTACATCCCATAATCAGCGTCAGATTAGTTCAAAGGGAAATTCCACGCGCTACATTACAATCTGAGGACATATAAATGACTCAATGGCATGAGTAATACCTCCTGCCATTTGATAACATTGTCTATGCACCTTCCATGTTGAATGAAATTCAAGACTGATGTTCACTAAACAACTTTTCAGTCGACTGTATGCAATATAAAGTCGTGGACATTGAGTTGTCGACCGATAGTTGTGCAATACTTTTGTCAAAAGGAGATCGATGCTGTTATATGATTTTAGTAGTAGTAGTAGTATTGTTAAAAGTGATTCAACTGCTTTGGTCATTTCGCACGTAGGCCCCCACCGGGAATCGAACCCGGGACCACTTTTGCCAAAGTCGAACACATTGCCCACTTGGCTATCTGGGAGCCATATATGATTTTTTGTTGCACAACTATCATATCTGTTGTATGTGCACCTCCATAAGGTCCCATAGACTTTTCACTAAACAGTCAAATGATTAAAAATTGTATGTATCTAATATTATAGTATATAATAATATAATAGTATAGACCTAATACAGAAAGGTGACTGTTTTATATATCCTTGACTAATGTGTTTGCAGGAACTCAATGAATCTGTAAAGAACTCATGCATTATAAATTAATAGCTAATTTTTCTCCATTCAGAAATTACCAGTCATTCGGATTTCCTGGAGTGATTGGCTACATGGATGGCATGCATGTGGCCATCAAAGCACCAAAAGATGAAGACAATCTTTTCCTCAATAAGAACTCATATCATTCCATCAATGTTATGATAGTAAGTAGAAATAAAGTAATTAATCAGTAGTTATGTAATATCCAACCAATTAAAATAGAAGAGGCCTAGCAGTAGCTGTTTCAAAATCACCCCATAGCAATAAAATGGCAATTAAATTTTCATAGACTACTCTTTCTAGGTTTGTGATTCAGAAATGATAATTTTAAATTGCCTTGGGCGCTTTGGTGGGAGTAACCATGATTCCGTCATTTGGAATGAGTCTACCGTGAAGGAAGTATTAGTGGATGTGTGGGCAAGTGGTGAGCAGTGCTGGCTACTGGGTATTTACCAAGTTATATACCATAAGAAGTGCTATAACTTTTGTGGATAGGATGTACTGGTCTTCATATAGCAAATTTTTTTGGCTTACCAGGAGATTCTGGTTATCCCCATCAGCCATGGCTGCAAACTCCTATTTTAAATGCTCCTGACGGCTCTCCAGAAGCCCTCTACAACACTGTGCATGTCCAGGCAAGGAGTGCAGTTGAAAGATGCATTGGGCTTCTCAAGGCTCGTTTTCGCTGCCTCCTGAGGAACCGTGTTTTGGAGTACTCACCCATTAAGGCAGGGCGTATTGTAAATGCTTGTGCAGTACTGCACAACATGTGCCTCAAAGGAGGTTTAAAAGATGCCAATGTACTGCTAGAGGAGCCTGGTGAAGACAGTGTGCTACCAGAGCCATTGCCTAGAGAACAGATGCCACAAATAGCATTATTACAAGAAGCAAGGGCAGTCAGGCAAAGAATAGTAAACCGCCTACAGCCATAAGGTAATAATAATAACTTCATTAAACCTTCAGCACCAGAGTCTGTAAGTGGTAAGGACCACTGCCGTTACTCATTGAGTTCATTATTTCTTTTATTAATGATAAATTTTGCAATTTTGTTACTTTATGACACTTTGGAATGCTTTATTACATACATAAGTGTTCTACCTTTCGGTAGGTCCATGTGCCCTAATATTCCCTATTCATNATCTCCAATTTTCTATTTTTCGCAAACCCACCTACACTGATCAGGTCATTCCCTTGCAATCAAACCATCATTACTCACAAAAACTTTCCATTTTCCATTCCCTTATCAACCGTCTACTCTCCATCCCTCTCCAGAACTTCCATAAAGAACTTTCAATTATGAAACATATTGCTGTAAAAAATGGCTATCATCATAGCATAATTGACAAACTTTTAATTCGGCGACAAAGAAAAATGGCCTTAAAAAATGGCCTTAAATTTTCCATTCCCTTATCAACCGTCTACTCTCCATCCCTCTCCAGAACTTCCATAAAGAACTTTCAATTATAAAACATATTGCTGTAAAAAATGGCTATCATCATAGCATAATTGACAAACTTTTAATTCGGCGACAAAGAAAAATGGCCTTAAACAATAGCCTTAAATTTTCCATTCCCTTATCAACCGTCTACTCTCCATCCCTCTCCAGAACTTCCATAAAGAACTTTCAATTATGAAACATATTGCTGTAAAAAATGGCTATCATCATAGCATAATTGACAAACTTTTAATTCGGCGACAAAGAAAAATGGCCTTAAAAAATGGCCTTAAATTTTCCATTCCCTTATCAACCGTCTACTCTCCATCCCTCTCCAGAACTTCCATAAAGAACTTTCAATTATAAAACATATTGCTGTAAAAAATGGCTATCATCATAGCATAATTGACAAACTTTTAATTCGGCGACAAAGAAAAATGGCCTTAAACAATAGCCTTAAATTTTCCATTCCCTTATCAACCGTCTACTCTCCATCCCTCTCCAGAACTTCCATAAAGAACTTTCAATTATAAAACATATTGCTGTAAAAAATGGCTATCATCATAGCATAATTGACAAACTTTTAATTCGGCGACAAAGAAAAATGGCCTTAAACAATAGCCTTAAATTTTCCATTCCCTTATCAACCGTCTACTCTCCATCCCTCTCCAGAACTTCCATAAAGAACTTTCAATTATAAAACATATTGCTGTAAAAAATGGCTATCATCATAGCATAATTGACAAACTTTTAATTCGGCGACAAAGAAAAATGGCCTTAAACAATAGCCTTAAATTTTCCATTCCCTTATCAACCGTCTACTCTCCATCCCTCTCCAGAACTTCCATAAAGAACTTTCAATTATAAAACATATTGCTGTAAAAAATGGCTATCATCATAGCATAATTGACAAACTTTTAATTCGGCGACAAAGAAAAATGGCCTTAAACAATAGCCTTAAATTTTCCATTCCCTTATCAACCGTCTACTCTCCATCCCTCTCCAGAACTTCCATAAAGAACTTTCAATTATAAAACATATTGCTGTAAAAAATGGCTATCATCATAGCATAATTGACAAACTTTTAATTCGGCGACAAAGAAAAATGGCCTTAAACAATAGCCTTAAATTTTCCATTCCCTTATCAACCGTCTACTCTCCATCCCTCTCCAGAACTTCCATAAAGAACTTTCAATTATAAAACATATTGCTGTAAAAAATGGCTATCATCATAGCATAATTGACAAACTTTTAATTCGGCGACAAAGAAAAATGGCCTTAAACAATAGCCTTAAATTTTCCATTCCCTTATCAACCGTCTACTCTCCATCCCTCTCCAGAACTTCCATAAAGAACTTTCAATTATAAAACATATTGCTGTAAAAAATGGCTATCATCATAGCATAATTGACAAACTTTTAATTCGGCGACAAAGAAAAATGGCCTTAAACAATAGCCTTAAATTTTCCATTCCCTTATCAACCGTCTACTCTCCATCCCTCTCCAGAACTTCCATAAAGAACTTTCAATTATAAAACATATTGCTGTAAAAAATGGCTATCANCCTACCTATTGACCATCCTGGCATGGGTGACCCTACCAGGAACATAGTTCCCGCCAGTTACGCTCTCTAGGTCATAGGAACACGCAAGCCCTTCCACCACGACAAGGTTGTAGTCCAGAGAAGGGAATGCTTTATTATGTTGCTAAATTATGTACAATATTGCTTGTGATCTATTTCATGGAATTGATTGATATTTTTCAAAATAAGAATTTTTAAGAAATCACTGCAAGAGTTACTCTCTTTTCATTTATTTTATCTTTGTTTTTCCTTCGTAGTTATAGAAATTAATGCCATGCATGTAATGTCTCCTATTTATAGACAATGGAACAATTACCTACATTATTTACTAAAGTATTAACATTGTGTATATCGTTGGCAAAATTTATTATTTTGTCATAAGGTGAAAACAAATAAGATGATTTTATTAACCCTTAGGCACGCAGTGGGATCTATAGTTCCCACCCCCCTCTACCGAGGAAATCCTTTGGGTTAATAATTTCTTTTTCCATGTGTTGTTGTTATAGAGCAGTATTAACTATGTTTTTCCACCTATCTTAGTTTAAAAAAATTATTTTATATTTATTTATTTTTTGCTTAGGACATTCTCATTGTCCCAATTGATTTTTTTTTTGTCTTCTCTAATGCAGAGTGTCCAGATTTCTTGATATCTATTACTGTGATTTTTTTATATCAAAGATTTTAAACTGTGACAGGATCACAACTTTCATTCATCAGTTTTCCTGATTGTGATTTTTCTTTCACTTGATATGCTATAAAGTTAAAGCTATAACCTTACCAAAGTGGCTATGTTGAGTGATATTAAACAGTCTTTTATCATCTGGGGTGGTTTATGGAAATAAGAAATCTATGACACCAAAAGGTACTGTATACCTTTCCAAAGAATCCCATACTTAATGTACACCCAATTTCATATAAATCTTACCATCTTGGATGCAACCTGCATAACTAGCGTCTAGCTCTAAGAGAGCAAGTCTAAAGTTTTCTCTGCATTCTATTGGCTGTTGGAAGGAGGAAGGTGAGTGAACACTTTGACAGTACCTCTTTAAATCATTCTGAAACACATTGAACGCTTTTGTATAATTATTATTAATATAAAATCTTGTTAAAATTAGTGTTGCTATTTACTGTTTTAGCAGTATATCACTAAAAAAGAATGAAAGTTGGATTTCCTTATTTTCCCAAATCTTACAAGTAATTTACTCTTCTGCGAGTGTTACTATTACTGCCTAAATTATCCTATAATAAAAATATTATATCATTGCATGATTGAAAAGAACTATTTAATTATGCTCTTCATGTCTATAATACCAAATTTTCTGTTAGAAATAATCTTAAATAGATAGTAGCCCTTAAAATGTAAGATTATTAACCAGCTGTGACTTGTGGGGGGGTGTTTTTATACCTCAGCCGATATCCAACTGCAATATTCTTTTCCTGGTTTGATTTGATTACCCCTTCTTCTCAGTAGCTGGAATTACATATCTTTCTGACCTTCTAAGCAAAAATCTAAGATTGGGGCAAAATTTCCACATGGGCCTCTTATGCGCTTTTTATCCCCATGTGATACATGTAGGGCTTGCATTACGTTTAAGGAGGCTTTAGGAAAATGTGCTTTATTTGGCCCCTGTGAGTTCATGTCTTTTAATTATTTAAATTAAAAAATATAGGTAGAAATTAAATCACTTTATATAGGTACTTTTGTATGCATTTAAAATTAATTAAAAAATTCATACAGCGACTGTCATCAGAATTCGATGAGCAATGTGACCTTGCTGTGAATACCTCATTCGGTCAATTGTTTACTGTGAATTTTGGAAATTGTAAAGTGATAAATATGAGAGTAGAACCTTGTAAATTGAAAGAAATGTTTTTGTAAAAGCAATCCTCCAAAGATAATATGTTTATTTCGTTGACGTCAAAGAGAGGGAAGTTAATTTTAAATTCAAAATTGTTGTGAAAGGTGAAAACTTGTATCTGTCCTCCTAATACGTTCAGAAAAATCAATCCTAGTTCATTTTTTCTAAATTATTTCAAAGGTGTGAAAAAAATTCCAACTGAATATATAGTGGAATTTGTAATGTGTTATCGATTTTTAATTCCAAGGCTTATCATATGAATCAAAATCATTTCTCAAAAGTGAAGAGCATACTTCATGATTTCACTCCATACATTTGCTTAAGAATTTTTATTCCTGTGATACATGGTCCTTGTTGTTCAATGGTATAGACATGGCCAAGTCTTGAATTTATGTTACTTTACTATGTGCTGATTGTATTCGCACAAACTGTGATAAAGCAGGAGATTTGTATGGACCCCTTCTGGATATCATTTAAAAGGCAAATAATTGCTCTTCTGATTGCTGTATAACATTTTCCATTATAACAGCGTATCTTTGTATAGTAACTTGTTGAATTCAAGGTCTATACATTTTACGTCTGACTATCACTCAAAGTGTGTGGAAATTTTCTTTCTCCCATTCTTTCTTTCTTCTCATTCCAGTTTTGAAAAATGTTGGCTCAGAGGCAGGCTTTGTGGATATATCCCTCAAAATGCTGTTCTAGCCATCACCTAAACTCAAAAGTTTCAGGTGAAGGTCACCTGCCTCAATCCATTGGAAATAACGGGATCACACCCTGTTCCCCCATGTGTGATGTTCCCCTCTTTGTGAGAAGGAAAGCTAGATAGAATACAAAATCATAACAATCCATTTTAAACCACTGAATTCAAGCATTCCGACATCCATTTTGTTATAATACTATTCTGCCATGTTAATGCCTCTAAACAATATATACTAATAGATGATTGAAGTATTACTGTATTTTCTGGTAGATAACCCATGTGTTATCTATACAAAAAATATAGAAAAATGATAAAAATAATAGTGCGTGATCGGAAAATCTTGTTTCATTGAATATCTTGAATATTGAACTCGGAAACAAATGACTAAACAACTCACGTCATAGATCGTGGAAGTCACGGAGTATAAAGTCACGAACTAGGGCAGTTTTATTTCAACTAACATATTGTAAATGTCAACTTAATCAAATAATTCAACTCAAAACACAAGAGTATATAACTATCATAAAACATTACAGTAGTGAAAAAAACATTCTCATCACCATAATACAAAAGAAGAAAGCATAATGAAAAAAAATGAAGTAATTGGTAAAAGAATTACAGTAAAACTTGTAAACAAATTTTAGTGAAAACCATGAAATTCATCTCCCGAGTCACATTGGAATGAATCCATGGTGCACAGTATTTCCACTGGAACATCAGCAGCTTCACTTTCTTCAGTAACTTCATCGTTTTCAGATTCTGTTGTTTCTGTATCCTGCATATCCCCAAATGATTTATGAAAACCTCTTTGGACGCAAGTTACTGTCACAGAATTCCAGCTTTCCAATATCCATTTGCATACTTCCTCATAAGATGGTCACTTCATCTTCAGAGTTTGTATATTCATGGACACCTGCAATCATCCACTCCTCCCACTTAGCACGAAGCTTTGATTGGAAGGATTTATTCACTGTTAAATCAAGGGGTTGAAGTTTCTTCGTCAGTCCACCAGGTATAATTACTATAAAGCTTTGAGTATTTCTGGATCATTTTCTTTACTTCGGGCACTAAATGAGCTCGACATGCATCCATAACTAAAACAGATTTTGGGCTGAAGAAAACATGTTTACATTTTTTCCAAACATTATCCAACCAGATCTTCATCATTTCTTTATTTATCCATCCTTTTTCATTTGCGGTAACAACAAGGTCTTTTGAAAAACGCCCCTTTGGAATAGTTTTCCTCTTGAATATCACCATAGGAGATAGCTTGGAACCATCTGACATTATACACAATACGACTGTAAAATTAGACTTTTCATATCCTATCGTGGCAATGGACACTTCCTTTGCACTTTAAGATTCACCATTCTTGCAGTTGGAAGGTCAAAACTTACGAAGACTTTATCCATATTACCAACATACATTTTTTTTACTCTGAAAATGCTCTCTTTCACAAATTGTCTAAATTTAATCACCTTGGCCTCCCAATCTATAGGTAGTTTCTCGCCATTGCTTGTTGAGGCATGGACACTTAAATTATTTCTCCTCATGAATTGGAATCCCCAAGAGGGATATTCTTTGAAGTCAATTATTTTTTTCTCACATGCTATTTGGGTTGCTCGAAGTAAAATTTGAGTTGTTGAGAGTCTTATTCCTCTTGATCTTTCAAGCATAACCCAATCATAAAGGTCTTTTTCAAGTGTTGGCCACAAACACTTTCTGTAGCACATAGCTCGTTTTCCACGATGCAGTTTCTTAAAAATTCCTCATTCTTTTGCCACTCTCTCACGCTAGCTTCATTTACATTGAATTTTCTCCCTGCTGCACAATTTCCATTTTCTTTCGTGAACGAAATTACTTCTAGCTTAAACTGAGCCATATACGATTTGCATGTTTTTGCTTTTATTTCTTCCATGACCTTACAATAATAAATATAACTAGGTGCTATTGAAATGCCTTTGATACCACGTTCAAAATTGGTTTATTTCCTAGTTAGATTAGGTAGTTATAATAAATTTTGCTGCGGCTTAAACAGCAAAATAATGATTTTTAACACGCTTTATCATTAAAAACCATACAATTTTGAAATGTGTATTATCAATGCATTTATCACAGAAATTTTTGAAATGCGTGTTATCTATACATTATCACAGTGAAGAGATTTTAAAAATCGTGTTATCTAGTAGGTGCGTGCTATTTACCAGAAAATACGGTAATAAAACAAAAACATCCATGCAAACACTGCAAGCAGAGCTAGGTCAAGGACTATCTCCTCCATGTTTTTCTTCTCCCTCTTCTCAAGGCTGGCTCGCCTGGAACTCTGCCCCTTTGTCCAAAGTGGTAGATTTCTGTGACTTGGTATGGTTTTCGAACAAGGGGAGGACCACCTCTGTCGGAAACAAATTCTTGCAAGACTTTCAGGGTATGTTCCTTGCTAAAAAATAATAGACACATGCCCAACCATTGACACAACTAGTCTTTTTAAGGCAAAATTAGAAACTGAAAATTGGAGTTAGGCAACCACACCACATGCTCGCATAACCATGAAGATCTCAAAACTTTCCAAATTGGGAAATGTTTACTCCCATTATCTTTTAATAAATCATTTTTTTGCTATTTAGTTTTATCTTGCTACCATCTAAACATTCTTCACACTTTTCCTCAACATTTATTTATGTTAGGTTGAAACTCCAGCATTTTTTATATTGCTGTGTATAGGATACAAATTCTCTGCCTAAACCACAAGTTTCACTGACTTGGCCCCTTTATGCTGTATGACCCCCAACGGGAAACCCCCAGGCTCAATAAGATATCCATCCTAGCTGTCATAAGGTTGAACCCAAAGGGTCCCAAATTTGCAATTTTTCCTGTAAGAATGAATTGTGCAGGTTTTTGGAAATATATTTTGAGTACATTCCAGGATGGTAGGGGATTAAAATTCAAGTTTTTATTAAAAGAAGCGCTTCTGTAATGTAAAGGCAAAGATATTACCCAAAATCTTGGGTTCGACACCAGACCAATATAAAATTCTTCCAGAAATGAATGTGTGGTATGAGCTGGTTTCAAATTGCAATGCATATTTTGATTTCCATGAAGAACACCCCTCTATTTTTCCAAATGTTTCATTTTAAAATCTATCAAAAATATTTTGGTTACATTCCCTAATATACATATATATATATCATAAATGGATAGATCCTGTGAATTTCCAATGGGGTGAGTTATTGAGAGTATTGAAAATATTATATTTTTGTATTTGTTTTTGTAAGTAAAGGAAAATGAGCATTTTGTTGAAAGCTGAAGTTATTCTCTGTTCAATTAAGCAATTGTTATGAACACTAAGATGCAAGATGGAAATAGTCCCTAGCAGACATTTAATTGTATAAAATTCACAGTTGCTGGCGATGTTTTGTGGAAATACATCATGAAGAGAATGAGAATAGTTGTACTTTTTCCACAATATATTTATTATTAAAAACAAACAATAAAAACTCACGACTAGTTTCGGCGAATGATCGCCATCATCTGCTAAAACGGTTGAGCATAATATATGCAAAAACGACTGGCGGAAAAATAAGGAATTAGGGAAAGAAGGGATGGGGGAAAAGGGGGCAGAGAAGAAATGGTAAGTCAGGAGCACGGAACTGGAGGTAGAGGAGGACTGTTGGTGGGTGGTAGGATGCATCGGATCAGTGGGAAGGAAAAAGGTGCTCGTTGACCACAGTACAGTTTGTGGAATTCGTATGAGAAAGTATATCAAATTGTTCTAAGAAGTTCAGCCTTTGACTCTCCTCTGTATAGTGGAGTATTTCCGGTACAAACACCTTTTTCCTTCCCACTCCCCACTGATCCGATGCATCTTACCACCTACCGACAGTGCACCTCTACCTCCAGTTCCGTGCTCCTGACTTACCATTTCTTCTCTGCCCCCTTTTCCCCCATCCCTTCTTTCCCTAATTCCTTATTTTTCTGCCAGTCGTTTTTGCATATATTATGCGCAACGGTTAGCATAGACACTTGATGATGGCGATTATTCGCCGAAACTAGTCGTGAGTTTTTATTGTTTGTTTTTAATAAATAAATATATTGTGGAAAAAGTACAACTATTCTCATTCTCATCATTTAATTGTATGTTTGAAAAAGGGTATCAAAGAAATGCCAAGACAAAATGTACTGATTTACTACACAGCTGCAAGTATTTGAATAAAGAACTATTTGAAAGAATCTCCAACATTGGGTATTTTGGAATATCATGCAGACAGATGTACAAGTTGAAGGAATATGAAGTTAATTAATAATTAATTTACTTATTTTTAATAGTTCAGTCAGTTATTGCTTATTGTGACAGAAGTTCTTGTTTTCAGTACCAAATTGAATAAGAATTATAATCATATAATAAAGTCGTTAGCTATTTAATCTACTGTAATAACAAACATTGTGCTTATTCAGTAAACACGTTAAAAAGGCTTTTCAGGAGGCTGTGTTGAAAACCTCAGTATAACTTGGATAGCATATTAAGTGGTATGTAAAAACTTTTTATTTCTTGCACGTTGAAAAAGAACAGAATGTTTTTTTGGGTGTTTAATTAAAAAAAAATGTGATTTCAACCTTAAAACAAAAATATATCTTCTTTGCTTTATTGAGCATCAGCTGAAGATAACTAGAGGGAATGCTGTGATAGATCGGTTTGTTTCTTGGTGAGATGTTGATTGGTTTACCGGTTTATTCTCATTATACTGTTGAAGTCATGCTTTAATATGGTCAACCTTTTGAACAAAGAAATTGCCTCCTATTATTGCTTTATTTTCTGTAAGGAATTAACAAAATAATTCAGATATACTCTTAAGGATGAATAATGAATTAAGTGAATATAATGAATTAAGAGTCATTCACAAAAAATGATATGAAAGTGCATGATCTTTCCAAAACTACGCTCAAGAGACAATGGAACACTCCACTGTTACTCTGGTTAATTTAATATGTTTATATCTTGTGCTTGCTACAAAAGGACACCATCAAGCAACTTTTTATAATAATTTTTTCCCTGTGAAGAGACTGATGGAGAATATCTCACTCAATCTCAGTGCTAGAATTGGCTCCTACCATGGGATGAAGATTTTTGTTTCCTGATACCTTCATTTTCTTAACAAGGAATAAGTTATCGTAAAGAAGAGTATCCAAGGAAACCCTCTTAGACAAGGTGAGGTAGACCAGAACAGCCAAGGGTGGCAATACAGAAAACATACAAAGTTCTTGGTTAATTAAATTAAACTAAAGGAGGGGCGTAGTGCATCTAGTGACTAGAAAATCCATCTTATAAGTGGATTGCAGAGCATCTTAAGCTGTATTTTAACAATGTATTTTATGTGACCAGGGATACAATGTATATACGTGTGTATACATATACACTATGTATACAGCAGACGTTGTGCTGTGTGGGTTCTTAGTGCTTTTTCTAAGCGGTTTATGTGACAGTTATAGTGTGGGGACCACACAACTGAGCAGTACTCAAGGATAGGTACAACTATAGTAGGCTAGTGAACAGAGTCTTTATTGCAGATGGATCATTAAAATTAGGGATGTTACGGAGGTGATTTTATCAGAGGCGGATTCACCTCCACAAACGGCAAATGGCTCAGCATTCCAGTACACTTGTTAGAAAAGTTCCTTTATTTTGAATTTATATTACTCTGAAATTCATCCTTCTCCAAATGTCATCTGGACGACGTATGTCTTCGTGGATCTTGAGTTTTTGTTAACTTTCTATCTGTTACCTTAAGATATGCTGTACTTTTGTAGCACCTCTGCAATGAATGAACAGAGTAAGAAGATTTCATTTTTCCACCGAATTTAGACTGAAGTTTTCGACTTCGCTCCAAAGCAAAAAGTCAACATCCTAGCATAGCCCATAATTTGTCCTCAGTGTTAATATTATTTGTCCGATATTAGCGAACAACGCGGTATCATTAACAAAAACTGCTGGATGCCGGCGAAGTTGCAGGTCTCTGCTAGTTATCAAATAAGGGAAAATGGAGCTATCAAAGATTTACCGATAAGGTAACAGCCTTTGTAAGGCCTTGGCCTCTCTGACAATGTTAGCCCAATCATCACGATCACTTGCATGCATTCTCCATCTTTTTGTTATCATCTTTCGCAGAGCATCCTCTACGTCATCCAACCATCTTTTATGAGGTTTTCCTGGTAAAGCTCTGAGCTCTGCCTGCTGAGGTTATGTGACTTCATCACCTTCAATAAAGCTTGGTAAGCTCTATTGCCTGCTGCAAGCCTAGCTTTTATTTCTTCTTTCATTTCATTATCTTTTGTCACCAAAACTCCCAAATACTTGAACTTGTCACATCTTTCATATTTGTTTCCATTTAATTCTATAAATTTATCGTTTCTAGTTGTACTTTTCCTTGAAGAGTACAAATACTATATTTTAGCACAGTTCACTTTTGGTCCAACTTTTTCTGCCTCCATCTCTAATCTCTCCACTCCTTCCTCTAGGTTCTTGAGCCTCCTTGATATCATATCAACATCATCTGCATAAGCTAGGTTTTGTGATATAGAGTTGAACAGTATACCCCCTGGGTTGTTGTCGTGCGTTGTTCTTATCACCTGTTCCAGGACCACATTGAAGAGCACATTTTGAAACCTTTTTGTAGACCCTGATTAATTTCAAGTTCACTGGTGAGGTTTCCTTCTATTTTAATCTTACATCTTGTATTCTTAAGGGGCATTTGTATTAATCTAATTAATTTGGTTGGGAATTCCATGTTCACCATGTCTGATACAGCTTATTTCTTTTGACACTATCGTTTCCTTGCCAAAATTCCACAAACAATTGGTTTACTTCCACATTATATTCATAACCCTTCTCCATTATCTGTCTAATAATGAAGATATGGTCTGCCGTTGATCTGCTCTGTCGAAAACTACATTCATAGTCTCCAAGAATCTGCTCCACCAATGGGTTTAGCCTCCTAACCAAGATTTTAGTCTATATAACTGATCTATGCCACACTAGTTCTCACAATTAACCTTATCCTTCTTCTTATGAATTGGACAAATAATAGCCAGGCTCCATTCCTCAGGCATCTGTTCTGATTCAAATATTTCCACTATCAGTTGGCGAATGAGAAGTGTAAACTGTTCTCCTTCATATTTAATCATCTCTGCTGAAATATTATCCCTTTCTGGTGCTTTATTATTTTTTAGAGATTTTATCACTTCCTTTACTTCCCCTATAGATGGAACCAGTACAGGGATTGTCTGGTTGTGACTCTTGCCACTGTTGTCAACAATCCTCTTCAGCCATCTCTGGTGTCAGACCAGGGGGGTGACACATACTCATTTTTTTTAAACTGGTGTTACGCCGCCATTATTCTTCAGTCCAGAGGATGTCACTACTGTCAAGTGTGCGATAGAGAGAGTTATATTAATTTTATCTCTCTCTCTCTCTCTACCAATCCACAAATGAGGAAACAGGTTTTCGAATTTTGAAACATTTTGAACGCTGATAGAGAATCAGGCATAACTTGCTCGTCTGATGATCATGATTCTTTCAGCAACCAATTTTACGCAAAGATGAAACATTTGCAAGGAAGTGAGCTGCAGTTCTGTAAGTGATCAACTTGAGATCAGATTCTTCGCATTTCCTGAAAGAAAGCTAAAGTAAGTATAATAATTTTGATAAATACTATAACCGTTATTAAAACGTTGTATCTTGTTCTGAAGATAGTGAAGCTGGGACAAACCTTGCTGCTCTATCTGTTGATATGATTATTAAATAAAGAGAGATAATAATTGATATCTCTAACGTTTAATACATCATTATACGAAGGAAACTAATGACAACATTCGCCAGTCATAATTGTATTTACATATCACCATCAATTTACTGTCACTTTACAGGATAACAGAAGATGAACATATGGGCTTCCTGTGTTTAGGAATGAGAGTAGCTAGTACACTATTAAGGATATATCTCAACTGAGCTATCATCGTAAGCATTTTCCTATCAAATCATGTACAACTGGCATAATTAGCGGGCAATTTAATCTTGTAACAATATGAAAAGTTACAACAGGCAGAATACTGAATTGACCCAAAGTTGTGGCAAATTGAAGTTCCACGGTGTAATGATGCTCTAGAAGCAGTAATTTTATGTCATGCCCTTCCAAGAATGAAATTTGTTTGTGATGGAAAGAAAGGATATTCCAATATCCACTAATAATGATATAGAATTTCCATGTATTTCATTGTCAATCATAGCAATCATATTTTAAATTTTCCTGGGGATTCTGCAATTCATGTTAAATATTGATAATTTTTTGATGAGAGCAAAAGTAAATGTGAAATTTACCCAAGTACAAGTAAAGCTTTGTTTTACACTGCTTGAGTGGAACTTATGTATGGAGATGAGAGAAACTTTCCTCAACTTTCTCAAATAATATTTTATTCAATTCTGCTTAGTAATGCTGTTTAATTATGATAAACCAACTGTTTTGCTGTGTTTATTAAATTTCTCCTTTAAAATTTGTTAGACTCCTTTGTGGAAGATAATATGTTCAATCCCAATCTTAAATTTGTCAAAACTATTACAAATGTGTGCTTGATTTGTTGTAAGTCCGGGATACTCAATCTGGTGTCCGTGGGTACCGAGGTGCCCAAAGTGACCTTGCACAGTGCCTTCCAGGCTTCAGTAAAAAGATTTTTTTATTTCCTACAACATTATTTCTTGGGAATGCACTATCGGGGATAGAGTGGAGGTTCGGCAGAGAAGGGGTGGGGGTCAGAAACATGGTTGGCCTGGTCTTGGGTTTCGTAAACATCGAGGGTTAGCTTATCAGGGTATCAAATTCCCCGTATTCAATGACTACATGCTGCTTTTGGGAGCGCAGTGGTGCATGTGCAGCGAAAACCTTCATACCAGATTTATTCCCCGTAATCAAATCTTCTTTGGAGCTAAAGACTTTCCCACCTTGTGAGGTTTAGAGCAATAATGGACACAAGACAAGAAAATTCGGTCTCTGAATCATCAGATTTAGAACTCGGTAACAGATAATGCAGTTTCTTTTAAATACGTACGACATTTTTGGTGGTGCAAAACAGACTGCGCTCATCCTTTTGTTGCCGACCCTCGGGGACTTAATTTAGCACGGCTTCGCTCAGCATCTATCACCTTAGTACCACTTTGCATTTGGTGGCCACCCAGCCTTAAATTCATTCTTCACCAGTCTTCTTTGAGCTGTTGGCAGTGAGAGTGTTACTGGAGCACCTGGTCTTGTTTGGTACCCTCATTCTGCGTCGAGTCTTAGTGATTTGATCCCTTGACCGCCACAGCACAGTGAGTGGGCCCAGCAAAAGGCAGAAGACATACTATTACAAATCCAGCTGGGAAGAAACGTATTGCTTTGTTGATGTGAAAGGAAAGTGCGCGTGTTTGCTGTGTGGTACTTCTGTAGCATTTGCCAAGAAACATAATATTGAATGTCACTTTCAGACGAATCATGGAACATTTTCAAAGAACTACCCCGAGAATTCGGAAACTAGGAAGAAGAAAGTATGTGAGTTGAAATCGAAGCTTTCAGAGCAGCAATAAGTATTTGTTTGGCCACTTTCAATGTCCAAGAATGCAACAATGGCTTTGTTTAAAATGGTTCACTTGCTTGCGAAGAAGAAAACAATTTCAAGACGGTGAGTTGCTGAAGGAAGCATTTCTTGCAGGTGCTGAAAGCCTCTTTGAGGGATTTTCTAACAAGCCTGAAATCATCAGTGCGATTCAGGAGCTTCAATTATCAGACAGCACTGCTTTAAGAAGAATAGAGGCTATTGCTGATGCCATACAATCTCAACTGAAGAGAGACATGGAAACGTGTGAATCGTTTTCTCTCCAATTTGATGAGTCCACAGACATTTCAGACACGTCGCAGTTAGCTGTTATAATAAGAATGGTATTTAACGACTTTACTGTTAAAGAAGAACTATTAAAAATTCTGCCTTTGAAGAAGAGAACATGAGAAGAAGACATTTACAATGTTTCTAAGACACATGCGGCAGAAATTGGCTTTCCGCTTAAAAATTTATCAGCCATTACCACAGACGAAGTACCTGCCATGATTGGAAGAACCAATGGTTTTGTCGCTTTGTGCAAGGAAGACGAGTGTTTTCCAAACTGCATGTCTTATCACTGCATCATTCACCAAGAAGCATTGTGTGCAAAGATACTCCCATTTGGACACGTCATGGATGTTGTCACGTCGATTATTAATTTTATTCGTGTGGCTCCTTTGCAACACTGGTTTTCAAAGCACTGCTGGAAGACTGAAGATAAAACAGTCGATCTCATCTTGCATGCAGAAGTCTGATGGCTCAGCAGAGGTGAAGTCCTATACAGGTTTTATCTCTAATTGAGCAGATAAATGAGTTTATGCAGTCTAACCTTGAAAAATTCAGTACACAAATTGAAAAACTAAGTGACACACTCTCAGGTTCACTTTGGCACACAAGCTCCCTCATCACAACAAGATACCAGTAAGGAAGAGTTAAAAATAGTTACAATACCATTTATTTATCTGTAAACATGCTTTACAGAAAACATATATGGTAAATCTACTCATATTAAGTTCTCTCTATAAGTTGTTCTAAATATTCTAACTTTGGCTGCTATTTTCATTCAAATCTCCTTTTGAGATGCATAATCTAAACTCTGAGAATTGGGGTATAAGACCCTCTATCTTGTAGAGTGGGTATATTGAGAATATGGTGATTGTGGGGAGTTTTATGTTAATCAATTTATAATTCATTTTTGGAGCTTTAGAGAATATTTTATGTAAGAGTGAATATCTCATGACTACTGCATCAGGTGATGCCAACCATCTATTTACATTCAGCATAACAGACAAATTCTGGTCCTTTCTTCCAAAGACTGTCTTGTATTATTTTGTGAAAGTCACTTTGAGGGATGTAAGGAGTTGCAGAAGCTTTACTTGGAAGTCTATTTGCATCTCATATTTTTATCACTATTTGGTCATCAGAAAATAGGGTGAATGAAAATACCAATACAAAGACTGATCAAAGGAGTCTTGCATAATTGCTTTGTGATTACTTGCAGGTCCTGAGGCAGTTAGCACTGGTAGCACCTTTTGGTAGATTTGTCACTGAAGCCCCAGATGAAGTCAAGAATATGCTTGGAAGTCCGGGAGGAATAGATGCAAATATGAAGGTGAAAATTTCATTGAAATACAATGATCATGGGATAAATCTATTCAGCAATAAGATTGATTAATGCCCAATCTGAAACAATTTGATGTTGCTAATAAGCAATCTAGGCTCTCTTTGATGAGTGATTTAAAATGAAATTCAGATCTTGATTTTGTAATTTTGTCAAGCTAGCTCCACTGAAAATTCAGTTAGGATGAAGATTCTTGTTTGATGAAGAAACAAACATTGTTTCTCTTCATTCCCCATGCTAAAGCAGCGATTTCTCCATACTAATGATTCAAAGAAACAAAATCCTCGACTGCTGAGGCAACTGAGTGGAAAAATTGAAAATCATGAAATGTTGTTTGTCCTAAATCGAAAATTTTTAGATTAAATTTGGCTGATCAAATTTCTAGGCAGAAAATATTTATTCTCTTTAATAATTCCTGAAGGCTGAAAATTCTGTTCATGTAATGCTTCTTTATGTTAATGCATTGTTTGAATGATTTTAGACTTCTGAAATTTGCTATATATATTTATTTGAAATAATCTATTCCTTGAAGGTGACCTTTTCATGAATTTAATAATTTCTGTCTTATGCTGCCTTTTTTCAATAGAAATTTAGTTTATGTTGATAGATTTAAAACCATTATGAAAATAGACATTCCTGAGATACCACGGAGGGAAATTATTCAATTGGTGCAATGTTTTATGTATTTATATTAGTCTGAAGTGGTACCTTGGATTTCAAACATTGGTCTACTTACATCAGTAGATCGTTTGAACTCAGGTTGTAACAAATTTTCTCTTTTGAAATTAAAGAAATTGATTTGATTCATTTTCAGAATGTAATCAATTTCTTACCTTAAACCATAAGCCAATTTCTGTATATTTGAACTCTATGAATAATGTTATTTGTAAAACTAGCTATGTTATGTTTGACATCTCTTATAATTTGTTCTTTAGAACCCTTTTGAATATTTCCTAAAATTTCTTATTTAGTTCACCAATGGATTCTCATTCTTGAGAGATGACAGAATAGGAAGTGGTGAAAATTATGAAATTAAGGAATGTTAACAGTTTAGATACATCCAAGGATTCTGATTGAGACTGTCTTGATTCTAAGGGTGAAGACAATCCTTTCAGAGTATGCAGGCTCTCCCATTATTACGAAAATTGATTGGTCATAGCTTTCAGTATACTAATGAGAGTATCCTGAATATCAGGAAATGAGCTGTACGGTGTTAATATGAGAATTAACTTACCCTCATAATCTGTGTAAGTGAGAAGCTCCTTATTGCAGTGTTATATCGTTGCACCTCCTAATCTAAACAGAAAACACATATTTCCTTAAAATTGAATAAACGTACATTTATATATTTGAATTTAAGTACACAATAAATAAATTTATATTTTTTTAGGGTTTTTATTGTTAAGGTTGTATTTTTATGATTCTATTTCAATATAATGAATAGGTTGAAACTTAGAAATGTTTTAGATGGTATTATCAGATGCCTATTTTAGCATAATTTTCAGAATTAATCATTATTTTGTGGTGCTGAAGACCAGTAATTTCAGTTTTTGTTGTCACATTTTGTTGACAAATGAATCATCTTTTGAAAATTATATGTATAGATTGTATTTAGAACTATTAAGGAATAAAAATTAATATAAAGCATTAGCAATTAATTTTATCATTTAAACTTTCTTTGTTGAGAATTGATAATGATAATTTTGCAATACTGACTGGTACCAGATTTTTCTTTATTTGATTAAATTCCATAATCATAATCTTTGTCCAAAGCAGCAGTTATCATGTAGGTAAATGTATATGAAAGATCAAGAGAAGGTTTAATATCTCAGAAAGAATGACAGCAAGGAATAGATAGAAGGGCTGTGGGTTGAGTACCCCAGGCTTACAGCAATTCTTATCTTTTCCTACATCTTCATCTACATAAATACCCTGTTAGCCACCTTTCAGTGTGTGGCAGGGGGTGTAAACACCAAGTTACCTCTTTAGCTTATTGTTTTCAAAAAGAATGAGTCCCTGAAATGATTTGTTCTTGCATCTATTTCTCTTATTTATGCTCATTGTCGGATCAGCCGAAGTAGCAGGTGGGTATCATAACACGGATTTCTCTGAATTTATCAAGTAATCACAGCCTAGCTACAAATCTCTTGTCTTTCAAGGATTCTCAACCTGCATATAAGATCATTTGCAAAACGCTTGCTTTCCTATTATAGCATGTTTTAACAAATTGTATCACCTTGTGCTGCACTTTCTCAAGTTTGCAAGTTCCCTATCGTGTGATTTAGATAAAATTATGAAATGGTGTGATGATTGGCAACTAGATATCAATATAGAAATGCTTCAGGACACGGGATGGGAATCTTTGGAAGACAGAAGGCTTAAACAAAGTATAAATCTACTTAATAAATTTAGAGAAAGTACGTTCACAGATGATGTAGCTGACATAATGCCTCCCCCATGTTATATAGGCCATTCTGATACTGCAAGAAAAAATTAATTTTTTCCATGAACGATATGCGAAAGCAATCGATTAGCAAAGTAGAGTCATGGTGCTTGCACCCCCTGCCACACTCCAAAAGGCAGCTTGCAGGGTACTTATGTAGATGTGTACATTTCATCCATTGGATCACATATACTTGCCGCTTGTTCCAGATAGGGTCTTACTAAGGTGAATTGCTCTCTTAAACTTTTCATCACATATACCTTCAATGTGCTTTATAAAACTGAGCTTTTTAATTGTTTTACCACAATTTTTGAATGTGTGTACTCCAGTTTAAGTTATTTGTAAGACTGATTGCAAGATATTCAACTGATTTGTTAGATATTTATTCCACTTATTTTGTACAGATGGTTCTAATGCAATTGTTTCCTTTCAAAGAAATATACTGCAGAGCATTTATTTAGATTAATATCTAATTGCCATTTTTTGCACCACATTTGAATATAATCTAAGTCGTTTGATAATGAAATGCTATATTCACCACTTGATATTTCTTTATATATCACTGAGCCATTCTCAGAAACTCTCATGTTGCTATCAATCTTGTTGCTCAGGCCAAGGATATGAATCAGTTGTTTTATATATATATACACACACACATTAAAGTTCACACCGCTGCCATCTTGGTGGATAATTCAATGCTCTACTGTTTTGGGGGTACCAACTGATGTTCGAGGATTTCATGTTCGTGCTTCGGACTCATTTAGCTCCAAAACGATCTGCAATCGCAGAGCGGCATAAAATTTAATCAGCTAGTCCAAGGGGAAGGAGAGTTTGTATTAGAATTCACGGCGGGCTTACGGAAAAGTTCTCGATACTGCAACTCGGTTCTTTTCTTGATCAAGCCTTGTGGGATCAGTTGGTTCTGGGTCTTAGAGATACGGACACTGTGCAATTTTTGTATCTCGAGGACCAGACACTGCAATTCGAAAAGGCAGTGGAGATGGCTTTTGCACAGGAAAGGGTGACACGAAATGCAGGACTCAGCTGTAGAACTGAAGGAAGGATCACCAACCACATGACTGGCAAGGGCATTGAACCGGAAGTATTTCACGTTCAAGTGAAGAGAAGCAGAAGGGCCGAGCAGTTGACTCATCCAAGGTTAAGTGCAACTTAATCTTGGATGAGTCAACTGCTCTTCTCTGCTTAGACAACTTATCTTCTCTGCCAACAACGGCAGAGAAGGACATCGTGGTCACAACTGTAGGTTTTGAAATTACAGCTGCAACATTTACAACATTTTTGGGTCCGATGGTGAGTCAAATTGCCTGGATATTTTCTTTCTCCCCTTAAAGTTGTGAACAGAAGCCGGCTCATAGGCAGGCTTTGTGGATATTTCCATCAAAATGCTGTTCTAGCCTTTACCTAGTGTTTTCAAGGGAAGGTCACTTTCCTTGATCCTTTGGAAACAATGGGATCTCATGAGCAACATTCCCGTCTTTGTAAGAAACAAAGCTGGATATAATAGTAAATCACAACAATCAATTTGAAACCACTGAATTCATGCATTCCAAAATCCATTCAATTATAATTCTATTCTGCCATGCTAATGCCAACAAACAATGGATAGCAAATGATTGTAATATTAATAACAAAGAATCCATGCAAACACTGCAAGTGGATCTAGGACACAGACTATCTCCTCTATGTTTTTCCTCTCTCTTTTCTCAAGGTTTACTAGCATGAAACTCATGGCCTGTTATTAGGGTTGGGTCCGAGATAGTAAGATTTATTTGTAACTTGGTGTACAGAAACCTGAGCTCCTAGACTGGTATGGTAGGGTAGTCCCCAGAAGCCAAGACAGTAGCAGTGGAACTTATATAACAAAAGAAATCAAACTATTTTATTACTCCTTTAATGTTTGTGGATGTGATAGTTGAGAGCATCTTGCAATGGAAAATCAATACATTACTTTGAGAATCTTTAGAAGAGTTGACAATGGTTTATATTGGTTTCACTGAATGTATGTCTCCATTAATGGGAGTGTGACCAGTGTGAAGCAGGTCCAATTCGAAGGGCATAGCACATGGCATGCATTATAAAGTTCTGTTCATAGGTCCCAGTGAAGAGGTGTGCCCATGGGCCTTTGGAGTACACTGCCACATCATCGGCTCCATGTGTCTCACTGGTCAATGGAGCTGTGGCCATAAAAGTGTAGTCAAGGGCCTCTGAAGAGGAAAACAAATACTTATTGCTTATCCAATGCTCACGTTATGATTACATTGCAGTTACAACTGAGAAATATTTGTTGTAATCATATTATCTAATTCAAGAATTTGTTTGTTATTTTAAGGTTTAATTTCATATATTCCTATTTTTTACATTCTTTGTAATAAAGTTTATAGTACTCAATACATTCAATACCATAAATTTGTATTCTCTGATAACACATTACTTATATTCTACTGTTGTGAATCATTGTAATTTTTAAGCACATTAATTGTGATATTATTTTTCTTTAGTTTGTTTATAGTTATATTTAAATGAAAGATTTCTTTAATTTACTTTTGAAAGTATCATCTCTGAGTTTGCTCAACCTTTTTTGTTTCTCTTATTTTTCAAAGCTTTTCACCCCTACATATTTTCCCCTATTAATGCTCCAAAGTTTTTAGATTCAAAAATTTTCTTCATATTTCTATCAACACTTATGGAATAATTTATCAAGTTATAAGGTCATGTTATTGAGGATGGCAGAGGAAATTTTAAAGTTTCAATCTCACTTCTTCAGGATTCTTTTTCTTGATAAAAATAGCTGCTGTTCTGAAAATATCACCATTCTATTGCTTTTATGGACAACTTAAATACTCTGCCTATTGCTTTTTCCTTTTTTAATTTCTTTCCTCATCAAGTTACTTTCATTCTGGAAATGGCAGTGAGAGAAATAACTCACTCAAAGAAATGCAGTTCAAGCAGATATAAGGTTTGATACTCTATACTTGCCTGTATTATCCATTAAGATGTTATATCTCTCTCCTGTGGCAGTAGGTTGTTTGTAACCTGGGCCATTGGCATATGATAGTGAAGTATATTTTTTGCTATCCACATCGGATGTGCCCGCCACCCCTGCAAAACATAGCACCTCTTGTTTAAGGCAAAATGAATATATTGAACATAACATCCTCAATTTTATTCTTAGAAGTTATAACATTTTTGACAGCTGGTCAATAACAATAACATAGTGGAACTAGATTACAATTTATAGATGATGATATTTAACATTTTAGACTAGAATAGCCCAAAGAAAAGGGATCGAATGGTAAAATCATGGTGTTGAGAAAGTAAACTCTTATCAGTATTTTGAAGACTTTAAACAATCATGAAACTTAAGCAACAGTAAAAATTATAAAAAAGATGTTTATGCATATATGATAAAATAAAAACTTTAAAAGTCACACTAAACTTTCTTCTGGGTAGTTTAGAGATTCATTTAAAAGCTAAATATGTATTGGGTAGGCACAAGAAGGTGGGCAGAGTTAGGGAAATCCTAGACTGGGAATTGTTAGAAAAGAAGTTGATGTATCAGTGTGCATATTTCAGGTTATGTGGTGGCAGTGTTTTGGAGGAATTAAAAAGCAGAATCAAAAAAACCAAATTATAAAGCAAAAGAAGATCACAGATTTAACTAAGGGAGCAAAGAATAGATGTGGCTAAATACTCATTTATCAATTGAGGGATCAAAGACTGGAATTTGCTGCCTGAAGTAGCTCGTAAACCCTTTTGGAAAACAGCAAAGGAATTTAGAAATCATTGTAAAACTTTATTATAGAAATAAATTATGGAATTCTGTTTGCCTTTTCAATCATACATTCTTTAATGTTTGGAGAATTGTTTAATGGAGCTTTATTAGTTTTAATCCACTACAAAAGTTAAATGATGCTGTCTTCACTGAAGGTGATTTTCTATATGACTTCAGACCATACCGATCAACTGCAGATAGGGTACCTAATATATTATTGAAAGTAAATATGCTATGGAAAAATTTATTAAAGATGTTTGCTTTGCCCTTGGTATTGTTTATTACATATCCGCTGTTATCTTTGAATGAACCTACTGTTTGCTCTTTACCTTGGACCACACACACGTATGACCAAAAGCCTTCAGGGTCCTAATCTAAGTATTTGCACAAGATCTTTTAGAATTGGTGGAAAGCATCTCGCATTGTTCGTTTTGTTTCCAATTTTACTTGTTTGTAATCACTCTTTACATGATCTGTGTTGATATTGTTTGGATGCCTTGCATAGGCTTTTAATTTCAAATACAAATTCCTGTTCCTTAAGAGCTTTTCTAGTCTCTTGATTATACCATTTTGGATCATTATTCTGTTTAGAATGATAAATGGTAAATATTTATCTACGAGGTCGCGCATTTCCCATACAAAGAAATTCATCCTCTGTGTTTAGACTTATTGTGTGCACTTCATACACAGGAAAATTAGATGTAAATGAAACTATAGAATATTGTACACCTTAAAAGTATTGTTGCTGTATCACTGCAATGTCCAATACTAGACTTGGATTCTGCTATATTGGAATATATGAATTAGTGGCGGAATTAAAGATCTTTTGAAATTGATGTATAAATTAATATATATCAAATTTCGGGTTTTCTGAATGAGATTTGTACTTATATTACTGTAAATATTTTACATATAATATTGGATGCTTTCCCTTAATGTATTTTAACTTCTTAATATTTGGCTACCTGGCCTGAGGCCTGTCTGTTGGAATTTAGATAACAATATACTCATTTCCAGATGGAAAAGATCATGCAACAAAATGGAGTAGTGAGATTTTATGAAACTTGACGTGGATGATTTAACATTGATTTAAGTAAATGATTGCAATTTATGAGCAAAATATAAATATTTTTGTGGAAAACTGAACCTTTAAATTGAGGTGATAGTACTACTCTTTTACATTTACTTTCCATAAATTCTTAAATGTTTCTTAATGGCTTAAGGAGAAAATTTATGAGAGCAGTTAATTGGGAATTTGAACTGACCAAAGATGGGATTTCCACGCACTGGATATCCTGCGATGGAGAATGTGTGTGCATGATCTGCTGTCACCACTGTTAAAGTGTCTTCCTTTCTGGTCAGTTTGGATGCCTCTTCTATCGCCTTGTCCATTTCCACTGTCTCATCCAGGGAAAGCTGAGACTTTGTATCGTGATGAGCATGGTCAATGCGGCCACCTATTCACATATTTAACATGATGATTAGCCTTCTGCAGAGAGGCAAAAGAGTCTAATTCCTAAATTATTTATCTGTTAGAGGCTCATGTGCTCTCTGAAAATAAATAGTAAAAGTAATTATATCTCTTGGTCATTATTTAGAGAGAAAATTTGATTTTTTCAATAATTTGAGTAAATATCTTTTGTAAAAGCTAGGATGAATATGCTTTCTCTACAACAATAAAACTAACATCTCTTTGCATTTAACATTTTCAAATAATTACATAATAAAAATCACTTCATTGAAATTTGATTGTACTGCATTCTTGACCTTTACTAAAGCCATAATCATGTGCATCATCATGTATCACCTTAATCATATCATCATATCCTAAAATTCAAAACTACTCATCACACTGATGAGCATTTTACTTGATTCGGTGTTCTCTTACATTTTAGTAATCATACTAAATTTATTTCATAAATAGACAGTGGAAAGGTTATACTTAAATCGGTGTCATTAAGATAGAGTGATATCTTTTTTTTTGGGAATTCTATATACTAAGCAGTATAAAAGGTACATACATACACTTCATGAATGTCTATGGGTGGAGAGTAGTATCAAATAGATAACATCATTGTAGTAATATTTTTATAAACCGGTAAAAATAGCTAAAAGATGCCCTATGCAGATGTAGGCTTTGGCGAAAAACTTTTCTAATAAAAAGTATGATACCTCTGAAATAATGTCTTAAAAAAAAAAATAGAATTTATTAAAATTGAGGAAGTACAGTGAAACCCAATAGTGACTCACTCATTACTTGATAAAAATGTTATTACTTCCTTTCATTCTAGAAATATTAAAACTGATGTTATTTATTATCTCAACATTTTTTTTAAAAGTACATCGAAGGCAATAAAAATAATGTTAATCTAACACAACCATTTAGTATTAGATTTAATTGAAAGTGATAAAACCTTATGGGCTGAAATAACTTTATTTCCTAGAGATAGATTTCCTAGATAGATGAAGTTACATAAAGCAATGACTTTTCTCTTTTGAATATATTTTATAGGATGCGATGCCACATTTACCTTACGAATGTTGACTAAGGGTAGACTTGAAGAGGAAGAGATGACATATTCAAGAAATCAAAGTAATTGATTCAATTTTGAGGGTACAGTTAGTAGAAAAATAGAACTAATTCTGATCTGAATCTTTCACTTGCATTACCTTCAACAAACAAAACATATCCTTTGGGATTTTTACGGAGGATCTTGATGGCTTTCCTGGTCATTTCTGCCAATGTTGGGTTATGAGAGGTATTTGAGAGCAGGTGATAATCCATGTGGTCTGAATCAAACAATCCTGTGAAATTATCAAAGGTTAATAAGGCATGATTAGGTTTTAGTTTAATTTGTGCAATATCCTCATGATTTATTATGCAGGATAAATTAGCTGACAGATGCCAAAGAAATTACTCAATTTTTACTTTTTACAATTAATCAATGTGAATAATTTACACAGCATTCCTTGTTATCTTATAACATTAGATAAGCAATTCATTCTTATAAAAAAAAATCAGTAATTTCATGCATAAATGGTGGAGATCCATGATAAATGGAGTAGAATTTGGCAAAAAAATGTCAGGAATACTCTCTACTAGATCAAATAGCATACAACTGGTTTAACCCTTTAGCTGGGGGAGCCTCAGTTTTTCCTACAACTGTGTGCAGGAGAAAAATAATAAGGGTACTGGAGATGCAGGCAAGTCTTAGCAGGTAGTTAACCCTTATAATATGGGTCGACCTTTTTCCTATAGGTGCGGTCAGCGGTTATTGTTTGGAAATGATGGTTCCTATGTTATATAATATATTTAATAAGAAACTTAATTCGAATAAGTAGTCCACATTTACTTTCTTTGCACTTCACTGATCAATTTGATACCAAACACATCGCAGATATCTTAACTTTTTATCCATTATTACTAATTTCAGAAATCAGAATAATATTTTTAAAAAAATAGGGTTTGCATTAAAAGTATGAACAGAAGAAATAATTTAAAACTTTTTATAGTAATTGTCTGAACTTCTTTAAGGTAATGAAAATCCTTAAAATAATTTTCTAAACGGTGCTTTTCTCACTATTGCT